>CAUJNA010000791.1:287205-369705 GCA_963377175.1 Effrenium voratum | reverse complement strand
CAGGACGACGGCCTGGAGGAAGGCATTTTCCACTGGCGGCAACTGAGAGGCTAAGCTTCCGAGAGCTGGCCTCAAGGGAAAAGGCTCGTGGAGATCAGCGGTGGTGCTTTTTAGACGATGCGCGATGGCGCCTTTTTCTCTGTTTGTTTGGTGGACCCCCAAAAATGTTGACCCCCTGCCAGCGTCACTGGGCAAAGAGAACGTACTTTGAGAGAGAATGTTTGGCCCCTACAAGTGATAGCCGGTTTCCCCTTGGTATGCCAAACTGGCCCCTTAAAAGTAGCAAAAGGACCGCCCTGGTTCAGACTAGCTGTGGCCTTCAATATCAGGGCCAAAGGGCCAGCAGTTGTACAGGCAGATGGACGAGTCTTTGGGCGACCGGAGGCAACCTTGATCAAAGTGCGTAAAACACATGGCTTGGCCTATGCTGGTGTGATTTCCAAAACAAACACCTGGACCCCAGTGATTCCAAAAAAGCAATCACCGGAGCCTGGTGTGTTCCTTTGCTTCGCTTGGCTGCCTTCGGCTCGTGTTTCAACAGGCGCGGTTCTTCTTCGGCGCCTGACAGGGGCGGCCGAAACGCTTGTCATCGCGCGTGAATGAAATTCCGGGTAGGGGGAGATAGGCATATTTTTGTGCCAGATCCAGGATCCTAGCTGTTGATTGGCGGGATTGCCTTGTGGCTCACAAAACCGGGACCAAATGGAACCCTGGTAAGTGGAAACATGGGCCAAAAAACCTGCGTAACCCTAGCTCTTTAATTTTGAGCCACTGCCATCTGCGACTGGTGGCTCTTCTCAACGTCGGAAAATCCCCACCCCCTTCAAAATGGACTTGGGGGAGGGGGGATTTCGACCCCTGGAGATCTCCATGTAGGGTTCCAAGTTTTCCCTTGGTTGGAAGACTGGATCAACGGAATTAATTGTGGGACCCGGGTCCCACCCCCTTCCCACCCCCTGTGTGCTAGGGGGGAGCGGACCCCGCCGAGGTGCGAGGCATTCGCGGCAGCCCCACGGAGGTCCAGGAGTCCATGGAGTCCTTGCGCAGCCGGGGCTTTGTGAACTACGCCCGGGGCCCCGAAGACCCTGTGAAGCCCCGACTCGGCGGAGTCGGTGGTCGTTTCTTCAGACCGGTGGAAAGAACTTCCATTCTTTGGATTTGGCCGTGGGTCAACACGAATACCATTTTGGGGTAGGTGAATTCACCACCCATTTTAGAACCTATTTTAGTGGGGATTGGGATGTTCACTGGTACGGTCTTTTGACCCATAGCCAATTTGAAAGGCCTGGATTTCGCATGAACCCGGCGTGGGGGTTTGGCGGGTTTCGAGGTAGGAATCGTGGGAGATACTGTGAGCGGTTTGCAAGGTTTGCCTGATTCCAAAGCGCAGTTTCTACACGGAGATCCTACCGTTTCATCAGTTGTTCAAAGCGAATCGACCTTGTGACCTTTTGGTTTCTCCTTTTTGGGCCATTTGTAGTACCAAAAGGCGATGACCTTTTGTTTCCAGGTCCTTTGGGCAAACGAGTTCTTATTCAAAAAAATATGTCCCAATTGCTGGGCATGGAGGCGTTCTGGGGGTTCCACAGAGCGGTCACATGTTGCCCACGAGGTCACGTGCGCAACGGCCTCGGGGTTGTTCCACCAGCTAGCATGCGCCTGTCTTCGGGTGTGTCTTGGAAAGGGGCGTTTCTTTATGCGCGGCATATCAGCTTCACATGGCTGCGTGGGTGGTTGTTCAAGACGCAGGCAACCAGGTAATCAGGATACTCCGTATGAACTTTCCTTTGACCCTGGCCGTGGGTCAAAACCAATACCATTTTGGGGTAGGTGAATTCACCACCCATTTTAGAACCTATTTTAGTGGGCATTGGGATGTTCACTGGGGGTACGGTCTTTTGACCCATGGCCACCTATCAAAGGGCCAACTTGTGCTGACATCATTCTCCTACATGACTTGTCAAAGACACACACACACACACACACCATCTCGCAAGTCACATCTTTGCGCAAGCCCTGAGGATTCCCCAACTAAGTCCTACTCGAGGGTGACGTCATTTGTGGGTGCGTTGTTCAATGATGATTTCTTTGTGGTTTGTGAAGCGACGCGAACGGATGAGGCGTTTGTTCATTATAGTTGTTGTTTCCCCAAGAGTTGACAGCTATTTATTTTTTGCCTAGAGCGGCTTGGTGCCCTTATAGGGTGGGCATCGCTTGACACCACACACCCGATCTAGGGATCATTCTTTCCTGTGCAAATGGAATCAATGCCTTGGCCAGTTTTGTGGCGGGTTCCCTAAAATGGCTATGAATCTGAATGAGAAACCCCTCCCTTCAATGGTTGGTGGACATACAACCCCACTTAAATGGTGTCCACCAGAGGGTTCATTAAAGATTCACACCCAAATGGTGAAGCCCCGAAACGGGTGTCCTTCGCTTTTGCACAGAATGCAATATAGGAATCGATGCCTTGGCCCGTTTTCGTGGTTCCCTAAAATTCGGCGAAGCCCCAAGACGGGCGTCTGTCCTTTTTGGTTGGTTTGCTTAAAAAATCAGAGGGCGATTCCTGGTTTAGAGTCGGGATTTATGCCCCATTTGCCAGGGAGGCCCATCAAAGGTTTCCAAAAGGCCATGCCCAAAACTTGCCAGGGCCATCTTTATTTGTTCAAAAGGCCACCCACGTTCACACCCAAATGGTGAAGCCCCAACATAGATGTCCTTTGCCAGGGCTTTGCCACCGATTTTTCCAAGAGGCCACGCCCAAAACGGGGGGCGTCCTGCGCCTGCTGAAGGTGGGCATGCAGCGCTTCGGGAAGGCGGGCCTGCGCAGCGACGTGCTAGGCCTGGCCTACCTGCAGGCGGGACGGTCCTTCCGGGCACCTTCCGGCCGCGGCATGGAGCTCAGGTTGAAAACGCGAGGTGGCCGTGGTGGTCAAAACCAATGGGATCCCATTTTGGGGTGGGTGCAAAAACTCATTTTAGAACCTATTTTATTGGGGATTGGGATGTTCACTGGGGGTGCGGGATTTTTACCCATGGCCATTTGGTGGGTGCATGTTGGCGCATTTCCACACGGCTTGAAGGGCTAGAACGACAGCTGCAGTGTAAGGGCAGAAAGGCCGTAGGGGTGGTCGAGGCCACGTAGTCTAAGGGCAGTGGACTGGGGGCGCGTGGAGCGCGGTGGCCCGCTTCAGTTTGTCCTTTGCTTTGACCAGGCAAAAAAATACGCGGTTATCTCGAGTTCTAGCTGCGTTGCAGAACTTTGCCTTGCAGTCGGATTGCGAAAGCTAAGGAACCCGCTGGGTTTCGGAGATCCAACCTGTTCCCAATAGACAATCGCACTCGGCAAGCGCAGGGTCTGATTGGCTTCTCAACGTTGTGAGTTGGCTCCCAGCAAAATATGAAGCATGAGCTTCCAAAAGCTTGGCCCGCGCTGTCAGAAAGGTGCCTGGTGGAGTTGACGCCATTTGTTTTTTTTTGGGGGGCCCTTCCCCAAAGGCGCACGAAGAATTGAAGTTGCAATTTCCAGCCCTCCCGAAGGGTTCCTAACGGCACACAAAGATGTTCATGGCCACCCAAATTCCGCCCAAATTGTAAGCATGAGTATTTTCCCTTGCCCTGAGCCCGTTTCCCCTGCGTTGTGTTTGAGGAACCAGCGTTCGATTGCAGCTCGATTATGGTCTGGACCGCGGATTTATTGATTTGTACCGATGAGTTGCAGTAGCATGTGCCTAGTGTAGATGTACGGTGTTGCCAATGCTAAATGTGCTTAATCGTAGGTTCCCACTAAGCACGTACTGAATTCACACATTCTAACTCCAACGAACAAAACACATTCTAACAACAGTGAAATGTGAGTTCCATATTCTACCTGCAATCGAACCAACCACCCAAAATAGCTTCTTTTTTTTGCACGGTTACTTTTTCTCCATGTAAAGCCCCTGTTTTTTGAAACCCATATTCTGACCGCTCGTCCGTGACTGTATCGTTTGCCGAAGCAGAGCTCAGTGGTAGGGCAACTACGAGCGCTGCGTGGACCTGCTGTTGCGGCAAGGAGGCGACGAGGCGCTGGTTTTTCAGAGGAGTCAACGGCCGTGCCCACGCGTGTGGCTCAAACCAATGGTATCCCATTTGGGGTAGGTGCACCACCCATTTTAGAACCTATTTTAGTGGGGATTGGGATGTTCACTGGGGGTACGGGGTTTTGACCCGTGGCCGGACGCGTCACACCAAATGGAACATACGGAGCCCCGAGAAAGTGCCGGGGCGTCGTTTTCCTGCCACCCCCCAAAAAGGGTACGGCACGATCTTTTGTGTCGGAATGGTCAAATGAGCTCTCTACTTGGAGTTGGTAGGGATGGTGATTCACCCTTCTGGTAGGGATGGTGATTCACCCTTCTGGACCTTCTGGACCTTCTGGACCTTCTGGACCTTCTGGACCATGGACTGCATGGCAAGTGCATCACATGCCCAAAGTTCCAGGGGCAAGTGGACCGCACGTCGACCTGCTTGCAACCCAAGCTGAATGCTACTGTGGATGGACGAAATCCTGCACCACTTTGAAACCATGGTTGAAACCATTGTTTCTTGGCATGTACAAGGGGAATCGAATCATTCCAAGTGTGGCGCGAAATGGATCTCGTAACCATCCACAGTCTGAGCGCATCTCAAAATCGGGGAGATCCAAGAGGAGAGTTCAAGTCTTGGTTTCCCTTGAAGCTTGCCTAAACGGGCCACCAGGACAAAGACCACTTCCGTATGGATATGTTGGGCTCCTTCTACAGCGGAGGACTCATCCGCCAGGCCCAGAACCTTGGCCGTTTGCCGAGATGGGCGGAGGCGCCGGACCGGGACGGGACGGGCGCGCTCCGGGCAGCGGTTTGGAAGTGGTTTTCCCGAATAGGGCCGGGGCCAGACTTGGAATGTGGCTTGGTCCTGCTTTTATTTTTTGTTCCTTCGGGACATACCAAAATGGAGGCTATTCCTCCTGGTTTCCCTAAAGCCAACCAAAAAGGGGTTCCTCAAGAACGACAGACAATAGTATCTCGAAACGATTTTGATGCTGTATCCCCGTTACGATTTTGCAAAAGTCATGGAGCCATGTTGAGTTGGATCACTTGGAGGGATGCCGGCATCAGCAAACATCCATAGATTTAATGTAACTACTTGGCCCTTTGACAGCGCGGGAGATGTTCGACAAATTGCCAGGCATTGTTCGGTTGGGGCGGAGTCCAAGAATTAATCCCAGATGATCGCTGCAGAATGGATTGTGCACAGGTCGTCCAGGGTTTCGTTGCACAAGACATGTTCCGTTGTCGATTCCAGCACTTAGCGATGGGTTGAAACACTTCTGCATGTGCCAGTTGTCAGGGGCTGATTTCTTATCTTCGGGCAACACAGCGAATCGGCCAAATCAACCCTTGCACGTGAAATCACCTGGACAGAGACGGCAGATCACCAAGGTTGCGGTTTGTCAGGGCATGGCCTCGATCAAGGCCTGGTGAGTGGTGCATCATGGACTAATGCTCAGAACCTCCGAGCTGAGGGAGGAGAGATCCCATGTCCGAAATGGAGCCGAAGCCATGTGTTCTATCCGGCGCGGCCATGTCAAGTGTTTGAGTCTCTGCGCCATTTTCGGGCCTTTCACACAAAACCTGAGTGGTCTGCGAGTGCGGGGTCTGAGGGTTCATGAAAAGCGCGTTGGCTTGTTGGGTCATGTGTGGCTGCGACTGGTCGATGACGGCCTGACGCTTTGGACCCTTGATCACAGTAAATGTGTCAAATCTAGGGGCTTGGGCAGCTTTGGAAGACTGAAGAACAAAAGTGGCCCACAGTCATTTGCTTTTCTTTGAACTGTTTGGGCATGTGCTGGAGAACAAGGCAAAAGGAACCCCCAATGGCGCCCAAGCAATGTTACCTACATGTCGACCTTCTGTTCAAGTCCATGAGCCCAACGGGGCTCACCCCCAAATAGTGCAAGCAAGCCATGAGCATGGATGTAGATGACAGGGTTCCTGGCTTGTTCCCGTTTTTTGCATCATGGCTTTGGGAAACCAAGCGTTCCAACCAGGCTTGCTAACAGGGCACGTATCTGGTTCCTTACTTGGAAGACCCCTTGCTCGTGGATTGCATGGCCCCAATCGCATGTAGAACAACATATCGGAACATCTATATCTCAGCCTTATGTCAAACACCCATTTCGGAAACACCAACATATTTTCCAGCATCCTGTTTGCAACAAAAGACCTGCCCAAACCTGCCCGCCCAAAGCAATCGCGGAATTCCATCCATTTTTCAGGTCTTCCGCCGCACCGGCAGCGCGGAGGCGGCGCTGCGGAAGATGCCGGAGGCGCGGCCGGCGGCGAGCCAGCGGCGGAGCCGGTAGGGAATGAGAAATGGAAAGCTTTGGGAATCCCGAAGAAAGGAAACCACCAAGGGATGGTTTTAATCTCGGGGTCATTCCATTTCTCATTCCCTGCCTCTCTCGCACCAAGTCATTTCTTTCCCAGACAAGTTGCCCAGAGCTCCAATGGACTTCCTTCGTTCCAGTTGTTTTTGGGGAATTGGTTGATCTAATCGGAATATCCCTCTTACACAGTCGACATGTT
Source organism: Effrenium voratum (assembly GCA_963377175.1). Lineage (NCBI taxonomy): Eukaryota > Dinophyceae > Suessiales > Symbiodiniaceae > Effrenium > Effrenium voratum. Next base: position 363,097 of record CAUJNA010000791.1, on the reverse strand, counting down.
GCTTTCCATGTCCCATTGCACCACATTTTGCGAACTAAGCTGGGAGCCTGGGAAATGTTGCGCGACATGTGGGACGTTGTTCAGACCGTTTCATTTCACCACCGTCCGCGGCAGCACCGCTGAACTTAAGATGTTCCAAGCCAAGCAGGCGCCTTTGCAAGCAAAACCGGTAATGTTGACCCAGGATTAATAAACCCGTCCCATGATTAGGGGGGTGTTCCCTCCAAAAGTGATGAATCCCCACTAAAAGGGGACACCCCCCTATTGATCAACCAGGGGTTTATGAATCCGGGGTTAACATTACAACACTGATCCGCGAGCCGCAGTTCCGCGCTAATCGCTCTTTGCGCGCGCACGGCGACCTGCGCGCGCAGCGACCTGCGCCGCTGGCTGCAACGCCTTGAAGCTAAGGGCTGCGGTTTTTACGTGTCGCCGGCATCACCCGCAGGGCAAGCCCGCAGCCACAAGCCCAAGCCTGCAGACACAAAGTTGATCCAAAACAAAGCCCAACAATGCAGCTGCCACAAGGCATCCTCTGCATCAAAGTTCGGCATCCTTTGGTGGGCCCAAAAACTGTGCGCTTAGGGGGGCCTCACCTTTTGGGGAAAGAAACCCTTGTCCTCTGGCAAAGTCCAAAGATCATTCATCCTTTGGGCAGGGCCAAGAAAGCCAATCTTTTGTGAGGGGCCAAAGCATTTTGTCCTTTCTTTGGGAGGCGTCCAAACTTAGTTTCGTCCTTCGGGAAGACCCAAAAGCCTCATTGCCAAGGCACCTAACAAATGTTTAGGGGGTGCCCGAAGCAGAAGCGGAACAAGCCTCTTATGTTGAGCGCTTATCTCACCAACAGCGAGCCAAAGATTGGAGTGTAGAAAGAGGAAAACTTAAAGGAGGGGATTTTTTTCTGGGTTTGTTTCTCGTTGTTTGTTTTGTTAAATCATAATATTTTTCTTTTTTTTCCGCTTTTGGCTTCTTGGCTTTCTGGCTTCTTGGCTTCTGGGCTTTTCGGCTTTTTGCTGGTTTATGCGGCTTTTGGTGGCTTTTTGGCTTTCGCATCCTCTGCATTCCCAGTTCCTCTTCGGCAGGTGGCGTTTTGGCTTTTGCGGCTTTTCGCTGGTTTATGCGGCTTTTGGCGGCTGTTGGCGGCTTTGGGAATTTTGTTTCGCTTTTCGTCCGGGCCAGTAAAATGTCGTATTTTACAGCAATTTCTCGGCGCATTTACACTAGCCCGTCAACATCCCCAGCATCATTTTCAATATCCCCGCATGTCCGACCAACATCCCTAGCATCACCAACAAATCGTGGGTAACAAAGTCCAAAAAGTAGCTGGCGGGTTGACGGGGTCAAAAAATAATGATTCAAACAGGAAGGCATTTCAATCCCAGAAGAAAAAAAAACGGGGGGGATGGTCGCAGAGGTGATGATTCGAATAGGGGTGCAATTAAATCTCTGCAAAACGTCTAAAAACTAGCGCGGGGGTTGGGGGGCGGCAGCCCCCCCCATGATGTTCGAAGAATTGATGATTCAACTAGGGGTGCAATTAAATCTCTGTAGAAAATCTAAAACATAGCGGGGGGGTTGGGGGGGGGGGGGGGCGGCAGCCCCCAATTACTCTCCAAACAATCTAAACAGTAGCGGGTGGGTTGGGGGGGTGGGGGGTTCCCCCCCATGATGTGTGAAGAAGTGATGATTCAAGTAGCCCCCCAAAAAAATAATCCAAAAATAAATCCGCACCCAAACTTAAATAGTGGGTATCAAGGGGCGTGGGTAGCAGGACAGGGAAGCCATCAACGAGCTGAAAGAGCAATCAGAGAGCAGCAAGAACTGGGCAGCCTGCTTTTTCAGCGCACCCGCCCTTCGTCCATAGGGTTTTTGTTGCCATAGCCCGATTCAAGCTGAAGAGCGGCGGCGCGTCGAGCAACTCGGGCAAGACTTTCGCCAGGTAACACCCTCACGTCCATTTGTTTAACACTTGGCGGACGTGTTCAGGTAGCGCGTGCGGATTTTCAGCCCAACCGTGCCACATTGTGTGCGTCCCGCGCGGGGCAGAGCGCGCTGAAGACAGACGACAGCTTGGTCTGCATTGCGAAGGAACTGCATTCTTTGCTGGACTGTTGCCCGAAGCTGCGCTTGGTCATCTTCATCCCTTTTCTTGAGATGCCCAGCGTTTGGCCCCATGGCCAGATTCCACCTTCTAGGGCTGGCCAAGTTTTTTGACAGGGGCCTTGACAACGCTTTTGCTGTTCTGCCGCTCTCTATTAGGGCGAGCAACAAGGCAAGCTTTTGGCTCATTGCGCAGCATCTTGGCGCTTGACGCGGGGGCTTGATGTCTTTGAGGCCGCCCTTTCAGATTTATTTATAGAGACTGAGTTGCACCCTCAATGCAATCATCACTTGTTCGAAGATCACGGGGGGCGGGGCTGTTGCGCCCAACCCCCCCGCTACTTTCTAGATGTTTACGCACCCCCAACTGGCAATAGCAGTAGCATTGGCAGTAGTAGTAGTGGTAGTAGTAGCAGTGGTAGTAGTACTAACTACTACTACTACTACTACTACTACTACTACTACTACTACTACTACTACTACTACTACTACTACTACTACTACTACTACTACTACTACTACTAGTATAGTAGTAGTCGTAGTAGTAGCACCAGTAGTAGTACTAGTACTAGTAGTAGTACTAGTAGTAGTACTAGTAGCAGTACTAGTAGTAGTACTGGGCAGTCTGGCAAAGGTTCCCAAATCCAGCAGCTGCGCCCGTGAACTCTCGCGTCCAAGGTGGACCCAGGACTTCGCGATTCCGCGAAGCCGCCATTGAGCCCAGCCGCTGCCACAAGCTAACGCGGAAATTGCCTCTCAACCTCAACTTCTGAACAATGCGTTGGAGTCCAAACTGAATTTGCCGCGTAGCGGAAGCCCTGTTCAGAAAACACCTGGGAATCTCGAACCTAAAATCACTGAACATGCAGTTTTGGGAGGGGAGGGGGGGGGGGGTAAGAATATATGCATTTATATTTACATGCGTGCGGTATGTTGCATCATGTTTTTTTGTGTTTCAACAGACGAATCTTTGGTGCATCTCGCTTGGATGTTAGGACTTTAACTTTTTGCCAGCTATTGGGGTTTCCATTAAACCACTAAAAGTAAAACCTTTAGCAGGGGAGCAGAAGGCAACCGAGGAATGTAAATTCAGGTTTTTTTTTTTTCCGCGGGAGCAGCTGCAGGGCAGCTGCTGGGCGGAGCGGCGGCTGCTTCTGGCGCTGAAGCGCCGCCAGGCGCGGAAGCGTCTGGCGCCATAGGCGGAGAATGAGAAATGGAACCCGATTTAAACCATCCAAGTGGTGGTTTCCTTGAAGTTCTGCTTGGGATACGTTTTTTTTTCTCTTTTTTTTTTTCCGTCGTGTCGAAGGAAGAACCAAAGGAAGTCATTGTTTTGTTTTTGTCAGGTGTAGGGGAAAAGACTCAGTAAAAAGCAGGTTTGGAGGCTACTAGAGAGACCCTTCGGGGGTTGGTTTGGAGGCTACCGGGCCATTCTCCCTTGGGGGTCGGGGTTTTGGATGAGACAGGTTGGGTTTTGGATTGGTTTCTACTGAGAATTCGCAAACACAAGGCACTGTTGAGAACTCCTTGGGGGCACTTTTTTTGCAACCTCACCTGGAAGTTGTAGGACTAGCCGCGGGTCGTCATTGTTGATGTTGCTTTGGAAGCTACAGGGAAACCTACCATTTGTTCGGTTCTCCAATTCGACACGAACCCACATTGAGACCACCCATTTTAGCATTTGGCAGCATCTTATATGCTTATATGTTTGCCATTTGTTACAATGATCGCAGTAAGAAAGATTGAAATGCAAGGTAGGGGGTTGAACATTGATTACTCCAACTTGATGAGGAAGACTGGGCATTACACCCCAAATCCCAGGCACATAATGAAGAACGCAACGAGTTCAAACGCGCGTACAAAGATTGGACAATCGTAGGATATCCAGTCAGATACGCGATCCCTGCATTGAAACTTCCACCACGTTTGCCTTGCGTCCATTGGTCCCCTTCACATGTTTAAGCTGAGTCAACCCGTAAAAAGCCTATCAAGCCCCACAATTGCAGGTTGAACAAGCAGGTCTACAGAGTTGTGGGATGAGGGGTTCCAATAAACCTCCCCCTTTTTCTCGAAGGTATCACAGATGTGGCACCTTCCCTTGTTCCTCACTTCTCCCGGACAGCGGACTTCCATTTGTCGGAGAAGGTTCAATCAGCAGCAACAGCTCTATGGATTTGTTCTGACCAATCCGCGGAAGACATAGGTTTTACTTTTGGACAAAGGGAGGTGTCCTAAGATTGGTTCCGAGTCTGCAGGGGTTCTGGAAACACCGGGCGCTTCAACCTCGAATTCCCCATACTGCGGATGGTTGCGAAATCCGCTTCAACCGCACCACGAAATGACACCGTGGGAATGAAACAGTTATTTGTTGGTATTTACGTTGGGGAGTCGAATCAGAAACCAGGGATTCTGAATGGTTTCCGCAGTATTAAAATAGGCGATCCAAAGTTGAAGGACCACCTCGTTTGAGGCATGTGAATGACCCTTCCCTGCAGCCGAGAACATACCCAAGGGAATGTTTTGGGGGTGACGTGCCTCCCTTCCATTGAAGGGACGGAAGACGTTGCTTTGCAACGCGAAAAGACATTGACTTGGGGCCCTCCAATTCCCATGCTAGTGGATAGGAGGGTAGATGAGGCACGCAAAGTATTGCGTGCCAACATGTGCCAAGAACTGCATAAATCAATTCGTTCTACTGCGATCATTGTAACCAATGGCAAACATATAAGCATAACATATGCTGCCTTAGATGCTAACACAGGATCCAGATTCTCAACATGTGCCAAGAACTCGATGCATCGAAGACCAGATACTTACCTCTTAGAAAGCACAAGTTTTCAACTTTTTGGGTAACATGGGCTATGTGTCTGTAAAAGATTAACTTCCCCAGGGCTTGGAGTCTAAAGGGGTAAGGATATGAACTGGGGTATGAACTCGGGGCGTTGGGAAGGCGCTGAAAGCACTACGCGTTTGCAGAGCGCCCACTTGACCAGGCGCTCAAAGCGCATGGAGTCAAGCGGCGGTTTCATGGGTGTTGGAAAACATGTGGCCCATTTTTGACTTCTTGTGGTTTACCCTCCCTCCAACAATCATGGAAGTTGACAGGAGAGCTTTGGAAGGCTATTTTCCTTTTGGGGAACCCCTTTGTGCACTTCCATGATTGTTGGAAAGAGGGTAGTGGTTGAAATCCAACCACTGAACTGCTAAAATCTGAAAACAATGGCCCCCCTTCCAACGTCAAGCGAGGTTTCACCGGCGTCTTCTGCGCCCTTGGCTTTCGGACGCAGGAACTCGACGGCGGCACTGCCCCACAGGCGCTGTGGGAGGAGGCAGGCGCCTGTGGCGTCGGTCGGCTCGGGATTTGTGCGTATGGAGTGAAATCAAGTGGAGCCGCCTGAATCACACACCAAAGCTGGTGGGTGATCCGCTGAAAAAAAAATCGGGGTTTAGTTGAGGGGTGTTTCTTGCGGGGATCCTGCTGTTGATGGACGAAATCCTGCGCCACCTAAGAAAGCCTGGATTGACGATTCCCTTGGAAATACCAAGCAAACAATGGTTCTCCGTGACTCCGTGGTTTCAAAGTGGTGCGAACGGATTTCGTCCATCCGCAGTATTTCCAGGTAGTCTGTGTCCTGAAATTAATTGTTATGTTAACCATCCTCTTGCCCAACCACGATACATTATACCATGAATTGGTGTTAATGGACAATATTCTAATATGTATCATATGCACTAAAGTCCCAAAATAGAATATTACTGTATCTGGGGATCGTCCATCCGCAGTATTTCCCTGTACCAACAAACCATGGTTCAACCATGGTTTCAGAGTGGTGCGAACGGAATTCGCAACCTTCCACAGTGCAGCCCTCGACGATTTTCCAGTGGTCCCTATATTTCCCTTTTTGGTGGCTTTAAACATCGCCTTTTTGGCCCATAGAAGGTGAGTGTCCCTTGGTGGGTGGTGATATCTTAAGGGGAAACATAGGGCGCCCTGTTTTATTTCCCCTCTCAGGGACGCGCCCAGCAAGCGCGCCAGGCCCAGGCGGCGCCGCAGACTTGGGCGGAGACTGCGCGGGAGGCGTTCCTGAAGCTGCCCAGGACCGTCGAGGTCCTTAGGTGCCCGACCTCTCACCCGAATTTCTTTCTTGGTTGGGAGGTATAGCGGAGAACCAGAGGCTAGGTCCTTTAGCTAAGTGCCCTTCTCTCCCGTGTTTTTGTTCTTCTTCTTTTTTCCTTGGTTGGGAGGGTTCCAAACTACTAAAATAGACTAGAGGAAAAAAGGGGGGGGGGGAAAAGAAACAAGAAACGGGTACCAACTTAGTCTAACCTCTCAAATCTAGAGGACCCAAAACGTCGAGTAGCAAGCCGTCGGTCTGAAATGGAACCATGGAACTGGGCTCCAAGTTGCTTCCCTTGGCTCCCAGCCATCCGGTTCCTTAGCCTTTAGCCTTTTAGTGTTTAGTGGTTGGTTTTCCATTTAGCCCACTAAAGGTTAAACACTTTGAGGGGATCAGTTTGGACAGCTCAGTTCCGTTGGCTGAAGCGAATAGATTGTACTTTTTATCCGGTTGTGACGGGAATCTAGGAAGACAGGGAATCTTCTCTTCTATTGGACTTCAGCAATTCGAGGATTTGGTTGCCTGAAGCAACGCCCGGCAAGGTAGGTCGACGTGAGGGACGAAGCTTTGCTCCAGATGTCAACCACACAAACTAGAGGACGGGCGGCCCTAGTTTCTTTGCAAGCTTTTTACGGTGAGCTCATATTTCCACTGTGGCTCACGTGGTATTGTTTTGTCTGTTTCATCCAAACAGTTGTCCGCTTTGCATTGTTGTACTTGTTGTGCCAAGGAGAAAATTGGACAGTCCGGCCTCCCCCATTTCTTTGTGTCCTCCCCGAACTTACAGTAAACAGATGACCAATCATTTTCTCAGCTTCATCAACAGGGCCGAATTTCTTCAAGGGCAGGCGACAGAACGCGTTCCCTCCAAACAGAACTGTGCTGATGCACTCCTGGGCTGTCTTGGCAGTTGGCATGGTCCTACTGTGGATGGTTGCGAAATCCGCTTCTCGCATCACAAAACGACACCATGGGAATGAAACTGGTATTTGTTGGTATTTACGTTGGGGAATCGAATCAGAAACAGGAATCAGAAACAGGGTTTCTGGAAACCAGTATTTGTTGGTATTTACGTTGGGGAATCGAATCAGAAGCTTTCTGAATGGTGGTGCGAAATGGATTTCGTGAATTCCGCAGTATTAAGATAGGCGATCCCCAAAGTGGAAGGACCACCTCTTTGTGTGAATGCCCTTTCCTGTCAGCAGGGCTCCTTAAAAGATACAGTTTGCCCATTTGAAACATGGTGTTTTCCACCAAAAAAGAAGGGACACCTCCATTTACAAGGCAATCTTCAGGTGTATAACGTAAGGATCCCTGTGTCAGCAGGAACATAGGTCCTGTTTGGCACAGTCCTATGTTAGCCGTGGATGGCAAGAAGTTGGTTGCGCTGCAAGACTCCAGGCCTGTGATTCTGTGATGCCCCCGCCTCACACGCGAAGAGATGGTTGCTTCATGTCCTGCACTTGTGGTCAGGACCATCCGTGCCCTCTATGTCCACGCGTACATTGACCGCTTGTGGAATCTCGCTGCCACTGAGCGCCTAAGCCGCTACGGACAAGAGCCACTTGGCAGAAGCAGAAAGCAAGTGGGTGGGGCTCAAAATTAAAGAGCTAGGGTGACGCAGGTGGTCTTTGGTTCCATTTGAGCAGCGGTTTTTAATCAAATGAAAGGGTTTATACAAAAAGGGAACTGCATGTACTCTGCGGAGGCAATCCTGGTTGGGGGGGTAGGCTCGCGTAGGCTTCTGCGCGTAGGCTGTTGTGTCAGCCCTCGCGGTGGCTTTTCGCGTAGGCGTTTGAACAAATCATGGCTCAATGCTGTTTGCCAAGTATAGCGGAGTTTTTAGCTTCTTTGCCTTCCTTCCGTTTGTTCTGCAGTCTTCGCGTAGGCTCCGCGTAGGCCCCGCGTAGGCATTTGCGTAGGCATTTTAGAGTACGTAGACTTTTTCTAACAGCCAGATCCTTCAACAGATGCGGCCAAGCAATCGTTTCGCAAAGGTCATCTTTAGAGCTGGAGCTGTCAAAACTGCTCTTGTACTGAAAAGCTGCGATTTTCCAGTTAGAGCTGCCAACCTGCGCTTCAACACTTGATCTGAACATTTGCCCACGTAGCCGTCCGCGTAGGCACCTGGAAGATGACTTGTGCTCGCGTAGGCACCCTTTGCAGCGGCGTAGGCTTGCGGAGGCTTCCGCGAAGGCGTGCAAGTAGTGTATAGGCCCCGAACCACCAAAAAACACTGCTCATTTACCCAGGTGCCAGTTTGGTACATGTTTTGGAGCTACAGCCAAGTGTGCGTGTGTGTGTGTGTGTGTGTGTGTTTTCTGCATTGGCTGGATAAGAAAGGCTTGCTTGGGATCCCCGCACTCACCGATCCCGTCCACTATGAGGGAGCTATAGCACCGATTTTGACTGAAGAGTTGCACCAGAGAATTACTACCACAGGAAACAGGCGAAACTACCCCTTGTATAGCGTCCATATAGTGGCTGCTTATTCCATTAAACCACTTGGTGCAGTGGAAACCATCCAAACAAGGCACTATTTCTTCGCAGGCGGCATGTCAACGCGCAGGCTTGCTGAGGGGGACCTTGTGCAGGACGACCAGCCCAAAGGTTTCAGGCACGGGTTCAGGGCTGCCAGAATGATGGGGCGTCCGTGTCCTTTGGGTAAACACCACCTTTGAAAAGCAAGTCGGAGAAAGTGTCCTTTCCGTGTGGTATCTCAGTGGAAAACTAGGGAGCCCTGTACAAGGGGGCTGGCTGCAAGGAAGGTGCCTCAGTGTTTAGTTAGGGTGCCACGTTCGGCCTTCCATGAGTCTGAATTGTGAGATGTGTCCCGTTGCAGCCATGCTTGGCAAGCTGTTCACCTACATGCAGCACCTACTATCCTCACTGCCAAGCAAAGGCTGATCTAATTGGCGCAAGACATGACGATTTCTCCCCCAAAAGTCAGGAAGTCTTGCCAAGTGATCTGGGGAGCGTTCTCAATCGGTTGCTTTCGTTTCCCTTCAACAGACGTGCCGAACAGAGAGAAAGGGAATCGGAGGAATGGGCATCGCCGGTGTCAGGCTTGATCTCCAAAGAGACTCGCGCATCGTGCGTGGGTGTCTTGTTTGTTGTGCTTAAAAAAGTAGAGGGCGATTCCTGGTTTACCAGGTGGGCTGAAAAACAACCCCGCGCCTTTTCGTTATGTAAGGGGCCATCCTTTAACTTGCTTCGCAGGCCAGGTGGTTCAACCCAGGTTGCTCAATCATCTACCAGGGAAACCCATCGATTTTTCCCAAAAAGGACATGGACTCGTGGCGTGGCAATTGGAAGGAAACTCTCCCGTTGAAGCCTGGGGCCATGGAGAAGAAGTTAGGCTGAGACGGGCGGGGGGTCCTTTTTTGCCACCTCTTGTGAGAAAATGGGCGACCTACGAGGGGTTGACCATTTTTTCCACAAAAGATGGCAAAAAGACCCTGGGCCGAGAATCATAACTGGATCAATGACTCATATTTGCGGCCAAAAACAAGGTCACACGGAGGTATAAAACCTGGTGGTTTCGTGGCCGCTCCTTTCTCTTGGAACCTGACAGCGGGTGCGCGTGAACGGGTGTTCTTACCATTTGGCTGGCATGTGTGCAGTGCTGAGCGGGTGCGCGTGAACGGGTGTTCTTACCATTTGGCTGGCATGTGTGCAGTGCTGAGCGGGTGCGCGTGAACGGCTGGCATGTGCGCAGTGCTCAGCGGGTGCGCGTGAACGGGTGTTCTTGCCATTTGGCTGGCACGTGGTGAGCGGGTGCGCGTGAGCGGGTGTTCTTACTATTTGGCTGGCATGTGTGCAGTGCTGAGCGGGTGCGCGTGAACGGGTGTTCTTACCATTTGGCTGGCGTGCAGTGCTGAGCGAGTGCGCGTGAGCAGGTGTTCTTACCATTTGGCTGGCATGTGTGCAGTGCTGAGCGGGTGCGCGTGAGCAGGTGTTCTTACCGTTTGGCTGGCATGTGTGCATTCATGACATGATGCGCGTGAGCGGGTGTGCTTATCATTTGGGCGTGTGTGCAGTCATGACATGATGCGCGTGAACGGGCGTGCTTATCACTTGACTGGCATGTGTGCAGTCATGACATGCTGCGCGTGAGCGCGTGTGCTTATCATTTGGCTGGCATGTGTGCAGTCATGACATGATGCGCGTGAGCGGGACTGCTGCGAAGCACAAGAAAACAGGAGGTCTTTTACCACCGTGAGTCCAAAAACAAGCACGGCGCCCATGAAATCATCTGAAGGCACCAAGAGCAGGGATATTCAAAAGCAGCCTGTTTGCACTTTTCCGAGGTGTGAATAGATGGGTCAATGATAGAGGGGCGCGTAAGTCTTTGGGGTCATCTAGGATTAGGCAACCATATGTGACCTAGGCCGGTGTGGTTGAAACAAGATCCAAACTGGCCTCAGTCGGGTTCTAATCATTCAGTGCCATCGATTTGTCTAAAGCGACACCCACTCTGGACAGCCAGGTTGGCAGAAGCACGCGAGGCCCCGCAAAAGCGGTCGTTTTTTTTTCTCCGGTCTCGTCAGATCCATCGGGTCAGCGGCAGTGGTTCGAATGTTGGTCACTGGGTCAAGAATTCCACCATGTATTGATCAGGGGTTACCCTGGAGGCAAATAGCCACAACACATAATCCTTGATACACCAAATGCAAAAGTGAGGGGGCGATTTAGATCAGGGGTAAGCTGACATGGATTGATAGTTCAACATTCAGAGGTTGTTTGTTTCGTCACCACAAGGATAGCCAGGAAAGCAAACCTTGTGCAGGTCCTGCACCAGCCCTTTCTTTTCCAGCATCGCAGTGCGAATCACGTGCCCCGGGTCGAACACACTACCTTTGGAATGAACATGCATGAGCTCCTAGTCACAAGAGTAGAAAATTGGTTTGGTTGTTCTTGGCTTCACTTTCGGAACTTTGGGGACGAATTGTTTACCCTCCCGCAGGGTCTTTGAAGATACCCGCTTGAAGGTTCACATCATTGTGACTGCCTCACTCGCAACCGAGTGCGGCCCTGATGCTCACCCAGAGCTTGATAAATGCAATATGGTTATTTTTCGTGACATGGTCGGGCATGTTGCTCTCGACATTTGAAGAGAACCTGGAAAGAATTGAGAGCATGCCTAATCGTTCTAGAAGCACTGCTTGCGAGCACTTGGGTTTGCTTGCCTGCTTTGGCTACAGGTCGCTGTTAACAGCATGCTGACGAAATTGGCAGACGCGAGGCCCTGGACATGTGCAAGCTGCTGCTTCCTCGACCGGGCTCAGGCGCTGAGAAACGCTTGTCAGATCTGTGATTCCATGCATTTGGGCTTGTCTTTGATTAAGCATCCCCCCCCCCGGTTTCTGGGTTTGCTGGGAACGCCAGAATCCCGCATGACCTCCAATTCACGTCGTAGTCCCCGCGGTTGTGGGAAGGGTCGTGATGGGAAAACGGTGTTGTGTGTTTTTGTGGTTGCCGCTGCCTGCTGTGCCGCACGACCCTGGCCACTGCATTCCAATTCGGATAGCAGCTTCCCACATACACAAAATTAGATGCAGGATGCAGCACGCAACCACCTGTTGTGTTGTCATGTGCAACACCTAGCTTGGAGAAAGGTTGACTTGTTGCGCCACATGGTCTAGAAGTTTTCGCAACTACTTATTTTGTGGTGCGGGGGGTCATGGAGGTGTGTGTATCTGTGTGTTTGTGTCTCTCACAAAGTGTGGCTGTTTAACGATTCAATCATTGAACATGCAAACAGCTGAGCACGTGGATTGTCCTACGATTATGCTTGCGGTTTCACTTTGACATGTCCGGCAATATTGGACACAGCTCTGAATATTGCCTAAACAAGGCGTTGCCAACAATATCTATCTCAGCCGCGAACGTAGAACCTGACAAAGTCCCCTGATAAAATTGCATTCTGTCACGTTCCATATTAGCGGGTAGGGTAAGCATATCGCTGTTTGTCTCGCTCAAGATACCCATGAGCAATCGGTGCGCATTTCTTTTCCACACATATCCTAGATTGTTGCACAGTCCTTTTTGGGACAGGGGAAGCCTGTTTTCCCGGCGGGTGTGCGCACAAAATTGCAACCCCCGTAGGCGTGAGGCTGCCTGCGAACAGCGTTGGGAGCTTCATGCGACTTGGCCGACACACAAGAAGGCACTGGTTTGTCACATTGGTTTTCCATGGTGTACTGGACTGGTCATCTTCCCTTGGTGGCTCCCAGCATCCCCTTAGCTTCTTAGCATTTTAGTGTTTAGTGGGGATTTGCATTTAACCCACTAAAAGGTAAACTTTTGGCGGGGGATCTGAGGACAGCCCAGTTCCCGGCACGACATGCTGCACATGGTGATTTTTGCTGTCTCACTAAGTTTGTTTGGAGGTCACGGAGTGTACTGAGACCAAGCCTAGGGAACTGACCAGGGTGGCTGGCCTGCCAACCAAAGGACAATTCCAGGTCAATCAGTGTTTCCCCCTTGGAGAGAAGTCGACTGTCAGCGCATGTCACAATACGCACCCGAAGAATCAGCCGGCTTTTCATCAAGCACGTGTTTGCACTTGGATGTTCAGCAGAGCAACAGATTTTCCTGTGAGGTACCAGGGGGCCCTCCAGATTCTGTCCGCACAAATTCATAGAACCGTATGCTCGGTGTCCCGTGGTTGCTTCATCGCAAATCAGATCGCAGGCAAAGCTACTTGGCCTACGATGGCCTGGATGTGGAGGATTTGAGCCTTGAGGCGAGAGACAAACGACAGGCACAAAGCCAGGCGCTATCGAATGACTGGCGGTTTTTCCCGAGCGACTCCTCTGATTGTTTTTTTGGGTTGGTTCGTGGTTTTTAAGTTGGAATCCCAGCGAATCCTTTGATTTTTGGGCGGTTTTGGTTGTTTTTAAGTTGGTTTCGTGGTTGTGTTTCCGTATTTAACCCACAAGTTAAACTCACTCACTTTTAGCAGACCCGAAAAGGGAAAGCGCATCAGATGACAAACAGCGAAGTAGCGTTTCGAAACCGGTGTATGGCCACCTTCGAGAAGCACGCGTTTGGTGAGCTTTGGATGGCTTAAAACATCAGGAAGCAAGGCTTGAACCGGATTTCCATGCGAGATGTCGGATCTTACTGGGAAGAGAAACAAGTTCCTGCCAGATTTCCAGCCTTTAGATTGTTTCCTCAGATTGTTTCCACAAATCCGCCGGATTCCTCAGATGGTTTCCAGCCTTCCAGCCTTGATGTTTCCTGCTGAGTTGCTATGTGTCAAGCTTGACGCCTCGAGTCCACGCTGGTTTGCTGCAAACAGGGTGCTGTTCATGCCTGAACAAAAGGCATTCATTCAGCATATAGGCTGGGTCTTTGCTCATTCACGGAAAGACGGTCATACTGGTTTTGACGTGGGCTCTTCTGTGTTTAAGAGAGAGAGAGAGAGAGAAAGAGAAAGAGAAAGAGAAAGAGAAAGAGAAAGAGAAAGAGAAAGAGAAAGAGAAAGAGAAAGAGAAAGAGAAAGAGAAAGAGAAAGAGAGAGAGGGAGGCCGTGAGCATTCAGACATTCCCAGCTTAGCTTACATGGATCAGCGCATGGATCAGCTGCGCTAGTTCTCCCATCTCCACCCAGACAGTTAGATAGGGCAATGGTTTTCACGAGAGAAAAGCTGTCCCTGTCCACAGCCCCAAATCAAAAAGGGCCCTGGCTGTTTCCCTGCAGACCCTTTCTTTTTTTCAGAAATGCGCATAACAAGGCTCCAACTTTAGAGAGAGCAATTTCCAACTGGATGAAAGGATGAAGATCGTGTCCTTTAGCATCGCAAAAGGAGAGCAAGGAATGTATTTTCCATTAGGTAACCTAAAAAAGAAGACGGAGAAAAAGGTGTCCCATGAACATCCCAAAAAAGAGATACACAGGTTTCCTTCCAAAGAACTCAACAATATACTTTCGGCAACACAACGTTTCCTATGACAAGCCAGAGAAAAAAACAAACACGGATGCCCATCTTTGTAGTCTGAGGAAATCCACTGGGCATCTGGGGGTATGTGTTCTTGTTCGTGTTTCAACGGACCGCACAAAAATCGAAACGGATCATGAAAATCCACTGGGTATGTGAGGGATATGTTGTTTGTTTCGTGTTTCACCGGAAAAACAAAAAACAAAGGTATATGTGAGGGATGTGTTTTGGTTTCGTGTTTAATAATAATGATATACATGTGACATATATATATATATATGTATACATAAAGGGGACACGGTGGTTTCGGAGAGATCCGAAACTCGGCTCTCAGGTGCCCGGCGGCACGCAGCAGCTCAGCGGCTGCATGCGCCCAGTGCTGGTGCGGCCCCAGAACTTGAGGCCGAGACAGGAGGTGGTTTCATCGTGGCGTACAATGGACGTGTGGGTAATTGTTTGGTTGGCTGGTGGGTGAGTGGGTGGTTGGTTGGTTGGTGGGTGGGTGGTTGGTTGGTTGGTGGTTTTTTGGTTGGCTGGTGGGTGAGTGGGTGGTTGGTTGGTTGGTAGGTGGGTGGGTGGTTGGTTGGTTGGTGGGTGGTTGGTTGGTTGGTTGGGTGGGTGGTTGGTTGGTTGGCTGGTTAGTTGGTTGGTGGGTGGGTGCCTTCATCAAGGGTGATCTCCTTTTGTGGGCGAGATCACCTTATGCAGTATGGGTGGCAACTGCTGTCTTTCCCGGGAGAGTTGCTCACACCTGATTCCAGAAGAAGTCACACCAAGTCCTGAAAGAGGACCCCTAGGTTTTCACAGCCTGCTATCCAGTGCAATGGGTCGCCTGGCAGCTAGACACCCTTGACAAAAAGCACAAAAACCGGTGATTCGAACCAGTGTCCACAGGTGGCCAAGTTTGGTTTCTGTCGGATTGCCAGGGTTTCCACTTACCTGTCTGAAGAACTGGGTCTACGGAAAGACTTGCATGGCGTTTCTCAATGGCCAACTCAACGGCCATCCATTTCACAACTCAACACAAGAAACCGAACGCCCCAGTTCCGATCCATTGCTTGGAAGGGGGCATCCTCTATGAATGTCAAAAAGGAGCAGCCTCCCAACTCTTCGACGTCCGGACCCAAAATTCAAAGTCATGGCCCCTGCCAGGTAGGTGCTCCGTGAGTTCAAATTTATCCGTGACAGAAATGGAGCTTGAGGAGTGAATACTGCTCCCCCACTTCTCCACGGGCCATCAGGGTTCCGTACATGTCTCCTTTTACATCAAAGGGAAACCCATTCGAACCCACCCAACCAACCAACCAACCACCCAACCAACAAACCAACCAACGAGTTGACTTCCATTTGCCAAAATGAATATTGCTTCTGTTTCCTTGCTGGTTCGAAAGGGAATCGCCTTCACTACTTACTGGACAAATAGGTTCCCACTTTTTCCCGCGAGCTCAAGCTTAAATGGACGTTGAGGATTCCTGAGTCGGTGAATTTCCAGTCATCGCTGCCGACCCTTGGGCGAAAGCGCAAATGGACGCGGAGGGTTCCTGAATTCCGGTGGGTGAATTCGAGTGATAGCTGCCGACGCGAAGTGCAGGTGGCACCTGGAACCTGACCTCGGGGATCCAGAAAAGGAATGGGACGAGCCCGCCAAGGCGGGCCTAAGAAGAGTTTGAACAGGGCTCCTTAAAAGATACATTTTGCAATTTTCATCCCGAAATAAAGGGAACCTCCATGGACAAGGACATGTTAAGGTGTATAATGTAAGGATCCCTGTTGAAGGGCAGAACCACGGGAAGAGCGAAACCCTGCAGGAAGCCATATATAGTTGTGTCAGAATGTTAGGACTACGTTTTGGCGTCAGGGTGTTTTTGTTGTTGCTTGTTGGTGTGATTGATTGATCGAACGATCGATTGATTTGTTGACGAATTGATCGTTGGAAGAAACAGATGATGCTGTCCACCGACCAATGGGCTATGTGTGCTGGGGGGGGGGAAGCAAAAGCCGCAAGACTGGGGTTTTATCTGAAATCAGGGAATCATCATGATTGTTTGATGGTGTTCCTTCGGAGCCTGACAAAGTTGGCACGTGAGGGCTGTCACCGATTTGTGAATGGCTGGACATGCCTTGAGTCCGTGAGAGCGGAACTTAAGGACTCGGACCGAAAATCCTGACTATTGCACATGCTTGATAAATCGATCTTGATTCGACTTTCATTGGGACCATCTAGCTTACTCTCCCTGGGGGAAGTTTTTCATGGCGCAATCCAGAATTCAAAAAGGAGATTCACTTGCAGGTTTACCTGGAACCCCAAAACCCAAAACCATCACTTCGAGGAAACTCCTTTCCGTTTGGGAAATGGACCCTGTTTGTGGGGGGCTTCTGTTAATTTGTGGCCACGACTCATTTGCCCCTTGTTTCAAGTGGGACATGCCCACTTTTGCGATACTAATACGCCTTCCTGATGAATTCTTGACCTCAAGAGAGAGTCTCCTTGGCACAGTGGGAATCAACCTAGTTTAACCTCTGAAGTGTGAGCACGGCAAAAAATAGCCAATCCCTGCTGCGCTCGAAAACACTGGCGGCTATGGCAAAGCTACACTTTCTGCAGCCACTAGCAGCAACCTCTGAGCTTGTTAGCTCGGACACACAGACACACATAGCTGACCAAGCACAGCAAATGGGCGGTAAACGCCGTGATTGAATCAAGCTTGCAAGACGCACCAGTCCATAAAAGCAATTCCCCAAGTTTGAAATTCAAGCTAAGGTTGCATCCAGGAATCTGCAAATTGTGTGAATCCTTTTTCACGTGCATTGGTCCATGCGCGACGATCAACTCGTACATCGCCTTGTGACACGTTGACACTTAGCAAGGTCTGCAGCACTCAAGCTGATCCAAGTCATCAACTCGTGAACTTCTGCGGATTCATGTGATTCAAGGTGACCCATTCAAAGTGACCCATCAGAAGGGATGTCACATTGGCTGCCTTTCCCGTCAGGGTGCACCATGTAACAACCCCGATGCCACTCTTTAGTTTTCAGTATCGCGGTGCATCAATCATAGCAAGCTCGCAGATTTGTGGCAACCAGCTCGCAGATGAAAATCCTTAAATGAGAGGAGAGGAGTTTCAACAGATGAACCACCCCGCAAGTGAGTCAGCTCACCTTGAAACACATTCCTTGGGTAAGTTGGCTTTTGGCAGATTTGCATGGTGAATTGCATAAAGGGCACGCACACGCACACACGCACACACGCACACACGCAAACACGCACACACGCGCACACACACACACCCACACACGCCCACACGCCCACGCACGCACGCACGCACGCACGCACGCAGCCACGCACACACGCACACACGCACACACGCACACACGCACGCACACGCATACACACACAGACAGACACACAGACAGACACGCACGCACGGACACGCAC
This sequence comes from Effrenium voratum, assembly GCA_963377175.1. Lineage (NCBI taxonomy): Eukaryota > Dinophyceae > Suessiales > Symbiodiniaceae > Effrenium > Effrenium voratum. Next base: position 345,497 of record CAUJNA010000791.1, on the reverse strand, counting down.
ACGCACACAGGCACACAGGCACACAGGCACACAGACACACAGACACACAGACACACAGACACACAGACACACAGACACACAGACACACAGACACACAGAAAGACAGACACACAGACACACAGACACACAGACACACAGACACACAGACACACAGACACACAGACACACAGACACACAGACACACAGACACACAGACACACAGACACACAGACACACAGACACACAGACACACAGACACACACACACACACATGAACCGCTTTGCAGTCCACATGTTTAAGCACTTTGTTGCCATAGTATGCGGATGGTCTTTTATATATGCTATTGGGTAGTATGCTTGCACGAACCCGAAGCACGCGGGATGGAAAAGGTAAGCAACCCATTACTACCACTGGGTTGCAACAAGGGGAAAGGAATTGCAAGGAGCCATCAAACATGGCTGATGGAGGCAAGTGATGTGCACCACAGCGTCCCCAATTGAAAGTCATATATGTCATAAACGCTACCCTCAGCCCAAACATTGGCCCGACCAATCTGCAAAGCCCAGGAGCTGGGTATAAGTTTGCAAAAAAAATGCTTTCTGCCGTAACTTTCTTCGCGTGTTCATCATCTTCGACAGGTAAGGCGGGCTACCAGCAACTTCTCGCGGGCTCGGGCCAAGACAACGCAGGGGCAGGGCCCCCTGGGTCTCTGGGCGCGTCTGCCAAATCGAAGGCCCGAAACGGCTTGAGGAGGAAAGGGTGACCCTTAAAATTGTACCCATAGTTCCAGTTGGGAACTCCAAAGCGCCAAATGTCAAAGAACCCTCCAGCAAGAGATTTCACGAAGAAAGTGTCCTCTTGCACACTCAGCTGCCAACCTGGAACAGGAAAGACACCTTTTCAATGAAGGACCCCTTTTGAAGAACCCTTGAAGTTCCATTTTTAACTTCAGGGTTATTGCTCAATGCGGGCTGATGTGCTTGCTTTTCGAAAAGGTGTTCTGTATTCGCTAGCTGCTAGTTGATGGTTTTTGGCGTTCTGGCCGCCATGTTCCTTGTCGCATCACGACTTTGCCTTGCCTTGCCCGTCGTTGCTCAAACAAAGTCCCTTACGGCTGTGTAAACACCCTTCTCAGCAGGTTGCCTGCAGTGCAATTTGGACAACCGTGGCCAGTCGCGGCTCATAGACGAGGGGTGCCAATCAGCACAACAGCCTTCCTTTTTAAACAGCGGCGTTTGAAGACTGGGCCGCTGCATTTGCTGAGGTCCAAACACTTGGTGCTGGATTTCCACTTGGGCCCAGGGCAGTATGCGACCATGGCGATGCGAGAGGACCGGCGCATGCGTTTTTTGCGATGACTCGTTCCGACTCTTTGCGATGTTTTCTCTGCGATTCGTTGGCATGAAATTGTCCTTGACGGCAGTGCCGGATGCATCACAAGACCTTTGTGCAGCACAACACCTAAACGGAAAAGAACGGAAGCCCATTTGTTGGTGTTGGATGTGACATCACGCAACACTCAGAGACACCTCCATGCTCGCGCCCTTTCTGCGGTTCATGCATTGCTTCAACACGTGTCTATGAGTTCATGGAGGTGATGACGGCACGCCCTGGCAGGTAATGAGGGCACGTGCCAGTGCAGCTCCACGGCACATCGTCTTCGAAAGTGACAGCGAGGCGCGGAGTTTCGAGCGGCGTGTGGATTCCAGATGTGCGCATATGCAACCAATCATATTTTGGCTCGAGCAGGCTGCTTCAAGCGATAGATTCAAACGACGCAAGAAAGAGCTCAAAACTTGATCGTACACATGTATATTTGTATTTATGTATATAATACATATAATATAATTATGTTTGACACCGGTATTAATTTGTTAAAGAACATTTAATTAAAACATATATTATAATATTCGAATTAAAAAAAATAATGATTTATATTGTTTGACCCCGTACCTTAACTTTGTGTAACGCGCCCTTTCAATACAAACATCTTATACTAATCGGAACCTACTTATAATTGTACCTATATATATAAAAATGGTAAATAGAAATGATAGAGGTTATGAAAATAAGACACTAACCCCAAGCAATTAGGAGTGTGGATTATGCCGTGTTATTCGATTGCCAATCTACGCGGAGATTGACTATTTCCCCCCGCCCCCCCCCCCCCCGGGGTGCCAGCCGGGTATTTGACAGCCCGCGACCCTCTAAAAAATGTGCCGGTAAGAGACAGAGTCCCTCTGGCCACCCCCCCTCCCCCCCCCCCCCCCCCCCCCCTCCCGCCCCCCCACGGCCCCCCTCCCCGGAGGCTACACGTCCGTTGACTCGTTTCTGCGGTGCTGTGTAGTAGTGAGGGGCTGCTTTTCTGGTGACCAAGAAACAGCAAGTATGTGCAATTCCACAACAGTGGGGGGGTTGTCTGAATGCCAAAGGTGTAACACTGCCCTACATGTTGGTCATTACCTCCAAGTAGAGTGAGGGGGGTGGGGTGGACACTTCCATGGTCGTCGTTGGGTGTGGATGGGCGGGGTGGGTGTATGGGGTGGATGGGCAGTGTGGGTTGGGTGGGGGGGGGGATTAATGGGGCGCGGGGGGGGTGGGGGGGGTGGGGGGGCGGCGGGGGGGCGGGGTGAGGGGGCGGGGGGGGGGGGGGGGGGGGGGGGGTGGGGGGGGGGGGGGGTGGGGGGCGGGGGGTCATGGGGTTGGGCGTGGGGGGGGGTGAGGTGGGGGAGGTTAGGGGGGAGCATGGGGGGGGGGAGTTGGGGTATTGGTGTCATGGGTGAGTGGGTTACGTTGGGGGGTGGTTGTGGTGGCAATAGTATGTATTATAGGGCCGGGCTCTAGGGGGGGGGGGGGGGGCGGGATGGGGGGCGGCCAGGGGCGGGGGCGGGGGGGGTGAGGGGGGGGGGGGGGGTTAGTGAAATATTAAGAATTTGATAGAAGTAATTTAGTGTTAAGGGGTGGTTGGGGCTGGCGGGGGGGGGTGGAGTGAAGGGGGGCGGTGGGGGCTAGGGGGGGGGGCGAGCTGTACGGTGGGGGAGGTGGCCGGGGTGGGTCGGGTGGGGGGGGGGTCGGAGCGGTGGTGGGGTTGGCAGGAGGGGGGTGTGGTGTGTTGTAAGTTGGTCCGGTGGCGGGGGGGGTTGATGTTGAGCGTTGTTTTGTGGGGGGGCTGTTGGGGTCGCGTGTGTTGTTTGTGCGTGGTGTGTGGGTGTGGTTCTCGGGGCGCCTCATGTGTGTCATAGTAAAGGTTCCCTCCAGCATCCACAACCCTTCAGCCCACCTGGCTCAGCTCGGGGGTCTCAAATAAGCCATCAACGGGAACCTCATGGACCCTCACCCCCCAACTTAATCCCATAAAACCCTCACACACACACCCAACCCCCGCCTCCACATACCCAACCCCTCCAAGGCGCCCACACTACTGAGGGCGGGTTACAACCCCCCATCCCTGCCCGCACCTCACAACCACCGCACGCAACAAAGCCATCCCCCCCCCGCCCCGCCCCCGCAGTGGGGGGGGGGGGGTGTTTTTTTTTTTTAACCACCCCCACCCGCGGGTTTTTTTTACGTTTTCGGTTTTTTTTTGTTCTTTTTTTTTTTATTGATTATAAGAATTGATGAGGGTAGGCCCTGCTTACTACGTCCAATTAACCCACCGACGACTATATCAACCCCCCCACCCACCCCCCACCCACTATACAACAACCTCCGGGGGGTCTGATGCCGTTTTTTTGTCTTGTTTTAGTTCACCCACCACCTTTATTTTTGCGCCTTTTTATTTTTTTGTTTTTAAATTATTCAGTATAATTACACCACAGGCTTTACGCGAACACCACCCTCCACAACATTGGTGCTTATTCCTTCACCAATTGTCTTATCGTTTAGACGGCTTGGAGATAAGGGGCTCCCTTTTTGAGCGTAATTGTGGTTGTTCATTCCTATGTCCGGTTTAGTTTTAAATTGAATTATTGTTTGTAATATTGTTGATTCCGGCGAAGTATATATTATATCCCCCCCCCCCCCAACCCATTATAATATATTTTACGGGGGGCCCTGAACATGGTTTAGGCCCGCCACCCCCCCCCCGCCCCTACCCCCCGCCCCTCCCGCCCCCCCCCCTTTTATTATATTAATTTATAACCCCATCACCCGGAGCCCTGTATATTATATGGCCGATTTTCGATTATAACTAGAAACAAATGAGGAGGGCGCGACAGATATATAAATCCCCGGTTAAAAAGAATAATATTTAAATTAAAAGAATTGGGAAATATTTAGGTATTAAGAAAATAAGATTTAATAAGATTACCCGCGCCCCCCGCCCCCCCCACCCCCGAATTACCCCTCCCGCACCCCCCCCGCCCCAGCCCCCCCACTCCCCGCGGACCCCGCCCCTACCCCTATTTGCGCCTCCCCCCCCCCACGCGGGCACCTGCCCGCTCCAAGGGCCTAAGCACTGGCGGAATAAATATAAAAAACTGCAGGATGATGTAGGTATGTTTGGAAGATAGCTCGGATCCGCTGTTCGCCCACCCCCCCGGCCCCCCTCGCCCCTCGCCCCCCCCCCGCACGCGCGCAATCGTGATCTAGCGGTCCTCCAGCTCGCGGGCGCATCATAGGTTTAACGGAGCCCAAGACGATACTTAAGTGTATTAATAAGTTTGCCACACTAGATTTATAGGCTCATATCTCGTGCAGAAGAAGAGCTTGCCCACCGGGGCGGCACTGGGCTTTTCCCGATGAGAGAACCCCCCCAAACCAGATAACCCGCCTTCCCCCCCCACTCCCCGCGCCCCGACTCCCCGCGCGCGCCCCACCCCCCCCCCACTCGGGATTCGAGGGGCCCCGCGCGCCCCCCCTACCGCTACCGCGCACCCACCCCACAGGGGCCTCGCGCCCCCCCCCCGCCCGCCCGCGCGCGCCCGCCTCTAGCTCGCGCGCGCGCCGCGCGCCTGCTCGACGCGCCCGACGCGCTCTTCTCGGCGCGCCGCCCGCGCACGCCCGCCCCCGCGCCCTCTCCCCCGCCCCCGCCCCCTCCCATCCCCCACGGCCGCGGTGCCCCTCCCCCTCTCCCTCGCTCGTCTCCGCTCCCCCCCTCCCCCCCCCCCTCCTATACCCTCGCGCGCCCGCCCCATATGCGCGCCGCCCCCCCAGCACTCGCCATCGCAGCACAACCCGCCCCCCCCCCCCTCGCTCGGCTAGTCGGGATGCTCGCCAGCCCCCCCTCTCGTCCCTCGCCCCCGCTCTCCCCCGCCCCCGCCCCCCCACTGTCTCCACCCCCTCCCCCGCCCCCCTGCCCCCCCCTCACCCTAGACCCCCCAGCCCCCCCCCTCCCCCGCCGCGCCCATGCGCGGCGAGCTCTGGCGGCCTGCCATCCCCGGCCGCGCCCCAGCACCAACCGGGGCGCCGATCTCTGCCCTCCCGCCAGGACGCTGTCTTCGGCCCAGCGCACCATGCCGGAGCAAAATCAGCAACGACACAGTGCTACCAAATAGACAGACGCGGACACGCGGAAATAGACAAAAAGACACAAAAAGACGCAAAGAAATAGAGACGAACGACAGACACGGACACATAGAGACAAGCAGAGACAAACCGAGACAACTCGAGAGACAGAGAGACACAGACAGACAGATAGAGACAGAGAGGCGCAAACACCAAAAAGAAACAGATTGGGATACACAGAGATGCACAAAGATAGACAGAGATTACGAAATAGATAGATACGGACACACGGAAACAGACTGAGACACAGAGAGAGGCAAAGATACGGAGACACCCGGCACGAAATTTTCGAGAAATTTCGACTCGGACAGGTCCCCAAATTTCCCCGAAATTTGGCCCGTTTTTTTTCCGGAAAGCCGCCAAATTCTGAAGAAATTTGCGGGGGTAACGTCCGGAAACCTAAGAGCCGCGTCGCTGGAAGCGACCCAAAATTCGGGAAAATTTGGCCGGGTTACGCCGCGGGAACTCTAAGCAAAGTTGTTAATGTTAAGAACCCCCCGAAATTTCGGCAAAATTTCGGGGCCTTCCGGGCCGCGCGAAGAGGCGGGAGCTTGTGCTGCGGAGAAAAGACCGGGACAAGCATAGCCGCTCGCCGCAGGCACTACGATTCGGCCGGAATACCGCTGCAACGGCTTGCCGATGCACAGGAAATGCGACCTCGAGGCCGTACCGGTTTATAGGAGAAGGATAATATTGTAAAACACATTCCTAAATCAAACAAATCAAAAACGAAACAATACAAACAAAAAACAAAGAATAACAAATATTATTTTCTTTAAAATGTATTTTATTTTTTTTCTTTCTAAATATCAAATATTTATTATGTTTATCAATCAATCCTTCTAGGTATTTTCTAAATCAATCTTTCTAATTATATCCGTCCATCAATCTACCAATGTATCTATTTATCTTATATATAATTTAATCTATTATCTATCTGATTCTCTATCCACCTTTCTATGTTCTCTCTGCCAGTCAATGCATCTATTTCTTTCTCTTTCATCGTTTCCTTCCTGTTTTCTATCTTTCTGTCTCAGCGATCTTATCAACCCATCTATCTTGCGAATGTGCGCTACAAATCTGCATCTGACCTTGCGAAAGCCCCTACTACAAAATCCGCGCTTGGCCTTGCGAAACTGGTGCGCTTAATTAAACATTGTGGATTTGCTACATTCTGATGTATATATATATATATGTAAACATGGATATACACTGCTATTTTTCAGTTGCGAGGCGGGAGCTCAAGCTTGGCTGCCATATCTGCTTGCGCGACCTGAGGCATGATGGGTTCCAACTAATATTGTTGGTAAGTTAACTCTATAAACTTTGCAGGAAGGTGTCAAGCATCCCCCTGCGCACCGGGTTCAACATGTGTCATCAACTTCCTTCCTGACAGAAACATTTACAATGGAGAGAACGTGGCCAGTCGCGGCCTCTGGCGGCTCCTGACCGTCCCAAAAAGCCACTTGTCATGTGGCAACTGCTGATCTAGCGCCATTGTGTGCTCCAAAACACATCTTCCAGCCAAGCAACGCTCCGATCTCCGGCTCGCGGTCGGCTGGCACCTTTGGGCCAGTGCCATTTATTCGCTTCACTGAAAACCCTGCGAAGTTCGCAAACTGCAAAGAACACGTTTCAAACACTGAACTCATTCAATACGCGGAACCGTGAAACAAACGTCCATAGGGAACCTCACCGGAGATGGCTGGCCAATGTGGAGCCGACCAAGCCTAAAACTTAGGACAACTTGGCCACCGGTATTTTCTCCAAACTTGGCCACCGGGGAATGGAACCATTGGATGGGCAAGCGCTGCCTGCAGTGCGCTCCGCGTACTTTGATGCGTTGGGCTCCGCTGATTGGGTTGGAGGTTTCAAGCTCGCCCGCAGTGAGTGGCTTGGAAGCTGTGGCGTGCAGTACTCACATGGGCGAGTAAGTGTGGGCTTCTCAAGTGCTTGCCTCAGAGAAGTCACACCATGCGCGCGTCGCTTTTAGACTCCAACAACTAACAACCAGCCTGTGGCCCAAACGAATTTGAATCAGACCCAGCGCCAGCCAACAAAGCGGTGACAACTCATATGAATTGAGCACGAGGCAAACTGATCCTGCCAAGCTAGCAGCAAATTTGGCACAGGGAACGCTTTCAAATCTGGCCAAACAGCCCTCAAAGTCGGACGAAAGAAGTATCGGTTTGCTGCAACTTTCTAGCTTAGAGAAGCCATCCGACGAATTCCAAGCAACAAGAGCGCCTCCATCTGACTATTGCTTCCTTGCGCTCGGGCCTGAGCTGGACACAAAATCGACAGCGTTGGACCACAGCGGAGGCACCATTCATGAACTCACTGGCAATATCATCTCAATCGTGGAATCCGAGCAATTACAAAGCGCCAGTGACTCGTGCAGATTGATTGTTTCCGTGCTTTTCGTGGCATCCATAGTCATCTCAAGAGAGCAGTTGGCATTTGCATTCCTTTTTCACTGGGCCACAACGGGCGGAAAGAACAGTGAATTCTTCACAAGGACATTCTGGCTCGTCTAGTGGCTCGTCAGCAAAACACTTAGCTACTCGCTGGCTGCAGAAAAAAATGTAATCATCCCAAGGCTGACACTGCGCGTTGGTGTTCACAGCAAGCTTGTCCAATATTATATTGAAATATAGGCACAAGAACCCACCAGCTGAAAGGAAGTGGACATACCAAGTTGACCTTTTTCGGACCTTGACCAAACAGTGGACCAAACAAGGGCCAACAAAAAGAGTTGCGTTCGACAACCGATAGAAACAACACTGGGCAATAGCTGAACGGCGCTACTGAGCAACCTTGTGGTTGATGTCACAAACCTCGGTTGCTGTCTGCTCCCGTGCAGACGTGCAGAAAAAAGTTTAACTTTTAGTGGCTTAATTGGAAAACCAATAAGGTAAAGTTCTAACATCCCCTTAGCGGCTCCCCTTTGCAGGACCTTTTTTTTCAGTTTCGGGTACTCATTCGTTGGCCAAAACTGGTCCAGTCCCGCACCGCCGGCCATGTGGTCACCTTTCCATCAGCGACTTCAGGGACGATGTGAAGAGATGAGGACTCAACCAATACCAGCCCCTCCAGGAGAGGTTAGAATAAGGGTACCAAATTTTTGTCTGTAGTTTAGTTTAGTAGGGGATTCCTCCCCCAAAAAGGAAACGGTAAAAGGGCACTACGGGAAAACCTAGAACATCAACTTCAACGCTGGTCAGAACAAAATAATTCATGACACTTAGTTCCATTGCCAGGTAAGGAGGCGAACACTTGCTTGGAGGAAAGCGACTTGGTCGTCTGGCTTGGACGTCACACATTTTCTAAGTGGCTTTGAAGGTAACTTCCAGCAAGCCACAACCCCGCATCACAACTTTGGTTTTAGTTTCTTCGACCTTTCCGGAAGGCTGAGCCCCTCATCACAATTTGGCTTTATTTTGGACCTTTCTGGAAGGCTGTCCCGAAGGTTCTCTTGGCGCGGGGCCGCCTCTAGGACCGGCGGCCTGAGCAGAGCTCGCCAGTGAGGGCTGGGCAAGAGCCATCGGTTCCATTTCAGCCAGGGGTCGGAAGCCAAAAGCCGCCCATAGGAGTTATCATGCGTACTCGCAGCTGAGGCGCGCGTCACAGGAAGTTCATGCTTTGCAGACATCGTTTGGAAGTGCCAAGGTGAGATGTGAGGGGAGATGCAAGATGGTGTCTTGAGTCAGCTTCATGCGAGAAAAGGAAGGGGCGTGCGACAAAAACAACCAGCTATTGAAGCTATTGAGATGAGCTGTCGTGTAGAAGACATCTGTTGAAGACTCACATAATGAGAGCTGCCATTCATCTCTCTCATTCCACGTCTTAGTCTCACAGGAGCAAAGATGATGCCAGTGACAACCCTCCTGCTTGGATCCTTGGCTTCTCCCATTTGCCAGCGTCACAACTTGGCAGTTGGGTCGAAACACTTGATGTGACCTCCTTCCCCCCCCCCACAAAAGAGGGAAGCAATGGTTCCGAAAAAGCATCACATTCAAACACGCAACACGATCCCACAGATCTCTGTCTATAGACATGCCTTCTTTTTTTTTGCGCCAAACAGGTCAATTGCTTCTATTTACCTTCCCTGTGGGACTTTGCTATGTCGAATTTTTCACCCGAAGCATGCGCCTGGCAGGTAACCCAAATCACAACCTCCGGGCCGCGGGGCTTCGGTGTGACCAACCGAAGCACAGAAGCTTCAAAAGAACCGAGGAAAAGGCGAGCCATCACTTTCTTGCCTGGGACTTTTTCATCAGCACCTTCACCGAAATTTCTGAGTTATCTTCAAACTTATGTGAGAACCAATTTGGGAAGGAACTCATATTCAAATGAAGATTGCCAAGTCGCAATTCAGATTCAACTCCTCGATTAAATCCTGCTTGTACAATTGGCAGAGTCGAATTTACCCCCCCCACTCCCCCCCTCCCCCGGCAAAACCGACGAAAGGCCTTGAAAGCGAAGGCTTCCAAATCCGCGCTCCTAGCGATGCCGTTCTAAGTTCGCGGCCTGTCCTTTGCAAGTTGATGGCTCAAGAAACCGGTATTAAATGGAAGCCTAGTGAAAACATGGACCCAAACCTGCGGTTTGCCCTAGCTCTTTAATTTTGAGCCACTGCCAGTTGGCTGCCCTTGTTTCAAAAGCTTTGGCAACCTTACCCCTTGCAAGTTGTCTGCCTTTTCCTGTTTTTCAACAGGCTTGGCTACCTTCATTTGCAAGTGCCGAGTAACCCCTCGCAAGTTGTCCGCCTTTACCTGTTTTTTTCAAAAGGTTTGACTGCCTTAATTCACCAGTTCCGAATAACTGGTCATATTGTCGCAAGTGAATCCAAGCATCAGGCATCACACTGTCATACGCATGAACAGAAAGTCGTAGTGACACCAAAAAAGGCTTGCGCTCGATGGGCTCGCGGGCGGTGGGGGTGACAGTCTCGCACCAAAGGGCGCTCGTTCCGTTGTACACTTCAGATTCGTAGAAACCGTCGCCAGCCGTGCAAACACCAGCCTACCATCTCCCTAGTTGCCCTAATCACCTGCTGCGCCAAAGAATCAGGTATGTGTGTGGTCCACTTGGTGTGCAAAGTATACTTCCCCCAGTTTTTGTGATCCGTGGAATGATCCTTGGTCAAGCTGCATCCATCGTGACGGCTACGGGCGATCGAATGTCCTGGATGCTCAGCACTGCCCTTCACAGCCTCGTTGCGAGGGATGGCCTGGGAGTCCAGAACATGTGTGTGGGAGCTTGGCGTTGGAACGCCTGGGTGGAATAATTATTAAATAATTTATTTAAAACGTGTTTCATAATTATTATCATATATATATATAATATTTCATGTTAATAAGATATTTAACAAGAATAATAATAATAATTCATAACTATCGACTATCAAATGAATAAAATAATAATAAATACATTTAAACATGGGGGCAGGGACCATGGGTGGTTCCTTTGCCTCTGCCTGCCCTGCCTGCCTCTGCCTCTCTCTCCAGCTAGCAAGCTAGCCTTCGTGATGAGTTCCGAGAGTTCGCTTGCTCCTAGATCTTGGATCCTGCTGATGACGTCATATGAGGCAGATCATTGCTTCCCAAGAACTCTCATGCCCTGTTCTGGCCCCCCAAATAACTTGCTGAGGCATGCTGAGGCAACAGCCTGTTACCCTTTCTTCACCCATTCTGCACAAGCAAAGGTTCTGGAACACGAATCCTGTCGCCTAGGCAGCCCGCTCTTCCACATTCCAACCGCAGCTGCTGATTGTGTTTGCTACCACTCAACTGCTTCCGTGCCTGGCAGTATTCCAGCGTTTCACGCTGCAAGGAACAGGTTGTTGAGCCGACAAAGGCGGATCAACAACCTCAAGCAAACGGAATGTGGAGCAATGCCCCAGCAAGAGGTAACATGGGCCTGGCCCCACCTTGGGTGGGGCTGCCACATAAGATCAATGGGTCCTACTCAAAGATCGAGCTGCCGAGGAACTCCTAGGCAGGCAAGGAACAAGCACTGTCCCAGCAGCTCAAATATGACTTCGAGATATGCATAGGAGTGGCTCCCCCACCCCCAAAAGGGTGGTAAATGCATGGGTGGATGCCCAGTACGGAAGGAATCTGCAAAGTAATGCTTCAACCTAGCCATCGGCAAAACTCGATACGTCAAAGTTCTAGTTGCCACGACCCCACAATTTACTTGCCTAAATACCCTATCAGAAGGACGCATAGCAAATAGGCAAGACGCACAAAGAAGCCGGGCGAGCGGGAAATCATCAGAAGTGGCCCAAATTGCGGCCTCGCCCTTAACCCCAACGCCGGCACATCAGCAACCCATGCCCGAAAAGGACTCGTGCACAACCATGTGGCTTCCACTTTGGGGTTGTGAGAAGCAGTCCTGCACTGAAGCGAGCTCAACATTTACTAGACGCATGTTCTGCAAGAAGCTGCACCTTGTGATCAGGATGACGCCTCCTAACTGAAGGGTTGGATGTTGGAACATCGAGTTGCACCCGGCATGAGGTAGCTCCTGTGCAGAAGTGTGACCTGTCAAGGAGCACTTGTGATTGGCCGCGAAGCATCTGTATTCCTTGATCGCCTGCTTCATCTCAGTCACTTATGCGTGAAGCATTGTCACCGCTATCGTCCTCAAACTTTCGGGTCCATTCCGCATCCCGCTGTCCGCATCACCGGGCACCCACAAATCGTCGAGCTCCAACACCACCAAAAGGGAGGATAACTGCGACCATGCGTGTTTCCCCATGACTTTAGATTTAAACGGGTGGAGGAACTGGGCTTGAGCACTGCTTCTAGATCCTCCAGTAGAGAGGTTAGAATAAGGGTCCTTTTTTTTCGTAGTCTTTTTTAGTAGGGGAACCCTCCCCCAAAAAGGAAACGGTTTTTCGAGCACTACTTGGGGACCTAGATGGACCTAGGACCAAGTTCACCCGACCGATACCAGCTTCGCCCAGGCCAGGTGTCGCAAGCGATGCTCGTGGGCAGCAAGGTATACTCCGAGGTGGGCCAGGCAGTCGTCCAGCTCAGGTAGTTGGCCAACCTCTCCACACTTTTCCCCCAACATGGGTGGATACAGAACCCATGTCCTTCCGTTTCCTTGAGGCCCCAGGAAAAAATATATACATATATATATATATACACACGATTTCCAGTAGTGATGAATTCCTTTTAAGACCAACAAGGGAAATACATAATAATAACAATAATAATAACAATAATAAAAATACCAATAACAATAATAATAATAATAATAATAAAAATAATAATAATAATAATAATAATAATAATAATAATAATAATAATAATAATACTAATAATAAAAAAAAAATAATAATAATAATAATAACACTAATAATAATAACAAATGGAGGTGTCCCACCTGGCTTCCTGAAGTCGGAGTTTGGATTTGGGTTTGGGGAAGGGCATCCTATTTTCTCTTGGTTTGGGGAAGGGCCCCCAGTTCATGGGAATAAACAAGGATGATGTGATTAGATGCACCTTGGCCCCGTGTAATTCCGCCGGACCCCGCTAATTAAGCCTTTCGAGTTTGAGCCTTGCAGTTCATGCAAGTGTCGGAATTGACAGGGCAACCAGGGCGACACCGTACGAAACTGGCTGGAAGAGAAATACAACCTCCGGGACGACAACACTGGAGCGCTACTCGGACACCACCGGGACCGGAACACAGCGGGACATCACTCCAACACCACCGGCAGGCCACGGAGACACCAATTCGACACCATCAACACAAACAAAGCACCGCTGTGTTCCCGGCGGTGTTCCGGTGGTGTCCTTGCGGGGTGTGTTCTGATGGTGTCGGTGGTGTTTTTGTGATGCCCGGAACATCACTCCAACGCCTCCGCCAACACCATCAGAACAAAACCCGCAAGGACATCAACACGGACGCTTCCACGTTTGGGTGATCGCATCATGATAGCATATTTCATCAAGCAAACTACTTCTACTGCAGAGTAGTCGCTCAAAGGTAAAATCCCGAGGCTGACCAAGCCGCTCAATTCTGGAGCCATTTCTGCAACTTGACATCGACATCTTTTTCCACCAAGGCTACAAGAGCTACTAATTGCTCCTACTAAGATGGGACCGAAGTGAAGCATGCCAATCCTAAAGCGGCCTTGCTAGGTGCCAAGTTGGAGGGTACCCTTCTGCAAATCAAAATCGCTGGTCTGAAAAAACACCCAATGCATCCTCGCCGCTCGTTTTTCCGCCACATCACGTCTGCATCCTCGCTCGACGCGTTCTCCTGAGTCGCGCCGAAGCATGGAAACTCCGGCTGGGCCCTGCTGGCCATCTCTGAGTCGAGTTGAATCCCTCCGAGGTGGCCTCTCTTCTATCCTGCTCCTCCATGAGTAATTCGATCTTTGTCATTTATCTTTACCTTTTTGTCTAAATCAGCAATGTTACCTTTTCTTAGAGGGCGGAGGGCGGGGACTTTTTTTTATTGTTAGGGGGAAGGGGGACCGGATTGCTGGCCAAACTGCTCATGTTGGTGCTCAAATGACCCCGAAACATACTTGCCTGGCCTGTCTGGCTGATCTATATAGGTCAATTCTCAGCTCACGCACCAAAAGCCTGACATATCCCACAAGCATCTATGCCTGCCTGAGGGCTGCATGCCGACTTGTCAACTAGCAGTTGTTTGATCTCTCAAGAAAGCAAACATGATCTCGCATGGTTGCATCTACATGCAGATTTTCATTTATCCACCTACGCCCAGTTGATTTGACCAACAAAAGCACTTTAATCTCTCTCAATGCATGAATACGAATATGTTCATGTGTGTGTGTGTGTGTGCGCGCTCATGTGTGTGTGGGTGTGTACGCTTGTGCTTGTGCGTGTGCGTGTGCGTGTGCGTGTGCGTGTGCGTGTGCGTGTGCGTGTGCGTGTGCGTGTGCGTGTGCGTGTGCGTGTGCGTGTGCGTGTGCGTGTGCGTGTGCGTGTGCGTGTGCGTGTGCGTGTGCGTGTGCGTGTGCGTGTGCGTGTGCGTGTGCGTGTGCGTGTGCGTGTGCGCGTGCGCGTGCGCGTGCGCGTGCGCGTGCGCGTGCGCGTGCGCGTGCGCGTGCGCGTGCGCGTGCGCGTGCGCGTGCGCGTGCGCGTGCGTGCGCTGCGCGTGCGCGTGCGCGCGTGCGCGTGCGCGTCGCGTGTGCGTGCGCTGTGCGCGTGCGCGTGGCGCGTGCGCGTTGCGCGTGCGCGTGCGCGCGTGCGCGTGCGCGTGCGCGTGCGCGTGCGCGCGCGTGCGCGTGCGCGTGCGCGTGCGCGTGCGCGTTGCGCGTGCGCGTGCGTGCGCGTGCGTGCGTGCGTGCGTGCGTGCGTGCGTGCGTGCGTGCGTGCGTGTGCGTGTGCGTGCGTGCGTGCGTGCGTGTGCGTGTGCGTGTGCGTGCGTGCGTGCGTGCGTGCGTGCGTGCGTGCGTGCGTGCGTGCGTGCGTGCGTGCGTGCGTGCGTGCGTGCGTGCGTGCGTGCGTGCGTGCGTGCGTGCGTGCGTGCGTGCGTGCGTGCGTGCGTGCGTGCGTGCGTGCGTGCGTGCGTGCGTGCGTGCGTGCCTGCGTGCCTGCGTGCCTGCGTGCCTGCGTGCCTGCGTGCCTGCGTGCGTGCGTGCGTGTGTGCGTGTGTGTGTGTGTGTGTGTGTGCACGCGAAAACTTGGCGCTTTTTTAAGGGGGTCTGGAAAACATGGAGACATGTATATCCTCGCCGGTGGCTTTCTTCTGGACAAATCCCAAATTGTGGCCTGTGTAGCACCCAGAACAATCATGCAGCCTGGGTTGTTGTTTGTCCTTCATTACATCTTCGGCTGGTGTGTTCATTGTAGATGAATTTAGATGATGTGTTGCACTGCTTGTGCTGAAACAGCCTAACAACGCTTCGCCAACAAGGACACGCCATCAGCACAGATACATCTACATATACTGCAGACATGTAGATTAGAGAAAGGTGTAGATCCGCATTCGCCCTTCAAACTACACAGCGGAGATAACCCCATTGTACATCATTTGCGCCACGTATGCGGGTGCGCGCGTGGCAACGTGGACCGCACACATCCAGTTTGCGCACTTCAGCATTGGGAAATGTTGACTTTGGCGTCTTTCCAGGCCCCTGACAGTTGACATGGCAGGGAACATGTCTGCGATCATAAATGCAAGCACCAGATTGGGTGACTGTGTGCAGAAACACTGCTGACAAACGCTCTTCATGAAAAAGGCCGGATGGGACGAATAGAAGGCATATAGCAAATCACTGAGCACAGTGAAGGGTACAGAACGTCTGGGGACAATTGCGCAATGCCCAAAAGCCAGTTAAAAAGTTATCTACTTATGGTTCTGCCAACATCGTGAGACAATGTTTGAGGAGGCCTTACTAGAACCCAAATGAAGACAAATAGTAAGGGAGACCTTCCAAAAAGGGCCATTCGGGGTTTTGGGTGTCGTTCAAGCCAAGAAACTGGGCTGTTCATCCCTATGTTGTTCGATCCATAGCGGGAAACCATTCCCGTGCATACGGAGTGCCAAAACAAAAAGGGGACCTGAAACCAGAGGTTTAAACAACCGAACAAGGCCACCGGAGTGGCCCTTGTTTCCATTTTCGCCGCGTCCTAAAACGGTCGCTGGGGATCTTTCGACTTCCGTGCGCTCTCCGCGCTCTCCGCGCTCTCCGCTTTTCTTAATCGGTCAAGTCGCCACGTCCTGGCCGACCACCGCGCGCAGGGCCGGGAGCTCGTAGTGCAGCGTGGAGTCGAAGATGACGTCCGCGTTCCTCAGTTGTTCAGTGACCCTGGAAAAAATAGGGAATAGTTTATTTTTTTAGTGGGGCAGCCACCAAAAAACAAATCGAAAAAGAATTGGTGCCACTGAACAACTGAGGTTCTGGGCGTAGGGAAAGATGTTCAGCTGCTCTCCCGCAGAGACCTCAGCGCTGCCAGCGCCCCAGGTGGCCCCGCACTGTACTCCAGTTACCCCCGTAGAAAAAGAGAAGCTGACCAATTGCAGAAATCCACCACAAATATCCAAGAAGAAGGAAAACAGGCTCTTCAGTGAAGAAGTGGAACTTTTGACAGGTTAGCAGCCTCAATGCATTCTTTCCCGGCAACCACTTGCAATCACGCCACATCGAACCACAAACGGCGAACAGAACAAGTCGCACGAGAAACAGGGCAAGCAATGCAACTTGGCCTGAGTACACTCGAACCCCGAATTGAACTGTGTGGTTTATTCATGGAAATACTTGGTTGCTTTCTGCTCCCCTGCTAAAAGTTTAACTTTTAGTGGTTTAATGGAAAACCCATTCGTTGCCAAAAAGTTCAAGTCCCAACAGCCAAGCAAGATGCACCAAAGACAAGGCGTAACATGAATTCTCACCCTCGGCGACGTCAGGAAGGCATGGGTCAAAATCCCGTGCCCCCAGTGAACATCCCAATCCCCACTAAAATAGAGTAAATGGGTGGTGCACCTACCCCAAAACGGTACCATTGGTTTTGCGAAAGTCCAAACGTACCAGGATTGCTTGGGAAGGAGAAGCGGTTGAAGCAAACACCAATCTCCTGCCATCTCTATGTCCATGAGAAGAGGACGCTTTCCGCGTTGGAGAAGCGCACATGAACCAACATCAAGTTCTGGCAATCGGACTGCATATCTTGTGAACTGCTCAAGCCGGTCTGACCAATCTGCAGGCTCTTTTGCAATCAGTGTCAAATTATGGGCCCGTGATTTAGAGATTAGCCGCCCGGGCAGCACCAAGCCGATCCCTGCAAACGCGACCCACTCGCTTGCTGCCAAGTTTCAGAAGAAAACCTGGCAAGCATGGCTCGTTGAGTCGTTCAACCTATTCTTCAGAAGCAGGAGCAAAATTATAATGAATTATACGGATACTTGCATGGTGGTGTGTTTCATGATTGCACCTGTTTGTCTGAGGCTTGTTCGGCAACCTCCGTTTTGTGGGCAGCAGCAGGCCTGACCAACAAGGTCCAATCGTTCTTCTTTGGAGCATTTGGACACGTGGCATCGATGAGCATCTACAAAGCACATGGGGGAATGGCCACAGTGACAAGCAGGTACAAGTTCTGCGACATGGAAGACATCTGAACGATTGTCGCACTGTCTTTGTTTTTAGTTTGAATGGAAAGGCTGCCAACGGAGGGCAATCAGCAGCCGTGACATCACCACATTCCAGAATGTCGCCCTCTCTCTCCATGATGTGCTTTTTTCAGAGGCGGAGTTCTTTCTCTCTTTCTCTCTTCTTGCTCTCTCTCTCTCTCTCTCTCTCTCTCCGCTCTCTCTCTCTCTCTCTCTCTCTCTGTCTCTTCTTGCATTCCGATCAAATCGGACTAGATCAACCACCGTCATTATGAAATCAAGGGGCCTTGCCATGGGATTCCAACTCGCCTTCCCCTGTTGGGGAAGAAATTCCGGGCCCCTTGCGACAAGCCATGCCTGCGTCCCTTCACTCCGCGTCTTGCGTCTTCTGGGCGCCGAACGATTGGAAAGGAAGCTGAGGTTCTAGCTCCAGAATTTCTTGGACGTGTGTTTTGGGCAGCCCGCGCCAGGATCGAAGCCTTTCTTTGACTCACAGAACTAGACTTGCAAACTTACAAACTCCCAGTTGCCCAGTGTGGCAGGAAAAGGGAGCTCTTTTTTTGCTTGACCATTCTAGTCAGGAATGCGCCCCAAACAAAACACCGTAAAAGAAAAAGCCCCGGAACGACTGGGCAAACGACTCGCACATCGGACAGGGCCCCTCAACGACGTGCCAGTGCCACTTTTGCATCACCCGCGCAGCATCCACGCCGCGGGAGCGCACGTCACGGCCGATACGCCGCAGGAGCCGGAACTTGCGCCTCGGAGCTGGGGCTGGGGAGGGGCAAAGTTTGCACTTGGTGGACATTGGAAGGGGAGCAAAAACAAAGAAGCAGCAGTGAAGTGGTTGGATTCCAACCACTAAACCACAATAAGCCAAAATGCAACATGTTTCCAACAACAACCATGTGCAGCTGACGCGTGAAAAGGAACAGGCTCTTCAAACAATTGTGTTGTACATGTGTTGAAACCAAGGGTAGCCCAACTGTAGCAGATGCACACCTAGCCTGGTAATTGAAGGCTTCCCCAACCTGCACACGTAAATACGTTGAGGCATTCTGGTTTTACTTGCTGTAAACCATGGAGCTTAGTATGAAATGACAATAGTGCGGATGTATGCCATAGCTCCATTTGGAGAATGGCGCACTTCTCCTTTTTGGACCAAGAAAGGTCGTAACCAACATCTGCAGTCAGAAGCCACACGCAGCAAATCAAGAGCTTACTGCGCAACATGCGTGGCTTAAGTCCAGGTAGTGACTTCCCGAGTTGGGACAGAACATTTCAAAGCATATGCCTCGAGTTGGCTCTTGGCGAAAGCTGTCTGAACTCGGGTCCGGCTGCCTTCCGCTTTCATGAGCCGACCCTCCGCATGAATTTGCCATGGCCGGCCAACAGTGAACCCCCGGTCGCCCGGGTCGGGGTACTCCGGCACCAGGCAGAGGTTGCCAAGGCGTGCCCCGGACCAGGGGCCGATCAGCACCTGATCGGGCGCAGACTTCCCGGAACATCTGGGCACAAGGAAACCCAAGCTTTTGCTGATTTGGCACAAAACCGGTGATGTTCGAAACCATCCAAGGGGAATATAGGGAACCCATGGGAACCCTAAAGGCGGCAAACCTCTGGGGGCTACTGAGATAGAGTCCTGTGAATGAGACGCGTGTCTCAAAAAACAACAGTGTCTTGTCCATGTCTCACAAATTAATGCCTGTGGACCAATCTTGTGGAGAACTCCTGGCTCCTGGTTTGAAAGCAGTCCAGTACCTCACAGCCAAATGCTTCCCAAAGATGAGATTTTGGGCGTGAACGCTGTGAATCATTGGAAGCCAAGACAAAAGTGACTTCAAACACAGTTAGCTCCCCTCTCCCCCAAAAACGGAATCTGTATTTTTCCCCCCCCTCGATTTTTCCCCCCCTTGATTTCCCCACATTTTCCTTTTTCTACGCCCCTGATTTTGCTAAGCTGTGGCCCAGCGTTCGTTCTCCAGAAATGCGCCTTGAAGAGGGAGACGTTGCCGAAGGCCTCCAAAAACGTGGGGTGCAAGCCGAAGATGCCCTCAATGATCAGCACCGCCTGCTTCGGGAGCTGCAAGATGTTCCCCGTCTTCTCCTGGATGGTTCCTGTCAAGTTGGTTGAGAAGTCTGTGAAATGCGGGGTCCGGAAAATATGACATCCATCCATCCCGCCCAAGTAGTTGTCTGTTAAATACGGGATCAGGATCCTCGTTTGCCTCTTGGCTTCCTTTTGGAATGAAGAATGGGCAATTGAAGCTAGTTGGTGAAGGGCACATCCGCTCCAGGGGAGTCTTGAATGGGCGAACAAGTCCTGACCAGCAATAGATTAGTTGGTGTTTAGACCCACAAGTATTCGATTTCTTACGGCGAATCTCGCAAACATGCTTTCACCTGCTGCAGTTCTAGCCAGCGTGCGCACGATAACTTCATGCAATCATAGCAGAGTTCTGTGACTTATCCAACCGTCTCTGCCCTGCCCTGCACAGATTGTTCTCGAAAACACCTTGTGGGTGCCCACACTTGTTTCCGGGCTCAATGCACCGAGTATGGCGATTGCATTCCTCAATATTCCTCAATTGATGTTGACCAACCCGGGAAGGGCTCACATCTATCAGCGCCTCGTTGCCATTTGGTGGACATTGACAAGCTTGCGCGCCTAAGAGCATGCACGTTCCTACTTGGGCTTGGGCAGTCGTAGGAGCAAACATAGCTAGCAGACTCTCACTCTAACATACACTTACAACTGACTGACTGAATGACTGACTGACTGACTGACTGCCTGGCTGGCTGGCTCGCTGGCTGGCTGACTCAAAAAGCGGCTTGTGCAAACATTTCACTAAACGTGACGAACCTCCTCATGCACTCACACTGCTTGCCACTTGCTGGCGCATGTGCTTGATCTGCACCGTTGTTCCTGCAGCAGGAAGGGGCTGTATAGGAAATTCTGGTCAGAAACTTCCAAGCACCGGTACATTCATCCATACAACTGGGTCGTGGTTTAACTCATATGAGCCTTTGGGACAGTGGGATCGAGATGTGTGTATATGAGCCTTATCTGAATTGAACATAATTCAACGCAAGTGACACGCATTCCACTGCAAAACAGTGTATCTACACCTATATACAGATACATAAATGCGTCCATATATATATATGTGCATATGTATTTGTGTATACATATGCGAATATGATGGGACAAATGCAGGTTCGCGTTAGGCTATGTTTTTGGAGCAGGTCGCCCAGGGCAAGCGCCCAAGTTCTTCTAGGCCTCCCCCCCTCCCCCCTCACCAACTCCTCCAAAGGAGTTCCTCCAGAAAACGTCCCCTCAACTCAAAAAAAAGGCGAAGCGCTTGGGGAAAGTGGGAGCTCCTGTCTTGAAGCAGAACTTTGGGAGCTCCACGGGCTTCCCTGCCATCAGGGCCTGCGTTCAGTCAGCTTCCCTCTGAGGGACTGGTGGTTGAGTGTTTCGGTGGCTTCCCCCTTTGAACGAGGTATACCCTCCAAAAAACTGGGGAGCCCCCTGAAATCGCCGGATTCCTTGTGGTTCCCCATTTGCCCGATCCAAAGCACCAAAGATTTCCGCGACGCAGGAAACTGAGTCGGCACCAAGATGCTTGGCAAAAAATCCGGTTGGAAGAGAAAAACAAAGCGGCTCACCAGTCGTCTATTTTTTTATGGCTTGGTCACAACCCCGCAGCAATCACCAACTGTCACAAAGTGAACCTCCAAATCAGCTGGAAGTGTGATTTTCCGGGCCTAATGACTGTACGAGTACAGTCCGGTCCTTTCAAGGTCCCTTCGTGGGGGGTCGCATCCTTGCGATTGGACCATCGTAGGGCAACAAATGGAACCCCCTTGGAAAGAGGGTTGTGGAATCCACGATGCGCTTATGCATGTAGTCAGCCATGCATGGAAATGCGTGCTTGCTGCAAGCTTGCTGCAAGGTGCTGAACGTCCAACAGTCTCACATGCCTCCACACCCACGAAACACTCCAGAGGTGAGGCCACTTGCGCCCGAATGTTGAAACAGCTCCGTGCCCGTTGGAGCTTTTCTGCATTTATCCTCCTCATCAAGTTCCTGTTCATTCAACCGAATCCTCTTAGAATGCCAAAAAAGCTGCTTAGAAAAATGATGTTGCATCATTTCCAGGCTAGTCTGCAACACAACTCTCGCTGGCAACTTGGGGAATGTATCCACTTTCGACGGGCTAAACCACGGCTTGACCGAGGTTAGGATGGAATGGGAAGCTTCGGAGACTGTTGCCAGGACCCATCGCTTCCTTCACTGCGGGAATTCTCTGGAAAAGGGTTCCGACTCTGGTGGCTTCCGTCCGCCTGACCACTTCAAAGGGTCATTCAGCGATCGCCTCTGAAAAGAAGATCGATTTTGAGGCCACTTACCCAACAAACAGGCCAAAGGACGAAAAGGACGGGGGGAGATCTGATAATTTCACTTTGGAGGCGAGAAATCATTCAAACGAGCTAACCAAACAGCGCTCCACCTCCAAGTCCTCCTTCACCTTGTGGATGCGCAATGAGCCGGGGTCCTCATGGATCCAGTCGTCTCTCAAAACAGGGATCCGGATGCATTATACACTTGAACATTGCAACTTGTTTTCTGGTGGTGTCCAACTTTATTTTGGTGTTGAAAAAGCCAGCCATGTTTCAACTGGTTGCAAAATTTATTGATCTTTTACTCGGAGCCCAAAGCTCATGGTCTACCCACTCAAACTCAAATCTCTTTGCCCCCAGTCAAAGGGATTTGAGAGGGAAGTGCCCTGCTAACCTTTCCACTCAATGTGGGGTCCATCAAAGTGGACCAGGGCTGTGGTTGAAACGGAATCCACGAATCTGTGATACAACAAGGGCACACCTCAAAGACGTTCAACCCACCACATAACGGGGGAGACTCCAACTTGTATCACAGTTCTGTGGTTGGAAAAACCCCGAGTGATCCCACAACCCTGAGGACATTCTCCAAACCGACTCTAAAAGGTGGTCTTAGGGGAACCCCCCAAAAGCAACTTTGAGAAGCCAACTCATGCCACTAGAAACCAGTCAAAGCCATTTCTCGCCTCGAAGTTGAGCTCGCCCTTGGCATCCCGGGGATGCGTGGGGTCTGCGCGGGCCTTGAAGTACATATCGCCTGAGTCTCATCCACCCCCCCCCAGTTGCCCTTAGGGACCCAGAAGCGAAAGGTGGACCTTTTGGGGTTTTGCCTAAGAGTGCACCAAACAGGACAACCGAAAGGTCAAAAGGTCGGCTTTGGGCAGGTGAGTCCCTAGAGGTTCCTAATTGTACTAGATGGGGTTAACAAGGCCACCTCCAGGCATGTCAACTACCATAGGGCGAAACGCACTCCCTGTCAAGGCTTGCAGCCCGCTTGCCCCTGTCGGGTCTTCACAGAACAATGCGCGGCAAAGGCTTGGAGCGCTTCAGCACTGTGCTTGTGGCAGGGGCTAACACACACACACATGCAAACACCCACGCAAGCCCTGCCCTGTGGATTTGCAAAAAGAGCGCAAGGACCAATGCACGGCAACTAAATATATGCTAGAAATCACGGTTTTCCAGAAGCAAATGCCGTGTGATTCGGGGGGTTTCCCATTCATGAAACCAAAAAATCTGTTGGCCCTCCTTAGATCAGATATGATTAGATGAGAGCCGCCTTTTCACCCTGAAATTGATGCGGACCCTTTCCCGGCTCATTCGGCAAAATGGACAACTTGCGAACGCAACTCTCAAGCCAGCCAGCGTATGGCCAGATGCCCAGCTGTGCGATGGCTAGGAGCTCTCGTTTGGATTGGCCATGTCTGGCAAGTGGGTCGGGGCAAAGAATGGAAGCATAGAAATCAAAGAAATGCTTTGTATGAAATCCGCTCTGGATGCTTCCTGTCAGAATTACTTGGGCTTCGTTCGCCAAAAAAGGTTGTCTATCCTCATAAGACAGGCTTCCCTTCAAGGCCCTCCCACGGCACGGGCCCTCCCACAGGCGGGCCAAGTGTCCTTGTGGATGGAGAACATCAGCAACACGCACTTGGGATGCAACCCCCAAATAAGCGAATCCCCTCTGCAACATATTCTCTCCAGTGGATTTGGGCCAGGTTAAATTCAGAGGTCACGTGCCTGGAGTTCGATTTCCCCAAATCACGAGTTGAAAGCAAATCCTGGTGGTGTCCATTGACAAAGGGACATACTGTGGACGAAATCCATTTCGCACCTAGAAAACCATCAACGGCATGATTCGATTCCCCTGAAATTACCCTGGCAATTCGATTCTGAAATTACCCAACGGCAAACATGGACGAAATCCTGCACCACCTAGAAAACCCTGGCATGATGATTTCCCTGAAATTCCCAACGAACATTGGTTTCCACCATGGCTCCCAAGTGGCTCGTCCACAGCTCGGAAACCTTCGATCCAAGGCGCATTCCAGGGGCCGGGCATCCACCCCACGAGCCTGGAGATGCAAAGCCTGGGGCGTCCGAGGGCGAGGGGTGTCCCGAACATGGAAGCTCCCAGGCCCCTGTCTATCAAGGGGTGGGAGCTTCCATGTTAGTCTGGACGCCAAAGTTTGACCCCAGATGAATTTCAACCCCAGTTTATTCATAGGGGGTGTCGCTGGGTTTAGTGGGGAATCCGACCACTGGAGGGGAACACCCCCCTAGTAGCCCCTAGTACTAAACTGGGGTTGATTGATATGGGGTCACCGTGAGGGCCAAGCATGGCGTGTTTGGGTGGGTCCACATTTTAGACATGCCTGGGGGCCGAACGACATCCTTGACAAGTTCCTGGGTGGGGTCACGACGGTTGGGCTCCCACCCGCTAATAAGACTATAGAAGGGGGTGTCTTTTTGTGAAGGTACCCACTTTTAGTGAGTTTTACTAGGACACCAACAGGCTCAAACCCAGAGCCCCGGGTGGGACCTGTAGCCTTTCTCATGCATCAGATGGACGCAACCTAAGTGTGATGCTCGTATGAAATCGCCCGCCCCTCCCCACACAAGAAAAGGAGATTTGGGGAAAAGCCTCTTGCAGGCCATCCATGACAACACCCATGACAACAGGCACGGAAAGCAGAATCGACGCAGCATTTCTGTCATCCGCTTGCAAAACACTTCCTGGTGCTTGGCAATCGGCGAAAGGCCCTGCCTGGTGTCTCGAACCTTTTCATGAGAGACATCATCTCTTGCACATGGGCTCCTGATAAGGATCCTTTTGTTTGGTGCCTCAAACTTTGCAATGAATCATCAGTTGAGTTGGAAGGAATCATTGACATTGATGATTGTATTGATGCATATGGACAATATCTCATCAAAGAGGTTTTCTTACAAGAATCATCCTTGAACTGTCCCATGAGAAGACCCAAGCAGAAACAGCTGGCGAATGTGACTCGCACCATTTCAGGAACAACTGTCCTTATACGGCAATTTCTTCAACATCGCCTTTCCAAAAAAAAAGAGGAATTGTTGCCAAGCCAAAGGTGACGCTTAAACCCACACCCGAAGTGGACATGCATATCCAGACCTCCAAGTTCGAAACCCGCCCCCGCCCCTTGCGATCCAAAGCACCAGGCGAGCGCTGAAGGTGGTCTTGCCGCTGCTGGAGGGGCCAGCCACCACTACCACACAGCTCTTCTGCCGTGCCTCATGGATGTGTCTCAAAATTTCCGACATGGTGTCTTCCCTTCTCAGATTCCCTTTAAGGCCGCCCCAAACACCGTACTCTCAAGCAAAAAGCACACACACACACACACACACACGCAAGGGGGCTGCGGACATTGCTGATTGCGCCTGGTCAGCTTCCATGCTCCAATGGAGATTTGGTCACCCTACCAAATATCACCCGGTTCGACAGGATTAACATTTCCCCCAAGCGCAAGGTAGAGTTGGATCATGGCCAAAGGCTTCGGGGGAGTGTTGTATGAGGTTGGCCCCCCATTTTCATGGCCCACTGGTAAACTGACCCCGCGACCGCTCGCCTCACAGCTTTCACAGGCTCCTGGATCACACTTCTTCATTCAGGTGAAAATGAACAAGGGCCTCAAAAAAGCCCCAATTGAGACAGAACTGCTCTATTTCTTGCTTGGGCCGATTTCTGGTCTTTCAATCTGCGGGGACGTCTGATATCATGGGCGTTTCGCATCAAACGCGAACGTGGCTCTCAAAACTTGCCGTGGCCAAGCACCACCTTCAGCCGCCGGGGTGCTGCGTCGGCGATGCGGGTGCTCAGCTCGGACAAGGTGTTGTTCTGAAGGGTTTCTGCCTGGACTCCAAACATGGGAGGACCCAGAAAGAGAAGATCAACCTCTTCTAAACATGACCAAAAATGACCAACGAGGATACTTCAAGGTCAAAAGGTCGATTCGCTTTGGGCATGTGAGTTTCTGCTCAAGTTAACCAAGTTAACCCTGCTTTCTTTCTATCAACAACTCCAATAGGGGAGCCACAGATCCAAAGTTGCCCAGCCATGCATATGTCCAACCTCCTGCATTGCTACAGTTTCGGAAAAATGTGTTACCAAGTGTGACCTGGGCAGCTAACTACCAACTCAGTTAAGGAGTTAAGAAAAATGAAACCAGTACATGTCAAAGAAGTGTTCATGACTTGAATGCCCTGATCCACTTTGCAAAGGTCGATGGACTCGGCCTGTCTCTGTTTGCAATGCTCCCTCTCGGATTCTGTCAGTCCTTCCCCTTCAAAAATGGCAGTCCTGTCTTTGGTTCCCTTCCAGGGATGGATCCAGGGTACGGTTTGGCGCCCAAGTTCAGCGATCTAAGTCATGCCCGCTAGATTTCCATTGCAAAAAGTGTCCCCTCCTTTGATTAGCTTCAAGGGTATCGCAAACAAACTCCCCCAAAAAACCAACACAAGTTGTACCCTGCTGCTTTTTTTCCCTGATTGGGGACACCAAAACGACCCCATGGCCGATCCAGCGAGCCCCCCCAATTTGCCTGAAGGGCCATGTTGGTCTGCTGGCCAGCCTCCGCTGCGGCATTGCACTCCTCCGAGACCCGTCCAAAGCGTGGCTGGACGGTTACCAAACCAAGAAGGGACATACAACCCAAAATAAAGAAGTAAAGACTTGAAGATGAAAGGGGGCCATGAAGGGGAGAAACATGTAGGTCAACCTTTTGACCATGTTGGTTTCAAGCGATGTTGGTGCCCTTTGCGGGCTTTGGTTCATGCCAAGTCTACGGTCATACATGCCCTTGTCTTCCCAGCTATCTGAGTGTCAGCCAGTCCAAGTCTTGCCAGCTCCAGGACTCTCCCCCGAACAATCAGAGTGTTCCACTCCGATTTGAGCAAACGTTCGCCGACATACGGCCTTCGCGTTGTTGCGACTCTTGCCCAGCCAAATCCAGGCTGTGAAAAGCCAGCTGTGCCTTTGGTGCTGGGATTCGCAGTCTTTTTGGAGAAAAGGCAAACCCCAGTGGAATGGGTCGTTGCAGAATTCTGCGCAGCCAGCCCCCAATGGCCCAACCGCTTCCCAGGCACGCAAGCCTAAGGCACGAGACTTACGAAGCCTTGCGCCCTGCGAAGGCGCATCGTTTCCACCAGAACTTCAACTGCAGAGCCCATATCTGCCATGTAGAACAGACTCTCTCTAGCTCGGGAGGAACTGTCTAGCTGTGTGGTAAAAACTGTCTACCCCTTAGGCCCTTAGGCTCCTAGTGCTGGGTTTCCAGGGATCAGTCGGGACGCGCTGGGCGCGTGCGCGCGCGCCTGGATGCCCACGTCCAGCGGCAAAGGCGCCCCCAACTTCGCGAAGTGGCCCGGCACCAGGGCCGACAAATTCAGGGAGGGGCCCAGCAACTTGAAGCGGCCTCACTCGGATGGACCAAATGGAAACCAAACAAACCCTGGTTTCGGATGAAGACCCCCGGTATATACCAACAAATAATGGTTACCATGGTGTCAAAGTAGCTGTGGGTCAAAACATGTGGTACCAAAATGGCACCAAAGGGCAAATGGAAGCAACGACTAAAACTTGCCACACTCAATGGGTCTCTCAAAAACAAGAGGCCCATTTTGGGGTTACCCTACTGTGGATGGACAAAGTCCCACTTTGAACCATCAAAAAAAATGCCCCGGTTGGCATGGTGAGGAAGCCAAAATGGCGCCAAAGGGCAAATGGAAGACTAAAACCCGAGTAACCCTCATTTTGAGCCACACTCAATGGGTCTCTCAAAACACGGGGCCCCTAAAACGAGTTTCACAGAAGGGGGTGCGGCGGGGGGGAGGGAGGAGGAGGAGGGGAGGGCCTTAGCAGCTGATAAGGACTACTTGGTTTCCCCCCCCCCTCCCCGCTCCCTCCCCCCAAGACCCCGTGATTCCTTTGGGTTCCCTTTCTCAGCTTCGCTATCACCTTGAGTCTACCGTTCCCATTTGCGACGCTTAGGGTGTTGCTGGCAACTCTTGGTAAAGGTTCCTTACAGGCCTTGGCAAATGGGACATCTAAACCCTCGATCATTGTACGCGATATACGTCCCCATGCAACGTAAACAGCCAAACTTGCTGGTGCCAAAGAGACGCAGAACGCTGGCAAGGTCAACTTCTATCTCAGCACCTAAGCGTGAGCATCCTGCATCACGATGTGTTTCAAAACCTTGGTGTCCTTACAGTGGTCAATGTTATTCAAGATCAACCTTAAAAACCTAGCCCTGCAACTTCTAACCCGAACCCCTATTTCAAGCCAAACACCCGAGCCGGGCCAGTAGAAAAACCACCGGTTCCCAAACACCCCAAACAAACGCCCCGTCCAAGGCTCCAAGCCCTTCTCCCCTCCCCCTGGAGTAAGGGCGAGTCTCAGGGCCTTGTTTGCAGAAACAGAAGAGGGGCGGTGGGGGTGGGGTTGGGAGGGTCTCTGATTTCTGGGAGCTTTCCACAGAACACCGCGAGCCGCGAGGTTCAGCGCACGAAGCAGTTGGCTGGACTCGGTTCCAACCCTCCAGTTGACCAATCCTCCAAAAGGGTCTGATTTCAGCCAAGGCCAGACTCCTCGGTTTCAAGCCTCGAACAACGGCTTTCCCAAGTGGTGGCCTGCTTCGGATGTGGCATCCCTCCAGTCTCGGTTGCTTTTTCTGCTCTGCTTAAAAAAAAGATATAATAAAATAAAAAAAAAATCGTGGTTTAACACGGAAAACCAACATGAGTTGGCAAAAAGTTGTTCAGTCCTAACATCCCTTGGCAAAATGCACCAAGGGCACTCTATGTGCCCAAAGAGTTGGCAAAACGCATCAAAGCAGTCGCTTCAGCACCACCAGCCCCCCGCAAGGATTCCTTACCTGTTAGTCCTGTATCTATTCCTTTCGCTTTTTAGTTGTAATCATATTGCCCATTATTTCTGAGATTAAGATATGAAGTTATGGGAACAGATGGACAAGTTCTACCTTAACTCAGTTGTTCAGTGACCCCGGAAAAAAATAATTGGAACCCGTTTTTGGGCTTGGACCATTTTAGTGGGGCAGCCACCAAAAAGAAAACAAAGGGAAAAAGAAACACGGGGCCACCGAACAACTGAGTTCAGGTCGAGCCCCGCCTGGCGCCAGCGCCTCGAGCTTCCACGGCACCTGGCAGGAGCTCAGCTGCGCCACCGGCGCCGCGGCCGGGGTGTAGAAGGCGCCGACGCCGGCGCCGAGGGCCACCTTGTAGAGGGCCATGGAGCTGCACCTGTGGGGAGCTGGTGCGAGCTGCACCGGGAGAAACCAAAAAATCCGGCCCATTTTGGGTCTGAACATGTCTGAACTATGGGGTGGAGCTGCAGGAGAAAGGAACAAAAAATCCGGCCCGCTTTTTGGGCTGAGCCGTTTGTGTTTCTTCCCTTTTTTTTCCTTTTAGTTTTTAGGTGACCCTGAAATTTCATGAGCTGGTTTGGATTGGTTTGGTGTTCAGGAGGGGTTTCACCAATTAAGGTTTACCTGAACATGTGGTACAAGCCCGGGGCTACTTTGAAAGGCTCCGCATTCAAACACGCTGGCTTGGATTGCCCTGCAAGGATTCTGATTTGTTTCGCCGCAAAGCCCCCACACTTGTTCATAGTTTTGGCCTCCTACCATGGCCTACGCTAGTAGAGATTTCGACCCCTTAAAGGGTTGGTTTCCTGTTGGTGTCCCCAACTTTTCGGTGAAACCCTTTCTGTGACACAGTGGTCCATTCCCCATGATTACCATGCACCCGAACGAACAGACGGACCCCGTTGGCTGCGGATTTAAGTGCGTGGGAGTTTGGGCTGGATTTTATGACGGTTACCAGGCGTTAAATAAACTGTTGGTTTCCCCGTCAGGGCAACCCGAACTAGGCCAGAAGCAGGGGAACTCAGCCAATGAACTAGGGCTGGATTGCTTGCTCAACAAAAGGTTGCCCATCAAAACCACCGCACCCCAAATCACCCAAATAGGGGACATAAAACACAGGTCATTTCGCTTTCAAACATTTGGGAATTAATATTGAGTGGAAAATCAACCCTTTGGTAGACATCATGAAGCATTGTTCGATTTATGTTCGCCAACGACTACTATGTAAACTGAAATGCCCTTCTCTTAAACTCGTGGCTAGATGAGTCCCAGCGCACATTCAAGCGGCAGCCCAAAAAGCTAGGCAAGAAGAGATGAAGGGTACTTCCGGCCCAAGTGTATGCTTGTCCAAAACCTGCTGAACCTTTTGTGTACGTGCTTCTGTCGTCAGGGTGCGCTATCCTTCCGGTCTACGGTTTGCTGTGCAACTTCTGGAGCGCACTGGGACGGAGCGCAATTCTGAAAACAGCAAACGAGGGGGCATTCCAATCCACCAGCAACGAAAGCTAACCACCTGCGAACCAACAGCTCGCCCACTTCCTCTGGCTCCAGAGTGGTTTACGGCAAATCATGTGTCGTGCCCAACCCACTTACCGTCACCTTCTTGGGGCAACGGGCCTAAATGTCGCTGAGGCAAGAATCCGTTTCCCGTAAAGCGATCATGCATTTTTGTTTTAAGAATGTCAACAACAACAATGAAAGACCCCGGAACAACAGATCGTTTTCCGAGGCCTTCGCCGATGTGATGCCTTCATCTACCCGAATCGGTTTCAAGGAGATGGCTCAAGATGCTCAAGTGACTAGCGGGAAATCTTTATTGGGATTTGTCTGGCCGGGACTCCCCGAATATCACTCCCATTCAGACATCCCCCGTCCCACAATTCGATTGATTCAGTCTTCCAACCAAAAAGGCAAAAAAATGGAATTCCAACCCTAAATGGAATTCCAGGGGTCGAAATCCCCCCTCCCCCAATTCCATTTTGAAGGGAGTGGGGAGATTGGGATCCGTTCTTTTCTGGCCTGGCGGAGCTCGCAAAGGCGCGGCAGTTATCGAAGCAGATGCGGCTCAGGGCCTCCTCGCGCGGCAGCAGCTCCAGCTGCACGCTGCTCAGCAGAAGCTCCTCGCGGTTTAAACGGCGGGGGGGGAGGGCGGGGGGGGGGGGGGGGGGGGGGGGGGGTTGGGATGGGGTGGGGTGGGGAGGGGGACATGTGAGTCAGATCCTCCTGGAAAAAACGGGCAGAGGCCAACCGGGGTTGCTGGTCGCATGGCGAAATTCATAGGCCGTGGCTGGTACTTTTTTCCAACCCCGGAAACTTTCTGGAACTGTCAGAAGTATCTGCTGCGGACCGCGGAGCGTATCGGTGCAAAACCCAAAGCTCTCAGCTAGGGAAAAACACCTGTCCTGTTAGAAGGGCACCCGAAAAGTTGAAACCATGGTTCACACGAGTTGAATCGCGCCCCGTTTGGGTTCAAAACACGGAGTACCCCAAGGAAGACTTGAGGCCAATCCCAACTTGGGAAATCAACCAGAATCCTACCTTGTACTCACACAACGGAACTCGCTATACCCCTTACCGACGGGTTGCGGCATTTCCTTGGGGAATGGTGCCCCCACAGCATGTCATGAAGCAAATTAAATGAGGCCGTCAGTTTCCAGGCTGAACGGACAAATTGGGGTCTCCGAGGGGCGACCGATTTCCAAATCCTGAAATAAGACTCGGAGCTCCAAATAGAGGACTTTCATAGTGAGCTCGCTTTACCCCCAGTTGAGCTCGCCAGCATCCACAGGAAAGCAAGGGACGGCGAGTGATTTGCAACAGGCGTTGGCAGGCCGATTGGCCCTTCCGCCATGCCTAAGAATCCAGCATCCCCACTTCCAGAGAAGGCGCATGGAGCCCTCACAATACCTTTCACCTGCCCTGAACTGTTTATTCCCCCCCCTTTCCGGGACACCTGAATGCAAGTCTTGGAGGTGAAACGTGCCCAGTCGCATATTTCGCTGCTATCAACACCGTGCCCGCCGCCTTACTTGATGTTCGTGTCTCCAAGGGAAATCGCCCCAACATAGGTGTCTACAACCCCTGAAGATGTTGATGCTGAAGGCTGCCAGTAAATTGTCCAGGTTGATACATCCGGGTCATGCCGAATCCTTCAGTGGTTGGCACCCTTTTCTTGACAGCTGATCTTACAGAAAGCCACAACTTCCATTTGGTTAAGGCCCCAGCAAAAAAGAAAAATATTTCCAGTAGTGATGAGTTCCTTTTAAAACCAACAAGGGGAAAAAATCACATTCTTAAGCAAATGGAGGACAAGTTGCAAAAGGACAATGCCCCACGGGTCTCTGGGCCGGTGTCTCAGTTCAAACAGAGCGCCTCCATCATCTTGGAGAGCTGCGATGCAAATGCCACGGACTCATCCAGGGTCGAATTGTCCTCCGTGCGCGAGAGTTTGTCGACCCTGATTCAATAAACCTGGCGGCCTGGCGGTTTGTTTTTCCCAGGAAAGTGAGACTTCCCATAAAATGGGGCACCCTCAAACTCAACCAGCGGTTTTATTGATCCAGGGGTTCCTGGATCACCCCTAAACTTTCAGGGCATCCGGCCTAGATGCTTGAAAACACCGTTTCGGGCTCGAGTCCTGTGAGGGCCAAGCCGCTAAGTCCTTCCGAGTCGCGAAAGAACCGCAGCTCTACGGAGCATCCCTTCCATTTGCTTCAGCTCCCGGGAAAAACATATAAATATGTCCAGTAGTGATAGATTCCCTTTAAAACCAACCAGGGAAAATTTCAATAACAACACTTGTTCTCAAGCAAATGGAAGATTCTCAGTACTTCAGCGGGCTGCCTTAGCAAAGACTGATGCTCAGCTTGAGACTCACTTCCTGAGTGGATGGGCCCGAAAAAAAGTCCAAACTTTTCTCATTTACTACTAAAAGGGTCTTCCCAAAAGTTTAGTCCAGGAACTCAGGGAGTGAGGAGAAGAGGACAGTGTTCAGTAGACGAGCCAGTCCTTTTATTTGTTCAAGCTCGTGCTCAAAATCAGGCCCTCGACGCGTGAAAACGAACTCATGGATTCGTATCATGTGTGTGTGTGTGGTGCGATGCCTGGCTTTTGGGCATCCGGCGGTTGGTTGTTCGTTTTTGTTTAGTTGATTGTTTGTTTGTAAGTTTGTTAGCTTGTTTGATACTTTGTTGATTAGTTAGGTAGTTAGTTAGTTAGGTAGTTAGTTAGTTAGGTAGTTAGATAGTTAGTGATAGTTAGTTAGTTTGTTTGACTGATTGATTGATTGATTGATTGATTGATTGATAGATTGATTGATTGTCGGAAGCTCCCGCCGTGCTCGAAATCGCTGCATTCGATGGGATCCACGCAACTTGCCACCTCCCCCAATTCCCTTTCTCAGCGCGGTCCAACGTCCAGACTTCTCACCTCCACACCTTGTCCACTGTGAAAGATCCCGAAATGTGGACTAAGTTGAGACACTGTCTGTGACTCCACTGACCAGCTGGGTCCGTTTTCCCTTGCCGGGTCACCCTGACTAAACCCAAGTCAAAGGGGTAACCGGCCGGCGGCCTTCGGCCGTCTCAACTGGAACCTGTTCGGGGAGTGGAGAACCATTTCCTTTTTCGGGACCGGGTCCCGAAGGTCAGGTTCGTGAAAAGGGTGGGAGGGGAACTCCTGCTGGCCCTGATTAACAAAACTTGAAGCCTCTAACCCCAGGAGGGACCTTTTGGCGCTTCATTTGTTGGGCCTGGTGACTCCACAAATCTCTTCCCCATTCTTTCCAGGGATCCGAATCTTTTCAGGAAACCAAAAACCCAGGTTTCGAAACAGCTGGTTACTGAACAAAAAGAAGAAACACATCGATTTTTTTGAAAAGAATGGACAAGGAATCAATCCCTAGAGCATCGTTGTTTGTTTTCTTTTTTTGGGTGGGGGGCGACGAGCGACTCCTTGGCCAGGAAGGCCACTGTGAAGCCTTGGAAGGCCTCTGGGGTGCTCGGGGTGTTCTCCACTCGCAGCTCCCCGTCACCGCCCTCCGGAGCACCCGAGTGGACCACCCGAGTGGACCACCGACTTCTTGCTGCGAGAGATACCACGGGAAGAAGAAACATGGAACACTCCTTTAAAAACACACACACACACACACACATCCAACTGGTAGTTTCCTTTCATTTGAGGGGACGCCCACTATAAACTATCTCTCTCTGGTGGTTTCCTTTAAGGGGACTCCCACTATAAACTATAAACCATCTCTCTCTGGTGGTTTCCTGAAGATTCGGGGACCCCCCACAGGTTCATTCCCACATTCCCTACTGAGCAGCAGCAATAAAATCAGATCTGTAAAGCCCCAACCCAAGCCAATTGACAAAAAGGAGATGGAAAAAAACAGATCCTAAACGAAGACCCCTGAAAAATCATAAACAAATGCCCCCCACCCACTTTTTTCAGAAATCCCCCGCTGCCATGCAACCCGCTTGGCAAAGCTATGATTCACACAATCACACACTTTGGGCCATGTTGCACCTAGAGCTCTCGAGAGGCCCTTCGCGCCCGCGCCTTCAGCGCCCAGCTGGCCGCCGCCGCCAGCAGCGCCAAGGTCTGCAGCGCCAGCTCCGCGCGATTGTCCGAGGGCGCAGCGGCCAAAGGCTGCGGCGCCATGCGCTCGCCCGGGATGGACTGGCGGAAAGCCAGTCGCGGGGGAGGGGGGGGGAAGTGGGGGGGAGGGGGGGCGGCTGAGCTGCTTGAGAGCTTGCTCGGTGGGCCAAAGGAAGGAAAAAAAAGGCAGCTGAATCAAAGAGGGGAACCTAACATATATGAATCGCGAAGAGGCAGTAGCGTTGGTCCACCCAACTGCTTATGTTCAAACTGCTATTAGCCGGGGGGCTTTCCCTCTGGACCCAAGGAAGAAAACACCGCGAATCAAAGAGGAGAGGTCGAAAATATGAGTTTCGCCCATAGCTTTTTGGGGAGGTGTGAAGTTTCTTTTTCTTGGGCTCCATGGACCCACGTCTTCTTTAAAAGGGGCCTAGGAGCTTCGGAGCCGTCTGGGCCACTGGTCTTGGACTCTGCGCGGCCAGCGGGCCTCGGTCCAGAGCCAATCCACCAGGGTGCTGAAGGGCAAGGCCTCGGTGCCAAGCGCCTCGGCGTGGGCTCAAAAGAGGGGGATGGGGGATGGGGGATGGGGGATGGGGGTTGGGGGTTGGGGGTTGGGGGTTGGGGCTGGAGGTTGTGGGAAACTCGGATCGAAGTCAAAAGGGGGTGGGGTGAGTTGGGTGGGTTTGGTTGGGTGGGGTGGGTGGGTGGGTTGGGGGTCGGTAGGTTGGGCGGGGTGGGTTGGGAGTGGGTGTTTGCGGTGTTGGGGGTGACTGTGTTCCTGGCCAACGTCACAACTCCCTGCCCTGATGATACATGATTCCTGACGCACCGATGGCAAGGAGATGTCTTGTGCAGCTTTCTCCTATTAAAATGGAAGTCCAGTATAGGGTCATGTGGCGGCTGTACGCTCATTGCGCTTACCGGAGCACACCTTGGTCTTGTCTCTTAAAACCATGGGGTGACCCAGCATGTGAGACGAGGGAGTTGACTGTGAGAAACTTGTCCCATGCGGGAAATATCACATCTGTTTATCGTGATTTTCTAACCAATGCACGCCCCTTTTAATCAACCCACATCCACCTAGTTCATGAGTTTATCACGGTGGGTGATGAGACATGAGAGATGGAAAGGGATAGAGGAAGGGGAATGACGAAAGAAGAGATGCCACCCACTCCTCGCTCATCCCTTTATCCCTCGCTCTTTCTCTTTTCCCTTTTACTGAGCTGTCCTCAGATCCCCCGCTAAAAGTTTAACTTCTAGTGGGCTACATGCAAAACCCTACTAAACGCTGAAAAAAGCTAACCAGGTTTAATCGACCCACATGTGAACCTGGCACCCCCCTTTTCCAGTGTGGGTCTTCCAACTCCCCCCTCGCGAGGACCTGCAGCAGCTGGCGCACCGTCGCCTCTGCCAGGCCCGCCTCGCGATTTCGTCGGGGCGTTTGGCTGGGCGTCTCCCTGGAGAAGTTTGTCTGAGCAACGAAGCAACGAGAGGAAGCAACACGTGCATGAAACTAACTGGTTTGAGTTTGAGGATAGAAGCTTTCACTATCTTCAGGTGAAGTCTGCTGCATGCCGGGTGAAGACTTCCAAAACATGTCCATTGCGGACAAGTGCTCCTGGGATTTCGGAGCAGGCCTCGCAATTTCTGAATTCGGGCAAGGCAAAGGGCCAGTGCAAGTGAAGTGAACGCGCAACCCTCTTTGAAACGACCATGACTAGGGCTAGGTGCAGGTGCTTCGGAACATCCAACTCGCTGAGGCGAGTCAAGTCTTTGAGCGCGCCAAACAACAACGCCTGGGGTAAGGCTTCTGTATTTTGAAATCCTTACCTGAGTTAGGTCTGTGAAAAGTAGGCATGCAGCTAAAGATTTCAGCCGGTTTATGGCTGAAACCTACATATACGCACTTGTATCGCTTATATATATATATATATATATGTGTGGTGCATGTATATTTATGTTTTATGCCGGGGGCTGACTGCAGCACGTTGATTGGGGACCCTCTGGTGGACATTTTTTAGGTGGGGTTTACATCCACCAACCATTTGTGATTCCCCATGCAAATCTATAGCCACTGTTGTTTCGCCTTCGACTGCAAAACGACGTTGAGCCAGGAAAGGCCAACGTCAACGTCACTCCCCCGGCCTTCAGCAGCACACTTTCTGAGATGAGGCCGCCGACATTGTTCTGCTGGAAAACCTGGAAGGGACTGGACTGGGAAAGCAGAATAGCGGGCCTGTTTGTTATTTCTATTTTCTATTTTCATCAAACAAAACACCTCCGATTTGGCCAAAGACCACACCTCTGCCTGAAATTGCATTCTTTGAGATCTGTGCCACAAAAAATCCGTGCAGCCGACGTTCTACATCAGCAAGTGGGTCTTGACTCTCATTCCAAGGGGCCAAGGCACAAGCGATATGCAAACTCGGGTTCTCAGCCGGGCCGGGCTTCCACACGCCCGACTGAGCCGTCAGACGTGCCCTCGTGAACCTGTAAAACAACGGGCTGGATTTGACCTTCCGAAGGCGGACATGGGCGTGTCTTTCTGTTGTAGGTACCCATACCCGAAACAACCTTCGCAAGGGTAAGCATTGCGAACGTAGCTCTTTGAACCCCTGCAGGCCATGATTGGTTCCATGGGCCTCATGGAAAAACTAGCACCTGTGCCTGGGAATTGCAAAGAGAATTACGGTGTGGCCTTGCCAGTTTGGAACAAGATGAAAGGATCAGGATATGGCCCACTAGACTTCCGTGATTGGGTAACGGTATATTCTGTTGGGTATCCTGCATCGAGGATGCTCCTCAACGCCTGCCAGGGTCAAACATGGCGGTCTAGAGCAAATATAGTCTTTCTGGACTTGCTGCTTCATCCCTCGCATCAATGGTCATAAGTTCAGGTACCCCTTTTTTGCAATCAGGGATGTGGACGGGGGACCAGTTCAAGATGACTAGTCTTCACAAATCCTCCTGTGCACGTCCATGGCTGTTGAAAGAAAAGTAGCCTACCCTATTTTGCCTGATATCATTTGCCTTGGCTTCAAGGACGAAGCACCGAATTCCCTGATCCTGGGTTTCCCGCCTTCAACACCTCGTCCTTGCCCGCCATTGCTTCTGTCTCTGACCCAAAACGGCTGCAACTGCACCAGACGTTAACCCCTCGCTTGTACCAGGAGGTATCCTCCACTCGCACGCCAAAACGAGGACGGCGCTACCTTGGCCGAGATGCAGTTTGACACTTGTTTGGGTATTGGCCAACTGTGAGTCCTCGCAGTCTTGAATTAAACTACGGTTCTGGCGGCGCTTCACGTGCAAAAAGCAGGCTTGCACGCTTGACGTGTGCTACATGGCCAGCAACAATGTCGTCCAGTCGTTGCTGGGAAGAATGAAGCATTCCCCGCCGTGAAATAATGACTGGCTGTACATCTGTGAGGTTTGAATTGAAAGCAGCAGGGTACCTGCAGCTGATTGCTTTACACTCAAATACCACATGCCGCTCGAAAACACTCGGAGGTAAAGCAACGTCGTACGCGCGCTCCTCTCAAGCGCATCAGCTATGTGGGTCTGACATGCATCTCGATTCTAGACAGCCGCGATGGACTGTTTTTTGTGGAAAAAGTGCAACAAAGCCACGTCCTATACGTGCTCCATTTGCAAGTGTGTCAGGCTCATGGAACATACCTCTGCAGCCACTCGCTGGTACGAGTAGCCAGTGATGGGCTTGCCATCTGAATTCAGCCGTTGCATTAAGAACTCGTTGCAGTCGCGGCCCTTGGCCACGGCCTCCTCCTTCCCATAGAGGCGCAGGCCCTGAGACCCGTAGCGCTCGTACGAGTGCGCCTTGAGGATGCGAGAGCTGGCATAGGTCCCATAGATCACGTACTCGGACATGCGCTCAAAGGTCTCGGCGGTCTGGAGAATCTTCAGAGGCCACGGCTCCGGGCCTTCAAGGTTGGACTCGATGACGCTCAGCATCTCCAGTAAGACTGTTTTGTTGAAGACCA
Source organism: Effrenium voratum (assembly GCA_963377175.1). Lineage (NCBI taxonomy): Eukaryota > Dinophyceae > Suessiales > Symbiodiniaceae > Effrenium > Effrenium voratum. The sequence continues at coordinate 307,002 of CAUJNA010000791.1, read as the reverse complement.
TGTGGTGCGCAATCCAGGTGCCACCCTTGCTTGGGTTCGTGGGATCCATTTTCAGGACGTGCCGAGCATTTGACTCATAGGCTTCTTGATGGCGGTCAGACAGGTACGCCTCTTGAAGAGGAGCGACATAGCACTGGCCGTCCACGCCCATGAGCGGCCAAGGCTCGAGGACGATGAGGTCTGCATCCCAAACACAGAAATTCTCGGAGATGTTCTCGATGCAGCTTCCAGCTCCGAGCTTCAGCAACTGCTGCCACCACCAGCCGAAGTCACGGGGGCCGGTGCTGGTCCAGGACCTTTTCAGGTCCTCTCGGCTGAAGCCCATGGCTCTTTGGAAGAAGGAGTCCTCGTCAACAAAGGAAATCTTGCCACGGGGCAGGCCCCAGTTCACCATTGCCTGTGAGACCGCCTCGCGCGTGTCCTGCTTGCAAACGATGAAGATCTGCCTGGGCGCATAGTGCGAGTGAATGGCCTCGAGGACAGTGCGCGTGAAGGGCCCCATGGTTTTCAGCGGAATCACAAAATCCATGGAAGGCACCCTTACGTCCTTCACGGAGTCACTGGAGAAGAGAAGTTGCAAGTTGAACGCAAAGAGCGCGATGCAAATCGAGCCCAGCATTGAGAGGGTCAGGCTGCTGCCGGCAAGAAGGATCCCGGAAGATTCTGCAAGCGCCCCAACAACGAAGGGGATCACAACGTCGGCTGCCGAGTTGAAGAATCGGCACCCGTTGATGAAGGTCTTCGTTCGGCCCTGTGGCGCATAAAGGATGGACAGGGCGATGGCGGCACCAGCGCACAAGCCGCAGGCGAGCCCCAGCAGGCTGGCGCCCTGCACATAAAAGCCAACCCCAGGCATGCAAAGCACCTGAATCCCCACCGCGGACATGAGCAGGGAGACCAAGACCAGCGGCAGGATGCCCAGGCTCTCCATGAGGAAACCGCCCACGGGCGCCGCAACCAAGGACTCCATCTGCGACATGAAGGCCACGTTTCCGACAAAGCTGGTGTGGATCTCAGCCTCTGCGCCAACCAGGGGGATCAGGAACTTCTGGGCTTCCCTCGCAATGGCCATGGTGAAGATGAGGAAGCACACCTTCCAGAAGTCCCCAGACAACCAAGGGCTTGTGGACTTCTGCTGACTTCTGCTGACTTCACATTTCGCTGCCTTCCCTGGTAGGACGCCTGTCGGCACTAAATCTACTGGTGGAGAACCAGCCTGCTTCTGCTGAAGAGCAGTCCTCGTTTGCTCTCGCATGTCGGCGGCTGCATTGCAGCAGGTGAGAAGAGTGACCAAGCACCCGTACGCAAGGAGGCCCCCACCACAAAGGAGGCCGAGGTGGGTGTAGTTTGTGCAGTCCACGAAGGACGTCGCCAACGCAGCTGCGGCGATGCCCACGATGTTGGAAGCACTAACCCACCCCGAAACGAAGGCCTGCCCATCTCTGACCACCTCAGCCTGGTAAAATGTCCTTGCGACCACGTGCAGGGACTGGGCAAAGCCGACCAGCGCGGCCACTGCTGCAAGTCCGTAGATGCGGACATCAGGCCCCGAGAGGAGGCCACCCAAAAGAACACCGACCAGGCCTGTGATCGCCGCCACGATGCACATGAGCCACGCAGGCAACAGGTTGCCCAGCTTGAAGGCGATGAGGTTCGCCATGACCAAGCCCAGGCCGAAGGAGCCCGCGACGATGCCAGCGTCGCTTGCGTCGCCGCCGCTGCTCGACATCACATACTGAGGCGCGGCCACCAGCAGCAAGCCTCCCAAAAGGCGCGAGTGATGCAAGCTCAGAGCACTACCGTCCCGGCGACAGGCCCCAAACTAAGAGTGACAAATAGGAGCGCTTCAAGAGCCGTTCTGAGACCCCCGAATGCACAAGTCATGCAAGCACCATGCATCATGCAAACCGCATCCGCGCACGCCGCATGATGACGCATGGTCCTACAAACACGACACGCCGCGTCCTGTTTAACTCCACGACTTTAAAATAATTCGTGAATATACTTGCTAGATGCCACACTCTTGCAAAATATGATAACTTCCGGAGAACCGCCACGCTCTTTTCAAAGACGCTCTCTAACTACAAGTCGGAAGGGCGACGAAACTTAGAGCAGCCACCTGGACATGCCCTTCACCGAAACTTAAAGAAAATGACAAAACATTCAGCAGCAACAGCAGATAGACGTGCACAGGGTTTCAATCAACCCCGTGCAATGAGGCGAGACGCTTTGCAACATGCAAGTCCGCACCTGGACAAGATGTTCAACTGAACTTCCCCTCACCCGGCCCCCACCTGGACATGCGGTGTAACAGTGTAACTGCTTTCAGTGATGTGATATATCCCCACCTGGACAACATATTGGAGACTCCCCTCACCCGCCCCCAACCTGGAGACACGGTTTAACTGCTTTTCCTGGGCCTTACTACATGATTTCATGATGTGAACCCCCACCTGGATAGGCCAACGTCACAAGTTTCGGTCACCCGACACAAGTTAGGGCAGTTGGGGGCAGCTACTTGTAGTACAGTCATCTGTCTCAGGTAGGTACTTTCCATATCTTTCCTCTTGCTGGCCTCCACACGCGTGCATCAGCGCATTCGGCAGCAGGAGAGTGATCCAGACTCGCTTGGGCACGACGTAACCTGGCTTCTCACCGCCGCGCCCCAGGCGCCAACCCTTTGCCACAGCAAGGCACATCATCAAGCCGAGGATGCATGTGGCCACAATCGCAGCTTTGCCAATGTGCCACATCATCCTCGAGAAGCTCTCGTGATCCATAGTGCGGAAGGCCTCCTCCACTCTGGCATCCTCCATCGCAACACTTTTTGCGCGCAAGGGAGAACCCTCCGACTCTAAAAACTAGCACCTGCGCGAGCCAAAAACTGCACACCCATGAAAAAGATTAAAGACTGCGTCCTTAAGTCCTAAGTCCTGAATTTTTGAATGGCACGCCTGACGTTTTCCTGAAAAGGGAAGCCGTTTTTAACAAGGCCTTTGCTACGCACGGATCCCCACGCATCTGCCAGGGGCAAGCTGACACCCCAAGTCTGCACTCGAGCGGCTCGTGGTTTTTCCACGTCGCCAAAAAAGGAGACAGCAGAGCCATTCTCCCCAGCCGCAAGGGCTGGGTCAATTCGCATTACCTGCCAGGTTCTAAAGATTCAGCAGGGCGATGAGCGTTGAGGGCTTCGGGTCCACAGTTTAGTCTTTGCCAAACGGGGGGGGCATATTCCTTGCCGTTCGATGTTGCAAGCCCGGTTTCTTTCTGGTTTCTGCTCACCTAAACCCCGGCACATCGTGTGATTTTCGTAAAGCCACATGGACCTCAAGCGCAAAAGCCTCTGTGAGCTGAGACTGGATTTCCAGAAACCTCCAGGCAGCAGGGCACTTCCAACTAGTCAGCTGGATGAACTCATCTCCGCCCTTGCCTGCTGGAATCTCCAATTTTTGTTGGCTACAAAGAGAGGATCAAAGTGCAACACCGGGCGACTGGTGTAAATGCTGCGACTTGACTGCTGAAAATTGCAGTGGACAGGGCTCTTGGGGCAGGTCATCTTCAAATGTCCCTTTCGTCAGAGTTTGGCAGATGCTCTTCGCTACCTGACTCATAGCCAAGTTATTGAATAAAGGGGGTCGCCTTGGAAGAAAGAAAGCCTACGCCCATACTTAGAGAATAGCGAATATTTTGTGAGGGTATTGGCCAGCGATCCACATTCGCCTTCCCCGAGGCAAAACAAGAGAGATCACAATGAAGGAGATGTGAAGAGCGGTCTGCTCAAAGCAAACGCCAGCCAGCCAACATTGCTGCGCACCTCTTTGGCTTGCCTCGCGTGGCAGCGTTTGACATTCAGAAGTGGCTGAGCCCAAGCAAACGGACGGAGCATCAACCTCAAGGCCCTGGTGCATCACCGCAGTCTTCACCCTGCAGCACTTCACGTGGGGAAAAAGGTCTTTGCGTGTTGCGCGTCATTTGGACCAACTTCGGCAAAGATCGGAGCCGCGGAACCCAAACCTCCAGTGGTAGAGGAAACAGAGGAAGAGAGGGCGCCACTGGAGGTCTTGGCGAGCAACCAGGAGGAAAAACAAAAACTCACAAGGGCCCAGAGCGCGTCTGAGGCCCCAACTGGGGCGACCTCTTCGCCAGCACTCACCTTCAGGCGATCTGGCACTTCCTGAGGCTGGTCAGAGAGAGAGAGAGTGAGAGAGAGACGGTATTTGTGTGTCTTTGTGTGTGTGTCTTTGTGTGTCTTTGTGTCTTTGTGTGTCTTTGTGTGTGTCTTTGTGTGTATTTGTGTGTGTCTTTGTGTGTGTCTTTGTGTGTGTGTGTGTCTTTGTGTGTGTGGGTCTTTGTGTGTGTGTGTGTGTGTGTGTGTCTTTGTGCGTCTTTGTGTGTGTGTGTGTGTCTTTGTGTGTCTTTGTGTGTGTGTCTTTGTGTGTGTCTTTGTGTGTGTGTCTTTGTGTGTGTGTCTTTGTGTGTCTTTGTGTGTGTGTGTCTTTGTGTGTGTGTCTTTGTGTGTGTGTGTGTGTCTTTGTGTGTGTGTCTTTGTGTGTGTCTTTGTGTGTGTGTGTGTGTGTGTCTTTGTGTGTGGGTGTCTTTGTGTGTGTCTTTGTGTGTGTGTGTGTGTCTTTGTGTGTGTGTCTTTGTGTGTGTGTCTTTGTGTGTGTCTTTGTGTGCGTTTGTGTGTGTGTGCGTTTGTGTGTGTGTGTGCGTTTGTGTGTGTGTGTGTGTGTGCGTTTGTGTGTGTGTGTGTGTGCGTTTGTGTGTGTGTGTGTGTGCGTTTGTGTGTGTGTGTGTTTGTGTGTGTGTGTTGTGTGTGTGTTGTTGTGTTGTGTTGTGCTGTGCTGTGTTGTGTTGTGTTGTGTTGGTGTGGTGTTGTGGTGTTGTGTTGGTGTTGGTGTTGGTGTTGGTGTGTGTTGGGTGTTCTGTGTGTGTGTGTGTGTCTGTGTGTGTGTGTCTGTGTGTGTGTCTGTGTGTGTGTGTCTGTGTGTGTCTGTGTGTGTCTGTGTGTGTCTGTGTGTGTCTGTGTGTGTCTGTGTGTGTCTGTGTGTGTCTGTGTGTGTCTGTGTGTGTCTGTGTGTGTCTGTGTGTGTCTGTGTGTGTCTGTGTGTGTCTGTGTGTGTCTGTGTGTGTCTGTGTGTGTCTGTGTGTGTCTGTGTGTGTCTGTGTGTGTCTGTGTGTGTCTGTGTGTGTCTGTGTGTGTCTGTGTGTGTCTGTGTGTGTCTGTGTGTGTCTGTGTGTGTCTGTGTGTGTCTGTGTGTGTCTGTGTGTGTCTGTGTGTGTCTGTGTGTGTCTGTGTGTGTCTGTGTGTGTCTGTGTGTGTCTGTGTGTGTCTGTGTGTGTGTGTGTCTGTGTGTGTCTGTGTGTGTCTGTGTGTGTCTGTGTGTGTCTGTGTGTGTCTGTGTGTGTCTGTGTGTGTTTGTGTGTTTGTGTTTTTTTTTGTGTTTTTGTGTTTGTGTGTTTGTGTTTTTTGTGTTTGTGTTTGTGTGTGTGTGTTTGTGTTTGGGTTTGCGTTTGTGCGTGTGTGTCTGTGTGTCTGTGTGTGTGAGTGTGTGTGTGTGTGAGAGGAAAGCTTTCACAAGCAAAAAGTCGCTCAGCGAAGCCACAAGTGGCGCCCAACAAACAGTTTGCTGCGATGAACACCCAGCCATTTGTGAATAGTACAACAAGGTAGCCTTTGAAGCTAAGGATCCCCGCACACTCAAAACATACTACTCGCCTGATGTTTACAAGGTCCTAGCCTGGCTCATCTTGCAAACCAGAATGCAAAGTTAGTATTTGCCAAATGAGGATCTTTGGGGCCGGGTTTGTAGGAGCCACTGGCCACATCAGCCTCCCCTTGCGCTCTCCTCCGTCGGCTTTTCCTCGCGCCCGACCTCTATGGCCTGGCAAGGGGAGAGCTCATAGCCGATTTCTGAACCGCTCGCTGTCCAAATCTCCCCCTCTCTCGCTCTCACGTTGGGCCCAGGAATGTCAGACGCTAAATACTCCGACCATGGTAAAGAATCAGAAAGCCTCCCGGGACAGAGCAAGATAATAGGTGAAACTCTGATTTAATGCAAGGGCGCGGCCAGGTTTCAATTGACGGCTGAAAAGGCAATCACAGCTTACTATTACTTAAAGCTTCAGAAAGCTAGCGGAACCAAGGTTTTAGCTCATCGGCTAAAAATGAGTTCGTGTGGGGTCATATGAAATTTGCCAGCCATTGGGCTTGGCCGGCCTTGATAAAATAGCCATTGGCTTGGCCGGCCTTGAGTATATTTCGCTGGCCCTAGCCTATACCCAACTTTTCGCCGTGGCGCAATGGGGAATCACCATAAGAGCAGCACTGGTTCATACTGAGCACCAAGGAAAGTGCAGTCCTTCTGCCTGCACGCTCGGCCGAACATGCTCATATTCAACATGCATCTTGGCAGGACAGGCTGGTCAATGAGACCCAAGGCGCGTTGCCCAACCCCAGTTGGGATCTGCGGCATCTCTATTTCCAGGCAAAATAGACTTGAGCCGAGCCGCTGGCTTTGAAAACCAATCCATTACCCACCCATTGTGGTTTGATTCTGGCAAGCTAGCAAATTCATTTACCCACCCACTTTGGCATGCTTTTGGGCAACAAACAAATTTAGGGCCATTTAGCACCCCAGCGCTGCGAAGCTGGATCCTTAACAAACTTGGGCGAATCCACCCGCTGGCCTCCTGCTTCTCATCCCTGCGCGCGGAGAGCTTTTGGCGGGCGCTCACCATAGAGAACCGTAGAGGTAGCCATATCGGGCTGAAACGCGGTGTGAAGGGGGTGGCTTGGCAGTCTCGGGCGCAGCCAGAAGTCCAAAATGTTTTTTTTTGGTAAAGGCCTGGTCATGACCAGCCGGCAAAGAACAAGAGGGCATGAGGCCAGCCGAAGCCTCGAACTAAAGAGGGCCACTGCGAGGATCCTCCCTGTGGTTCCCCTTGTTGCTGTGACAATGTTGTGCGCAAAGGTTGTAGCAAAGCGAGTTGGGACGAGGCAAATGAAATGAGCATGATACGACATGACCAAGCTTGAAGGGCGTGCATAGTACCGGATCCCTGTTTCAAGCCTCAAGGATAAGAACATGCGCCCTCTCTGCTATCGCATTCACAAACCAAATGGGGTGTTGGGCACTGCTCACACTATCGTCAACGAAACACAGGCTGATGGCACGGGAAAACCCTCGAATATCCAACCTGCTGCGAGCATGATCTGAGAGATGATCATGCCGCTCCGTGCCACTGAATGGGTCACATCCGCACCGAATTTCAGGCAACCCAACCACCATGGTAGACCACTACAAATTCGGGGCTTCCCTGGACTCCACGTGCATTGTAATTTGACCATACTGTGGGTGGATGAAATCCATTGCGCCCCTCACGATCCCTGGATGACGATTCGTCTGCAAATACCAACCAGCAATGGTTTCAAGGTGGTGCAGGTTTTTGTCCATCCACAGTATGGAGCAAGTGGACAGGGTGATCTGCTTGACCAAATTGGCACAAAATGCTGCCCAAGTGTCTCGTCGACCTCTGACTCATCATCGTCATCCCCGGCCTGGTGTGAGTTGTTCAAACTAAAACAGTAATTAAACAAGGAGAGCCGGGAAACCCAAAAACCAAGATGCGAACAACTATTTGTGAATGACTGTCAGCGAACTGCTTGCCCAAGCAGTTTGCAGGCAGGAGCTCGTGGGCGACACAGGCAGACCGTGCTGCTGCGTGGATTATGCCTTTCTGCTATGGCCCCTTGAGGGCTCCACGGACAATTGGGTCTTTGCAAGCAGCAAAAGCTCTTAGGTGGCAGACAAGCCATGGTTTGTCACGTTTTCTCGGAGCTTCTTGCGGGCACCGGCACACGCCGCCGTCACCTCCATCCTTGCTGCCTCCGCCAAGCCAAATCCCACCGGCACACGGATAACCCCAGCTCGTTCTCGCTACTTTTCTGGAGCAAAAAATCCCACCGGCACACGGACGACCGCGCCTCGTTATCGCTGCGCCTGTGGACCAATTCCCAAAGGCACGCGGCCTCCAGCACCTCCCGTCACCTCGGCGCTGGTTGCATCCGCAGAAGCAAATCCCGCAGTCACCTCCAGCCTTGCCGCCTCCGCCAAGCCAAATCCCACCGGCGCACGGATGACCCCAGCTCCCACGGCACACGGACGACCGCGCCTCGTTATCGCTGCGCCTCTGTGGACCAATTCCCACCGGCACGCCAGCACCTCCCGTCACCTTGCAGCGCTGGTTGCATCCGCAGAAGCAAATCCCACCGGCACACGCCGCAGCCTTGCCGCCTCCGCCAAGCCAAATCCCACTGGCGCACGGATGACCCCAGCTCCCACGGCACACAAACGACCGCGCCTCGTTATCGCTGCGCCTCTGTGGACCAAATTCCACCGGCACGCGGCCTCCAGCACCTCCCTCCATCCTTGCCGCCTCCGCCAAGCCAAGTCCCACCGGCACACGGATGACCCCAGCTCATTCTCGCTGCTTTCCTGGAGCCAAATCCCACCGACGCACAAACGACCACGCCTCTTTATCGCTGCGCCTCTGTGGACCAAATCCCACCGGCACGCGGCCTCCAGCACCTCCCGTCACCTCGCGGCGCTGGTTGCATCCGCAGAAGCAAATCCCACCGGCACACGCCGCCGTCACCTCCATCCTTGCCGCCTCCGCCAAGCCAAATCCCACCAAATCCCGCCGGCGCACAAACGACCGCGCCTTGTTATCGCTGCGCCTCTGTGGGCCAAATCCCACCGGCACGCGGCCTCCAGCACCTCCCGTCACCTCGGCGCTGGTTGCATCCGCAGAAGCAAATCCCACCGGCACACGCCGCCGTCACCTCCATCCTTGCTGCCTCCGCCAAGCGAAATCCTACCGGCATACGGCTGACCCCAGCTCGTTCTCGCTGCTTTCCTGGAGCCAAATCTCACCGGCACACGGACAACCGCGCCTCTTTATCGCTGCGCCTCTGGACCAAATCCCACCTGCGCGCGGCCCAGTCGCCAACAGTCAAGGTCGTCCCGGCAAGTCAGCCGGCAAGCCGCACGCGGCCTCCGGCACCTCCTGTTACCTCGGCGCTGGTTGGAATTCAGCCGGCACACTCACCGACAGTCAAGGTCGTCCCGGCAATTCAGCCGGCAAGCCGCTCGTTCGGCCATTTCCCCGCCAGCGGCGCTGGCACGGTATGCTGCAAACTCGGCACACTTGAAGCCCAACCGACCACCTGCGGTATGCGGTAAGCTCGGCAAAGCTCGGCACACTTGAGACCGGTCACGTTCTTGGCGGCGCTTGCGCGGTATGCTGCAAACTCGGCCCTGCGGTATGCGGTCAACTCGGCACACTTGAGACCGGTCCCGTTCTTGCCGGCAATTCAGCCGGCAGGCCGCCTGTTCGGCCATTTCCCAGCCAGTGGCGTTTACACGGCATGCTGCAAACATTGTACACTTCAGGCCGAACCCCTGCCAAACCTCGCTCCCTTGCGGTTAGATAACTAAACGAGAACCCAACCCCAGAGTGGTTGTTGGGAAAACAGAACAAGGATAATTCCTGAACACCACAACAAGGGAAACCAGCATCTGGTATAAGGATTACCCTCCCAAAACTAAACACAGAACTTCAAAAGAGAGAGGAAAATTGGCCGTCCAGTCCCTGTCAGCTTCCTTAAATTTAATTGTGACTTGGCTCTCAGGGAATGAGGGAACTGAACCATCTGATCGTTTCCTTAGAGTTTCCCCAAACCCCTGTTAACTCCCTACGTCAGTTGCCCCCAAATAAGCCAGAAATAAAAGGTCATCACCCTCTGGGACCAAAAAAAGGTTGCCAAAAAGAGAAGCCAACAGGTCATTTCAGGTCAACTTGCTCTTTTTGCCTTGGCGAGCTATTCTCACCAGCAACTTCACCAACCTGTCAAAAGCTAGCCAAATCCCAGCGCTCAACCTATTGGCCCAGCCAGCCCACTTTGGTAGACAATGCCTCGAACCAAGCGGGAACAACACATGCGTTGAAGAAGCGGGCGTGTCTGAAAACAGGAATTGGACCCCCAAACCTGCTTGGATTCCTTTTGGCGTCTGTGCAATCGGATTCCTACTTTGTGACAGACCCAGTCTTAGACTTTTGCCTACACAAATCCAGTAGGGGGGAACTTGTCTTTCTACCAGTGGATTGTCCTGGAGCCCCGGGTGCTTGAAGCGGATGTCTCCATAAGCTTTGCTTCTGCGTTCTCACTGCGATAAATATTTTGCGTAGTGCAGGTTTCGTGTACTGCCCGCGCCGCAAAGGGGGAGACAGCTGCAAATTCCTTGGATATGGGTGTGGCTCAAAATTAAACAGGGGGGGTTACGCAGGTTTTGGTCCAGGTTTCCACTTACCAGTCCATTTCGGTACCGGCTTTTTGAGCCACAGCCATATCTTGAAAAGCAGCACGTAGGATATGCAGAACCCTTACCCAACGTCATTTGCAGAGTGGGCTCTTCCACATCAACCCCCAAGTTTTTCCCGCGTTTACCGGACCATCGGTGTGCTGGAGCTTCTCGGTTGTTGCCTGGGATTTTGGCCACATGCCGGAGGCGAGTTTTGTCTAGACACGAGTTCGCCCAAAAGCCGGCACAGAAATCCTGGCCTTTGCAGAATCCCGCGACTGCACGATGTGTATTTCCATGTGTGTCAGTTGTTGCCACCCGCCAGCTTCGATCAAAGCAACAACAGCGCGAAAAGCGCTCCGAAGCATCCCACGCCAAAGCAACCCCTTGGTTCAACCAGCTTCTTTGAGCCCGGGTGTCTACCACCATCTTCGGGGCGCAGAAAAAACGAACTCTAAGGTGGACATGTTGGACCACCAAAGTCTTATGTCTTCCCATGGGGCTTTATTGCTACTTCAAACAGCATCAGGCATGCATTCGGCTCTTGCCCTAAAAAGCATTGATTGAGCTGAACACATCTGAAGCTGCCTCACCACGAAGGATCTGCTCCTTACATGCCTTTGGGGACGGTCAGGTTGGGCCACGATAGGAGCGCGTCTTTAACAAGCGGTCCCGCTATCATCATGCCGTAGAGAGCATGCGGCATTCAAAATCAAGGCCAAGTTTCGGGCTGACATTCCAAAATGGCAACTAAGTGCCATTAGAAGAACCAACAGGGAGAAAACCACAAGCCTCCAGCAAACTCTTTAATCTCAATTTAACCCCTCTCTGTCCCTGATGAGTTAGAATTTATGTAGCAAGCAAACAAATCAAAGAACACTGTTCTGCCGATCCCTGCCCTTGTCCCAAAAGTGCCAGCGACTTCATCTAAACGCCTTGGGCTCACGCACCCCTTTTTTTGACGCGAAGCGGAGCCCCCCGTTCAACTTTGGCAAGCTGTTTTCATCCTGTGGCTCGATTGGCAGAATACTCCCACATTCTGCGTCTGGGGGAAGGAAGGTGGAGGCCGCGTGTCTGACCATTTGCAGCCCGCGGAGGGGGGAGAAAAAAAAAACAAAACATCGGGGGCCTGCGCCCGCTGGCTCTTGCGCTTGCCGCGGCGTCTCCGCCGGCGCCTCAGCAGAAGCACCGAATGTGCATACCCGACGACTCTACCAGGCAAGCGACACCTGCCAAATCAATACAGGCGCACTCCAACCTCACACCTTGTTGGACGAGGGAAACCACTATCAAAGGAGTAAGGAATAACATTTTGAACCTAGACCTTGCAAGAATGTCTGGCCACGTGCTCAATCCCTTCTGGCGAGTCGCTTCTTTTGTTCCTCAGGCTTTGCGTCCTGGCACGGTTCGTGGTGGGACCCAAACTCGAATAGGAGGCACACCCCAGTGCTAAAAACGCGCTTTGCGGCGTCAATCGTGCTGGCAATCTGCAAGCCAAACAAACACAATTCTGTCCCACAAATGTGAGCGGCACCCTTTGCTTCAACTTTTCACCCACCCATGGCACACCTTCTTCAGCTGGCCTGCTACAATTTCCTGTCAGGCCTGATGAAACATGTCTGGCCTACACGCCTGCGTAAAACCAGCAGCATGCATACAACTCAAGCACTGGCATCATGGCTAACGAGGCAAATGGCTGAAAACACGTTTCAATCACAAAGGCGCCGTGAAGCTAGGCTCCTTGTTTGCCACCGTGTGCACAGCGGTTTCGCTATTCGCTCGCTTCTGAATGTCAGCCTATCCTTTGGAGGGAGGGTCGACATCGTGGGTTGGCAGCGCCGTGTTCGCCCAACTTGCAGCGACAGTTCAGTTGTCGACCCACCGCCGTTCAGAGCTGGCCAAATAGCCAAGCGGACTAAGTTCTGCCTCTGACACCCATCCGACACTTCCACCTACAGTAACAGAAGCCCAAGATTAAGCTGTATGACAAATCGCATCTTGAAGGGTACCTATAGAAATGCGGAACGTTCAGTAGTACAGTCAGTCTTTGGCCATGTGCGGGGCCACATGTTGCAGCCACATCTTTCACCAGCGGGTCAAGTGACAGCTACAAAAAGCAATCATTCCTGCACATATCCCATGACCGAAAAATGCCTGATCATCCAGCCTGCTCAGGTGCAGCCACATCTGCCTCCAAGCGCTGGTCCTCGCCGGGGTGGTCCCCCATATGAGTAGTGAGGGGGTGTCCGACAAAGCGCAATGTCCCTGGTTCCTGGCATCTGTTGAAAGCTTCTGCGCAAGGGTGCCCTTTATAAGTCTGCAGCTTGAGCATGCCCTGTGCTCCGCACTGCGCGAGTCGGCCAACTGGCGAACGCACTTTGCGCATAGTCTGCTCTGTGAAAGTTTGCAGTGCGCACGTTCTCTTCAAGAGTAAGTTTATTGCGCAAGGCGTCTGCTCTGCAATAATGCTCCCCGCACAACTCTGCTGTGCGAGAGCATTCAGATTGCGATTGCGCTGCGCAGTTCACAGAGCACGGCTGATGTGCTCAAGCGTGCATACAAGCAGCTCTCCAAAAACATACACTCCTATGGCCCTCATGCAACTTGTGTCGCAGTTCTGGGCGCTCTTGGGCTCAAACTCGCGGCCGCTGGTGTAACGAGTGTAAGCAGTAACTATTCTATTCAGTACTTCTGCCTGCGCAACCCTGTGAAATGTTGCGCATGGGGAAGAAGCGCTCGGGAGCAAACGCTCACGCATCTGATGAGCTCTGCCACGCAAAGGGCCGCAGCGCTGCAGCTTCACCAAATGCAGGAATCATGATCGCCATGTTTGTCTCCTTCAACATGTCGATTCCCCAGGTCTCATCCTGTAGTCAAACAAGAGTGCTGGGTAAAGCCATTCGGCCAGTTTGCCGGAGTTACGCGCCTTCAGAGACTCTCTGGCGACCATTTGGCGTGAAAAAGGCTTCCTCTAAAATCATCTTCCTCGCAACTTGGTTGCTGCTGATCCCTCTGCACAAAGTTGAGCATTTTGCGGGTTTCGTGGAATTCCCAACTTGATTTCAACCAAAAAGTTCAAGTCGAAAAAGATCCGTGCCCAATAGCAGTCAAGGCAACAAGTTGGACAGATCTTGTGGATTAGGCTGCCAACATCTCCATGCGGTCCTGGCCTGAAGGAGGTCGAACGCTGTCGGCCTCGAGCCAATGCGCCGGCGTTGGGCCCGAGCCCAAGGGGTTCTTGGGCTCAGTTGCTCCAGCATCCCATGTGCTTGAGTTATGACATGCCTGGCAAAAGCACGAATTCTTGCGACTGATGCGGAGAAGTCATCTTTGAAGGCATCTCCATCTGCCGCTTGGAAAGTTGGGCTCTTGCAGCACGTATAGAAGTCCCAAGCGACAGCCGAGGACGGACGTGTGGGCCTGAGGTGTCCCATTTGGTTTCCCGTAAAACCGATCTCACAAGGGTCGCAATAGACAAAGACAAGCCCATGAGTTTCTGAACACCAAATATCTGGTACCGACATGTCAGCCATGCACATTGGCCGGGGGAGATTTCTGCACTGTGACTTGGTGGCTTGCACTGAGTCTCAAAGCTGGAATGTGCTGAGCGCATCCCCTTCTGGCCAACAATTCCAAGTCTGAATGCGCTGCGAGAGCAATGTGGGCAATGCAATTCACCTCTTGCAAAGAAACCCAAGCAATGCCGCAATCCTCTTGACAAGGGTCGGGGGAGCATAAGGAAACCGACATGTTGATAAGCCTGAAAAGCAACACCCGTCTGAGTCTCTTCTCCGAATACTGCCTCGCATCGCCTAGGAAAACCGGACGTGGAGAACACACGCACAAAATCATGGGGCATGGATAGTATCACTGGTGCATATGCCCCATCCATGAGGCGGCTAGCTCTGGGTGGTACGTTTCGTGGCGTCCAGTTTGGGAGTGAGGCACAGCTTTTCGCCGGGGCCGCGGCTGAGGCTCAGGTTGCGGCGGCTCGGCTGGCTCGGTTTCTGTGGCCGCCTCGCAGGCGCCGAGAGATGCTGACGTGTATCAACAAGCTTCAAACCAGCGCCGCAGGAGCCAAATGGGCAAGCCTGGATGGTGCAGGCTGTCCAAAAACCGTGCGCAGCAACAGGAGCAAAAGCAGAAGCCAGAACAGGAGCAGGAGGGGGAGGAAGAGGAGTGGGAGTAGGAGGAGTAGGGGGAGGAGTAGGAGGAGAAGCAGTAAGAGTAGGATTAGGATTAGGGTTAGGAGTAGGAGTAGCAGTAGTAAGAGGAGGAGGAGTAGTAGTAGAAGTACTAGGAGTAGCAGAAGTAGTAGCGGTAGGAGCATTCCTAGCAGCAGTGGTAGTAGTGGTAGTAGTAGTGGTAGTAGTAGTGGTAGTAGTAGTGGTAGTAGTAGTGGTAGTAGTAGTGGTAGTAGTAGTAGTAGCAGTGGTTGGTTAGGTAGGTAGGTAGGTAGGTAGGTACGTAGGTAGGTAGGTAGGTTAGGTTAGGTTAGGTTAGGTTAGGTTAGGTTAGGTTAGGTTCGGTCAGCAGTAGAAGCAGGAACGGTCGCAGTTGGAGCCGGAGGACGGCGTACTCTGATTTCTGGCCGGGCTTGAATGAAAAACGTCTCCACAACAAGGCCCATGTGGCTGTGGCTCAAAAAACCGGTACCAAAATGGAACCCTGGTAAGTGGAAACATGGACCAAAACCTGCGTAACCCCTCCTGTTTAATTTTGAGCCACAGCCATGTCCGTATCCGTTGTTCGTTACTTAAGGGCAACGTGGGCGTGAGTCGGAAACACGAGCAGAGTTCCAGAGAAAGCACACAGTTGATGCGTGGCTCGAGCCGATGCGCAAATCACATACTATCCTCTGCGCACATCCGATGTATGTAACACACATATATATATATATATATATATCTATATTTGTTTGTCCCAATTGCGCTCCACCCACGATTGAACCATTGCCAGGATCTAGCCTTGCAAGATTTTGTTTTGTAGGCGGTCTCTGCAAAAAGACTGTGTTCTGGAGGAAACCCGCACCATTTCAATGAATGGAGAAGCATAGGGAAGCGGTACCAACAGGGTGACGTTTTTCTCGACACTGAATCAAACACCCGCTTGAACATGTCCAAAGAGCACCTCTCAGCACCGACCTTTCAACTTCCATTTGCGTTTTCGCCCCCTGGAACAAAAAAAGTATATGCCCAGTAGTGATGGATTCCCTTTAAAACCACCAAGGGAAAACTGAACCAAAACAAATATGCTCAGCTCACAGCTAATGGAACATAATTTTCCCCCTAATTGGTGGTTTGGATTGGTCAAAGAGCACCTGAGAAAAACAAAAAAAAGCAACCACACACCAACAGCGCCGAGCTCCGAGCTCCGAGTGCCGTGGCCTGCGGTTCTCTCAGCTGCTCCAGCAGCTTCTGCTCCACTGCCTGCTTCGGGCAACAGGAGGAGCGGGAGGAGGAGTGGGAGGAGGAGGAGTAGGGGGAGGAGTAGGGGGAGGAGTAGGGGGAGAAGTAGGAAGAGTAGGAGTAGGTACGGGGTTAAAATTAGGGCTCGGAGTAGGAGTAGGAGTAGTAGTCATAGGAGGAGGAGTAGTAGTCTTTCTTTTGGGGGGGAGGCGTTCTCAACTCGCGAGAAACGCCGAGGAGTTTGGGAAAGTCGGCGGTGGATTCCTTGGTCTTGGCCCTAACCTGGAAAGACAGGGCTCCCTATGTTGCCCTCAAAAAAAATATCCCCCATCAAGGGATACTCACCTTTCATGTGCAAGAAAGGCGATGTTTAAAACCACCAAAAAGGGGAAAATTATGGAATCGACCCCTGATAACTCGAAGCTTGGCCCGTCATTCCTGGATGGTCTTTGTTTAGACCTGGACGTCCAAAGGGAACCCCAGGTGCACAGGCCGATTCGCAGAGAGTCCAAAGCGCAGGGCGAACTCCAGCTGCAAATGTCCAGTCTGGATTTTCGAGCAATGCCTTGTACATATACGCACACACACATACCTGGAGGTGTATACACTTATTTACTTGCACCCGTGACGGCGAAAAAGGCGTTGTTTTCCTTGGTTCTCAAGACGAACATGCAAAGATCATGCTTGTTCTTCCTTGAACCGGGCCGAGCAATCACCGATTCTCAGTTCTCAGTGCTACCAACATGCAAACGGACTACCTTTGCGCTTGCAAAGGAGTGAACGGGAGAACCATCTGCCTTGCTAAGCAATGCCTGCACCTGCATTTCACAAATCAACCACAGCAGGCAACGGACAAAGCGCAGGCCGGCCCCTGCTAAACAAATTAAGCATTGGTTTGCAGCCGCAAGCATCGTTGTTTCTCAATCGGGTCATCCTGACATCTAAGGATTCTCCTCAGCCTCTCCAAGGCGCGTTATTTCCTTCAAGTGAAAAATGGTCGACCCAGAACCATAAAAATGATTTAGAAGGCGGCCGCAGCTATTTATGGCTGGGATCTTCCCTTGCTAACCTTCATCTACCCGGGTTTTGATTGTGGCTCAAGTACCTTGCAATGGCACACGGGACTCAATCTCTTCCGCACCTGGTGGGTGTGAAAGGTGGGCACGTGGTCGAAGCACAGCCCTGCGCAAAAATGCGAGCGACGGGGCGTTCACACGAGGCCAAGCTGCAAAATGGAAAGTCTTGGGGCTAATCTAAGATAGTCTTCCATTTGTGTTTTCGCCCCCTGGAAAAATATAGCATATTTGCAGTAATAAATTTCCTTTTGAACCAACAGGGGAAAACATCAAATATTTTTAAGCAAATGGAAGTAGTTTCTACCCCGAAACTACTACACCCAAGGGACATCAGGTATATGTACCTTTTGTGGCCATATTGGTGGCTGTACATCCCACAAATCTGTAGTGGTTTTGGCGAAGTGGAAGCCAGTCTAGAGTAATTGCTTTCCCCGTGCGCTCAACAACATAACCTTTAAGAATTCTGAAGCATTCCCCCAAAAACACACACACACACACACACACACACACACACACACACACACACACACACACACACACACACACACACACACACACACACACACACACACACACACACACACACACACACACACACACACACACACACACACACACACACACACACACACACACACACACACACACACACACACACACACACACACACACACACACACACACACACACACACACACACACACACACACACACACACACACACACACACACACACACACACACACACACGCCAGCAAGCCCTCCCTCAGCTGCATTGAGCAGATTGAATATGTGTGCGCGAACATGCCTACTGCAACCTCGGTTGACCAGGCGAAGTGCAAGTCCATCTCATTTGGCCATGGGTCAAAAGCCCGTACCCCCAGTGAACATCCCAATCCCCACCAAAATAGGTTCTAAAACGGGTGGTGCACCTACCCCAAAATGGTACCATTGGTTTTGACCCACAGCCATTTGCCTACCGCCCTGAAGTGGCGAGGTGCGATGGACGGTCACCTCTCCTTCTCCAGAACCCTTCCCTGACGAATGAGACAATTGCGAGGGGAACAAGACAAATGCCGGTGTCAATGTTCCGGCAAGTATGGAAAGGGCAAAGTACTTCGAACTGATGGAGTCGCACCATCCACTCTTATCGCATTGCTGCACCTCACTGGGCATGCAAGCTAAGTCAAGAATCATAGGGCACACAGGTGTTGTGTTTTTACTCTGTGGCGTCTGTCAACCCAAGCCCCACGCCAGTTGCCCGGAAACCAAAACACGACTCTCCTGGCTCCGGCATGAAGCTGGCGGTAGCAGGCCTGGCCAAAAATAGCAGGCATGCTCAACGTGTGCTCCTGTGGACATGGCAATTTGTGCGTTGCTGTGGGGTTTGTGAGAACTTGGTGAGCCTGCCAGAAGATCACAGACTGGGCATGTTGACCAAACCTCGCCATGAGGCGGCCACTTGTGGCGGATTTCAACCCTGGCTCAACCATGGAAGTGCACCCAGAAAAAAACAAAAAAACAGACCAACTGAATAAGGGACACACCACTAAAATTCCACCTGATGCTATCGTGCCAGGTTCACATTGGAGCAATGACAGCAGCTCAATGTGTGGTTCGCTTGCGTGTTGCTTGCTTGTTAGGATTGGTTGGCTGCTTAGCTGCCCCAACATGTTGGGACGACTGATTAAAATGATCAGCGACAGCAAAACACTTGGGTCATTACGTGCGCAATGCGCACTTGCCGATGATAATGATTGTCTTGCATGCTTTGCAACACTCACACTCACGCCCAAAGGCAAGCATTGCGCTTGCGAAATCAATCAAGAGAAGTGGTGGTTTCTATGATCAGTTTGCTTCCTCCCATGGTCAAACAAAGTATCCCGAGACCCGGCGCTTTTGAGAAGGTAGCCTTTGGGCCTTTGGGTAGGTTCCAAGAAGGCAGGGCTTCTTTACTCTGACCCATTTGCCATTCACCAAAGCAGTTGCATTGAAACCAAACAGGAAGCCTGACCACGGGTTCAACAAACCTTGGCCAAATTTGTGAAACTTGCTAAACTCGTGGCTCTTCAGAGTTTTGCTTGGACTTAGCTTCACCACTGAACAGGTCTTCCCAAAAATGACGCCCACACAATGACGCCGGGATGGCGTAGTACTCAGCGGTGGGCAGGGTGGTGGCGCCTCAGGCTCCATCGCCGCCCGAAGGTCAAGGGTTGTAAGCCTTGGTCACATGCTTGGTCACATATAAGGCGACAAATGGCTGTGGGTCAAAACCAATGGTACCATTTTGGGGTAGGTGCACCACCCATTTTAGAACTTATTTTAGTGGGGATTCGGGATTGGGATGTTCCCTGAGGGTCTCGGGACTTTGACCCATGGCCGCATCTTCAAATGATGCCGTTGATGGTTTTGCAGAGGTCTTTCAGGGAGGGGCGGGTTGCCGGATCCCCGGTTCACCAGAGAGCATGAACCTTCGTGAAGAGTCCTCAAACATGTACGCAGTTGAAGAGTCTGACAATGGGCGAGACGAGTTGAAGAGCTCTCAATTGATTGGGGCGCACCCTGGCTTTCCTTCACACAAGAACTGCACATGACACCCGCAAAATCTTCTAGGCGACTCCTGGCGCGCGCCGACATGGGAAACACGTAGCTTGACCCCACCCTTGAGATTGTCCATCCAACCCTTCTTACCTGCCAAACACGCACACCCATAGCCAAGCACAAATGTGAAGCCACAATTGGAATGTTTCTTCTCAAAACCCACCTGCATGAAACCAACTGATTCGCTCAGGCGGAGGCACGCCCACGATTCCCGCCCTCAAAAAAAACTGGGTTGTTTTCAGATCCCCCGCTAAAAGCTTAACTTTTAGCGGGTTAAATGGAAATCCCCACTAAACACAAAAAGGCTAGAAAGCTAAGGATATGGCTGGGAGCCACCAAGAAAACGCA
>CAUJNA010000791.1:262500-287105 GCA_963377175.1 Effrenium voratum | reverse complement strand
TGCTGTTGCTGTTGTTGCTGTTGCTGTTGCTGTTGCTGTTGCTGTTGCTGTTGCTGTTGCTGTTGCTGTTGTTGTTGTTGTTGTTGTTGTTGTTGTTGTTGTTGTTGTTGTTGTTGTTGTTGTTGTTGTTGTTGTTGTTGTTGTTGTTGTTGTTGTTGTATAGTAGTACCGTGCCGATACGCCCCCAACGAAACCGCATCGAAGACAACCCCTTTGTCTGCCTGTAAAATATAGGAATTTGCGCAGCGCACTCTGGATGACAACTTAAAGGTGCACCTACCCGCCTTTCACTCACAGGACCTTGGCTGAGACAACGGCGCTTCCGTACTTCTGAATGCACGCCAGCGCGTGCTCGCCTGGCAACAGATTGGAGAAGTGGTTGAAAGAAGCAAAGTGTCAAGCAAGGCTGCAGCGCCGGGTGGGCTTCTTGCACGCATGCCGACACGGCTGCGAAGCAATATGGGTGAAGTGTTGGTCCGAGTTTCTTAGCGGCGTGTTGCTCTTATCCCTGGTGAAGGTGTCTGTTCAGCACACCCCCCTGAAAACCATCTGGCTCATGAATAAGGGGCCCATGTCTTACAGAAGACAACACAGCTGCAAGAAACTCTCTGGCTTGAATGGATAGGAGGCTGCGTAAATCGCGAAACAAGCTGGACGTCCTAACCAAGCACACACACACACACGCACACTGCGCAGAGTCGCAGAGCACCTGCAGTCCTGCCTACGGTCCTCTGCGACATCAGACAGAGCGGAACCTTTGCTAAGCAGCCATGGGCAGAGCTGCGGACTGAAAGACATCGGCGCTGCTTCATGCTGTTGTGGCTCAAAGCTTTTGCGAAACCCCCCCCAAACTGATGTGGTTGCTAAGAGCCGTTCCCTCTCGCGCATTTTGAGGTCAAAACGCCTCTGCGAGGCCCAGCTGAGAAAACGTAACGTGAGATGGCCTTCCCTCACAGTCCTGCTCATGCTCCCAAAGCCCGTCCCGAAATACATCCCCCGCTGAAAGGCTAGGGTTCATCAACATTCGTGAATGAACGAGGGTCGCGCTTTCCATTCAATGGAAACTTTTTCAGCGGTCATCCTGTGTAAAGAACGTTTTGGTCAACCCCCACAAACTGCCCCGTGCAGAAGACTGCTTGAATCATGACAAGCGAGAAGTTATTCGCAGCTAACTTGAGCAGCTGCTGTCAAAACAAACGAACGGCTCTCGAAAGTCTCAGCCAAACGCTGCAATGATTCCCCGTAAACGCAAACAAACAACCGTTTCCATGGCAAGTGGCGTAGGACGAACCCCATTTTGAAGCCACACGCCGCCGCATGGCGGGAGCACGCGCGGGCCACGCGCGGGCCACGCAGGCCGGCGTGCCCCGCAAAGTGCGTGCTGGCAAAAAGATGATGGAACCATTTCGTGACAGATTCACAAGGAGGGTCGCATGAAGGCCCCTGTTGCAGCCCCTGGTTTCTAGTTGCGAACTTTGACCAGGCTTTTGAATGATTAGCTTTGCGGTCGTTTCACTCCACCGTCCACCATGAGAGCAGGATGTTGCACTGAAGCTGGCCCATTACTTTTTTGGCATTGTTGGGGAGGGGGGGGGTCAGGTGCCACATTGTTGTTCTTTTGAACGCAGGTAATGGAGAAGGAAGGAAAGCCAGACATCGAGGCAGATCAAGTGCGTAACAGTGAACTTGATGCAGCCAGGTGTTTCAGCTTTGGCACCTTGCTCGGACGCTGGGTTGCTGCCGCAGGCAGTGGCTCCGAGCAACTGAAACTCCCCATGGCTGATGCTGAGCACGGTTTTTTTACCATGTCTCCCTCGCGTATTGCTGCCGCAAAATAGCATTGGCGCAACCGAGCCAAGCGTTCTAACCACGACGAAAAAAATAACTACGACGAAAAAATAATAACTACGTCGAGAAAAAAACGGATGCACGTACACTATAGAAGGAAATAGAAGGCTCTGTAGAAGGAAATAGAAGGCTCTGTAGAAGGAAATAGAAGGCGCTGTGCAGAAGGCTCTGCAGCAGGAAGTAGAAGGCGTTGCACACTGTAGAAGGAAATAGAAGGAGGCTCTGTAGAAGGAAATAGAGGGCTTTGTAGAAGGAAATGGAAGGCTGTGCAGAAGGAAATAAAAGGCGCGGTAGAAGGAAATAGAAGGCTCTGTAGAAGGAAATAGAAGGCGCTGTAATAGAAGGAATCATAACGGCTCCTTGTGTCTTCAGCGCCCATCTTGGCACTTGTCAAATGGGGGGAAACCCTGTTGGCTGACGCTTCATGGGAAACTAAACGGCAACCATAGGTTTGTTGGGTCTGCTACTGCTGATAAAATCGAACAAACTGTCCAGTCAAAGCAGCTACGCGCTTGGCTCTGATGGTCCCTTTGCACCCTAAAGCTTCCCAGGCTCCGAAAGTTCAAGGACCAATCGCAAACCCAAGAATGTGTCTTGGCAGATTGACAAGGAGTGCTTGGACACAAAGAATCGCATTCCGTCTGGGGGATCTTTGAAAACTATTCTCAACCTTTTTTCGAGGGGCAGGGGTTGCCTGGTACAAGTCTGTGTGTGTGTCTTGCCAATCTGCCATGCCAAATCCCTTGCGAAAGCAGAGTTTGTTTTCCTGGTTGGTGCCACCCACGAGCCCATCACTGCCTACCCCGAAAAAAGTTTTCAAGTGTGCCACTCGAGAGCTGAGTAAGTTATGTTGAGGTACATGCTAAAATGGTCACTACCCCATACCACCACCCCCAGGGCGAAATGGGATATACAACCACATATATAGCCACTACATAAAGCGTATATGCTCCATTCTGTTTTGGGGAAGTGGTTTGAGGGTAGTAGAAACCGTCTTAGATGCATCCTTTGAGTGAGGCGAGGGTGTATGCGGCATGCGTTGCCTGCCAATGGGCCAAAAACGTCTTGGCATTCTCCAAGATGTTGGGCGCATATTTGTTTGAGGCTACCCTTTGAGGCCAAAGGAAACTAATCATTTTAGGGATTCCCTGACTTAGTCCTCCAGTAGAGAGGGTAGCATAAGGGTACCCTTTTTTATTTTTTTCTATTTTAGTAAGGGAACCCTCCCCCAAAAAACAGGGTTTAAAAGGGCACTACTGGGGACCTGGCAAATAAAATTAAAAGACCAATTCTGCTTTGACCAACTGCAAATGAACGGGGCGAGAGGGGCATTCAAAAGTAGAGTCCTCTAGACAAAGGCGTCACACATGTTTGACGCCAGGCCACGCGGATTTGGAGGCCCAAGCCAAGCATGTTGCCTGGGTGATAAATAGGAAGCCTGGAACCAACACACATTCCCCTCCCCCTCGACTCTTTTCTGGAAGAATTCATGGGAGATAAAGGCACCCAGGTCGATCTTGCCAGAGATGCCCTCTGGCGGGTAACAGACATTGGAGAGTTGCACTCAATTCCGCCTCTCTGGGACACTTCTGGCTGCCGAACATGGCGTCAATGCGCGAGACCCGTGCAAGTATGGTTCCCTGGTAGCTTTTTAAGTTTGGGACATGTCAACCTTTAGAACCCGTAGCTCGGCCTTCCCACCTGCCCTCCAAATTTGCTGGTTCTATGCAATTGCCCCTCGGCCAGCAAGTTGTCTAAAGCCGGATTCGACTCCTTTCGTTCAACACAAGGGGCCCTACATCAGCCTTCTCCGTTGGCAGGGTTGACCTTAATATCCATCATACGCTTCTGCAGGGCCCTTATGGAAAAATGTGGGGCAGCTCCAATTTAAGCGGGCAATTGAAACTGTCTTGGTGGGAACTTCAACATGTTGTTGCTCTTGATTCTTCCTGTAGGCCCAAAAGAAATACCAAAAAAACGGCCCCCCCTCAAGCAACGACAAAACTCCCCCCAGCCCCCAGCCCCAGGCCCCCCTCCCCAAAGTACCAAAAAAACGGCCCCCTCAAACAAAAAAAGCTCTTCTCCTGAACCACCCCTCCTCCCCCCACCCCCCCGCCCCACAGGAACTTTGGTTGACCTTGAGTTACTTGCCGGGCCCAGCGTCCAGGCGAAGCTTGGCAGGCACGGGCCTCGAGCCGGAGAAAAAAAACGGAACACGTCCAACGCCAGGTTTGGCTATGGAACCCTTGACCTTGAAGAAGTGGGCGTGTTTTTTCGTTCTTTTCTTCTTTTTATATTTCTTCTCCCCCCCCCCCCCGACCAAAAGCGCTGGGTGTTTTCTTGTTGGTTCCCTTTTACACCAACCAAAACCACCCAAAACAACCCGACATGGCTTCGGTTTTCCGGTTGGCCCCCTTTTAAACCAACCAAACGAGCCCGCAAAACCAGCACACACTCCATTAAACCGGAACCCTTTTTGATTGATCATCCTTCACGGGGCCCACACCAAAGCAAAACAAGGTGCGGCTTGGACCTTTGCAACCCACGTTATGGCCCAACAGTAGCATCCCGCTGAACCTCTGAAGGATGACCTTCCTTTCATTTGAACTTTATCAAACACTCAACAGACATCGCATCTTTCGACTTGCCCTGTTTCAGGGGGGTGTTGCAACATCATTGCAAAATGCAGGCGTTCGCTAGTGACTGTCTTCAGCCATTGTGTGCAAATTCTGGGTGGGGGACCTGGGGGCGGGGTCATACCAAAAACACTTGCTGACAAATGTGCATACAGGTTAGTCAGGTCCAACATGCTGCCCCATCTGCCCCGCAGTAGGATCCTTACAGCATATATGCTTTCTTGTTCCGGCTTCTTCTAAGCAGTAAACGCATTCTGAAACAATACACCAGCGCACCACACACACACAGCAAAAGGCTACTCCCCAACTGCTTTCCTCCAACTCAGCGCAAAGAGTGACACATCACCTCTACTTCTGATGTTTTGTAGGCACGCGCAGCGGTAAAGCTCCCGGTCCCCCCGAAAACCATGCCAAACGACGCACAAGTTCACTTGAGTTGAAGGCAGGGTTGTGGAACCAAGGGGTTTTGTTCCCACTTCTGTGATATCTTCGGGCATCTTTTCCTGTATATGGGGTGGTCTTCGGGAAGCCCTTGTTGTATCACAGATTCGTGGATTCCATTTCCCACAACCGGCAGGTGCCTAAGCCCTCGGCCCCCCCTCCACGAAGACACTCACCACATAGCGCCGCACCTGCGTGGGGTGCGGAAGGGGAGCACCGCGAAGTTCGCAGAAGGGGTTGGGCTCCAGGAAATCCAACAGGAGAACAGCTCTTGTGTGTGTTGGGGTCATTTCCTGTAGGCTTGCCTGTAACCCCTTGAATGTTCAGGAGGTACTTTCACCCCTTTCAAGAGCCCTCACCACATATTTTCAGGAGACTCTTGGCCTCTGCGGGCTGTAGCTACTTTATCGGAAGGACCTGAGCCAAAGCTACCCTCCCAGCAACTCATGTGGGTTAGGGAAAGTGCAGATGTTCCTCTCGTGGAAGACTAGTGCCATCTCAGAAGGGAGGCTGTTCCATGCAATGTTTCTTCAAAGGGTGCAAACCTTTTGCGAGCATAAGGATCAAATGTGGTACACCAACAAGTCAGGAGTCTAAAGGTCACATGTAATGAACGATGTATCATGTGTCTTGTTCAATGAGGGAACTGAGCGAACCTTCCGAGAACAGGCTGCGTGCTCATTTCGGGCAAAGGCCTTTCAGCCTCCTTGCCTTTCACATGTGGCTGTGTCGCTGAAGGGATGCCTCCAAATTGTTGATCTCCGTTTGCCACTTTTGCCACGTATTGTGCGATTCATCACTCTTCGAGCCCATTTCGTGCGAGAGCCCACCATCTCAGGAACTCACTTCCTGGTTGGAGTATGGCAACTTCAACACACTGGGTGCCGACTTGAATCAAAACCTCTGGCAACACTAAACATGCCAAGCAGGTTTCTGGCGACTTGCTTGAATGAGATGGGGATTCATGTCCACCAACTTCTTGATGGTTTGGATGAGATGAGCTGGGGAAAAGAATGAGTTTTCCCAAATACAACTCCATTAAATCTCATCCAAGAAAGGATGGTTTGGATGAGATGTCCCCTTTCCCCATTAAAACTCATCCAACACACGGGGTCAGCGGGAAAGCGAGTGCACGCGCTTCGACACGGGGCCTCGGGATCAAACGCCTCGATGCGGCACAGCTTCCCGTTGAACTCCGCCGACCTGCCCGGGGCCCAGGGCAAGGGGTGGGGGACTGGAAGACATGATCTCTCATGGGGGCTGGGGAGCTGGGGGGGAGGGAGGGGAGGGGGAGCCCAAACAAGCCCTATTAAGCCCCTAAGCCTTGTTTGGGGCTTATTGGGGCTCCCTCCCCCCCAGCCCCCATGAATCTCCGCATCAAAGGGAATCCATGACACAAGGGAAACGCAACACAAATCGAATGATATGGGTCAAAAAGAAAAGGAACCCAAACTGCTTGGTAAATTGAACCAAGGACTAAAACCTGCGGTGCGCTGGTGTAATTTTGACCCACAGCCATATCAGAATCAAAGGGAATCCGTAGGACACAAGGGAAAGCCACCAAACCTGGCATTGACGTACAAAGGGATCCTCAAATTCACATTTTTCCCAAAAGAAGACAGATGGCCCGGCGATGGCCCGCAGATATTATTCACCCTGTGAATAGTTTGCAGGGCGCGCAGTCAGTGCTGGACACCAGGAATGGCCAAAAGCACCACAGCGTTACCAAGATACCAGCAGCAAGCAAAGAAAAGTCATGATGCCTGCCGAAATGTAGACTCCTCAGGTGACAGGGCCGAAGACCTCCTGGAAAAAGCATGGTGGCTAAAGTGAAACCGGAGGAAACCAAACAAATGTAAACTTGTGGTTTGAACATCCTGAGACTCGAGGCAACCTTGGAAAAACAAAGATGTTGTGTATCACTTACTTGATAACTTACAGCCACCTGAGAAAGCCGAGCAATCTCATTCAAAGTTGGCAGTTGATCAGTTGTGTACTCCGATTCATGCGGAACTCCCAACACACATTTTTTCTTTACAGGAACGCCATTTTCGGGACCGCTTTTTGGGGAATCATGTCAACTTTCCGAGTCGGATCCCCCAAACCTGCGCTGACAACTTGCTTAAGGCCCCAGGAAGAAATACAAATACTTGCAGTAGGGACTCGAATTCCTTTCAAAACCAACAAGGGAGCATAGAAATAAAATACTCTGAAGCAAATGGAGGATCAGGGCTGTGGGAAATGACCACTTCTGTGATACACCAAAAAAACCTTCCAACCAAAACAAAACCGAAAAATCACCTAACCCAACCACAAATCGCCAAAAACCCAGGGGACCGGTCGCCTCACAAGGCCGGTGATCAGCGCCGTGCTGCCGATCAAGTCAGACACCGCTTCGGATTCCGTGAGGTAGCCTCGGCTTGGGATGGGATGTCAAAGTGGGATGGAGGTGCAGTTGGTTGGTTGAGTTGGTTTAGTGGGTTTAGTCGGTTTAGTTGGTTTAGTTGGTTGGGTTGGTTCAGTGGGTCGGCAGGTTGGTGGGAGGTTGGCTTGCTCGCTTGCTTCATGGGTCCGTCGCTCGGTGCGTTCCTTGGGTGCGGCCGAGGGCACCGCCCAAAAATTTTACGACGCCCGCCATTCGGCGATGCTCTGTGGGGCGCAGAGCTTTCCAGCCAAATACCCGCGACCCACTTGCGCAAAACGCGCCCCGCCCGCCAGTCCTGAGCATGGAATTGGGGACGCCCGAAGCTCAATGACCCAAGGTGGCCCTGGGACCGGTGGAAAGGACGGCCACGTGGAAAGGGTGAGCCCTTTTGAAGCTTTCCATTTACACAAAATGTGGGTATCTTCAGGCAGATCTCATCTCACAACAAGCGGGATTTGGGTTTCAAACATCCGGCTTGGACAAAAGTTCAAGTTTCAAAAGTTTTGAAAAGGAGGTTGTTGTTTTTTTTTTTTTTTTGTGGGGAGAACACTTTTTGACTGAAATGAAGTTTACGGAGACCAAACCAGACAGTTTCTCCTCGGCCTGCGCAATGTCGGTCATCCAACTTGGGCACAGCAGAATCTGCTTACTTTGTCCAATCCGAATCAGTCCACTTATTCCAAGATTCGATCAACTCCA
This sequence comes from Effrenium voratum, assembly GCA_963377175.1. Lineage (NCBI taxonomy): Eukaryota > Dinophyceae > Suessiales > Symbiodiniaceae > Effrenium > Effrenium voratum. Next base: position 279,056 of record CAUJNA010000791.1, on the reverse strand, counting down.
TACGCTCCATGCCAGCCAGGTATCACTTCTCCCAAGTTTTCAGTGCAAACCCCTGGGGCTCACAACAGCCCGACAGCTTTTCCGCCTGCCAAGAGGCCCGGGCCCTCTTCGCGCTTCGGAGTTGATGGAGTGGGCGACCATCTGGAAGCCTGGGAACTCAGCCGTTCACTTTCTCGCGCCTCTGGAACTTAGCGCTGGCTTCAGTATTTTACCAAAGTCACCCCCCTTGGTGGGTTAAAGGGAAATAACCGAATCCACTTTCTGACTTTCTGAGAACCCCCAGAAACCGTCAAAATAATGACCCCAGCTTAACGCCAAACCCATTTGCCCAAACACAGCAGTGCCTAGACAGGCCTCACTCAGATTGGAGTTTAGGCCATCGGCGGGACACACCTTTGAAGGGTTCTCCATCATTGGAATCTGACAAAATCAAGGGGGGAGGGGCGGTGGGTGGGGGGCTTGACAAGGGGGGACTTTCAGGAGGAGTGTGTGTTTAGCTTAAAGTTGAGACCCTTCCAATGTCTCACTTTGTAAATGGGTCAAAAATCCAGGGACTTTCCTTTTCTAAATGGTCCTGGATTTTCGGAAGAAAGTCTAGGAACTCAAGGCACCGAATTCCTTCACCAAGACTTGCCCTGCCAAGATCCCTTCCGGCCAAGGAAACGAGCGACTTCTTGTTGGTTCATCTTCAACAGGCGGCAAAACCAGGAACAGAGTACCCGAGAGGGTCATTGCCCGCGCACTGTCGGCTAATGCATGCCGGGTGGCCCCAGCTCCTGCGCATCAGTGGGGAAGCAAAGGATTACTAGGAACTGGGGGCAAGAACATCCAATCTTCTAAGAGGTACTGTTGAGTTTGAAACACGCAAGGACTGCCACATATTGCACCAAGTACACAGCTGGCTTGGCATGGACATTCTCGGAATGCCCAGTTTACCTGGATGGCCCACTGCAAGCTGTTTTTTTTTTCTGGCGTAGTGCATCGGCCACACAACTATGTTCCAGGATACGTCTCTTCAAAAATTCATGTCCGCCTTTGGACCCCCATTTAACGATGGGGTGTGATGAAACCGGATGGCAAACCTGCCTTGCCAGGAATACAAACCAAGCACCCCGTACCTGGACCGGGAGCCAGCTGCTAGATCGATCAACTGCAAAGTGCCCTTCCGAGTCTGCAAAGAACAAGAATGCGCATGGAAAACTGGCAAGCAAGTTCCGCCCGGCGAGGGTGCTGATGGTAAGCCAGGAATAACGAACCCCTACTTGATTGATAGGGGGGGTTGTTCCATTTTGGTGAATCCTTCACTTTAGGGGAACCTGACACGGGGAACACACGCAATTGCCGAAGATGTAACCACGTTGGTTGAACATCCAAGCAGCTTTGACCAAATGGCATGTAGCCCAAGACATGCACAGCGTGCCTTCTGCAGAGGAGAAGGCTTTCCTCAGTCGGGGGCTTGCCCTCAAGAAATTCATACCGTCCAGTGCCTGGCTCCATGAAGACTAGGGTGTTATCACATGAAAGCTGTTCCCGATCAACTGCTGTTTCTGATCCTCAGTCAGCTTTTGCTTGAGATTCAAGTGGTCCGTGTTGAACCCCATGACCCTGAGTTGCTCATCTGCCTACCAAGGAGCTGAAGTTTGCATCAAGGTGTTTCACCTCTTGGGATGACGAAAGACCGCCCTCAACAGACGGAAACAAAACTGCTTGCAAGGAAGTCGCTGTGCATCAGCCTGTTCACGAATTCAGGCCGGCCATGGCAACACTCGGGATACACGAAGGCCACTCCAAAACTAAATATGGACCACAGGAAGCTTCCAGTTGCTTAAGTCCACTGGACAAAATATTCCAGTAGTGCTAGATTCTCCTTAAAAACCAACAGAGGAAAACATAATAATAACAAACAACAACTTAAGCAAATGGAAGGGACACCCTTTCTAGCAGTTGACTCCGGTCGACGGGGGCCAGTTTTCGCCTGCCATCCCAGGCGCGTGACAGGCCCCGGATCTGAGAAGTGATGAGCTTCATCCTGACTCTCCTCGCTTGCGCGAGGCGCGCAAAGGTCAGTGCAAAACCACTGTGGCAATCCATGCGCCCCACGCATTCCCATGTAAAATTTAGGGCCAGCCTCATTACTTATATGGAACATATATAAGGGTGGTTTAGGGGCACGTAGTTGTTACCATAAAGGCTGGCAATTACGATATGCCTGCCTGCTGCTTTTGGGGCTTGAATGCCCAAAGATACCCCGATGTATCGACCCAAAACCCAAAGGTGCCCTGAGGAAATTTGTTTTCCAGAAACCTCCAGTCAGGTTCCACGTTCGTGGGCGACATCGTTTAGGACACGTTCGCCGAAAACAAGCAAAGCAACACACCCACACACCACACACACAACCTTGTCATAGCAATTTAGAATTCTGGCTTCAGTATTCGCGTGAGAACGGTTTTGGGCCTAGCTGCGAAGGTTCTTTTTGATGAACACCTAGACTTCCGCTGCATCCTGGTTTGTTTGAGCGCTGCTCACCTCTCAGACAAATCTATGACGCAATGACCTGCGTGGCTCCAGCCAGAATCCTACCAGGCCGATGGTTTTGGGCATGGTCGGTCCGATGTGTTGAACATCCTTTAAGATCAGCTCGCACCAGTGTGTGAAAACTCAAGGCTGACCAACGCCCCGGATTCGCCCCAACATCGAATGCCACACAGGGCGCCCCGCTCGTTGCAGAGTACGCAGCGCCATAGGCCAAAGCACAAGCAAACAAACCATGAACTTAAATACAGCGATGCAAACCGACTCAAAAACCACTTTACTTATCTGTCTGAGAGCAAGTGAGCAGTGAACACTGCTTTTTCCTTTGGGGGCCAAACTGAATTTCCGGTTGGATCCAAAGGGTGTCCTTTGGAAACCGGATCTATGACAAAACCCAAGCTTATCTTCCAGTGAAAGATGCCCAGGGTCCACAGCAGCGACCTCCACGAAGGAGTTCTTCACTCGGTACTCCACACGCTTTTCTGTCCTCGCCGGCGGAATCTGTGGGTTGCCAAAAATGGGGGATACCCATTTTTTGGGCCATGGCTTATGTGGGGCCCGCCTTTGAAAGGGGTCCACAAAGGGGTCCATGTTTGTGACAACCCACCTTGTCTTGCAGCGTGACCTCGATTCGTGGCGCTACCCTCTGTGCAATCAGGGGCCAGAGACCCGAACTCCGCCCAGTGCGGGAAGTAAACGGCATTTAACCTGCCAAACTAGTTTGCTAAAAAAAAGCAAGGCCAGCATGCACGCAACAATAACATGTTGACTAAACACAGCACTTGACAGCCATACATTGCATCAAATTAGCAGCACCTGCGCAAATGCTTGGTGCACTTTGCTTCTTATGCTCGCACGCTGATAACCAAGCAGGATCAAGGAAGCCTGCTGTGCGGACAGCAGCCAGATCCGGCACCGTCCTCTCTGGCTCAGCTCGCCGCGCGAAGACCAAACGGAGGCGCAAGGCCGCATCCCTGCAGAACGTGCTATGCCGAAGGGTCCATGTTACAGCACCCCCAAAAAGGGTGCCCTCAAACAAGTACATATTGTTTCCTGTGTCGATGCGGGCCAAGTCTGGCCTTGACTTTCGAGTCTGTGACCATGCCAAACGTCGCTTTCAACCCGAGACCGATTAGAGTAAGTTACCCCTTGTGGCAACTGCACACAGAGAAGCGGAGAAAATGCACACATAGAGACATGGACACCTGGGTTGGGCAATATTGATCCCCTCAGGGACTTCTTCAAGCAGTGGCTTCAACATCAGGGGCTTGGCCCAGTGGCCGTCCAAGCATACGTCATCTTTTTAGCCAGGCGGCAGCTCTTGTTGGATCGCCTTCCAGGTGGTAGAGCCATTGGCCTCCTAGGCAATTTGCCTAAAACTCCTCCCCCCGCCAAAAAAAAAAGGGCCCTTGGTGACAATAGCTGCAAGGCATGCCGTTTCTAGAAGGATTGCGCGTGCGACTGGACTCAATGAGGTCTCATGCTTCATCACAGTTCGAGGTGAAACACGCACAAGGCCAAATTCCCGACTGCTGAGATGCGCCTTGGCATGACAATTCAGCTGACTCGCATTGGCCCCCGAAACGACCAAGACATCAAGTGAAATGGATGTGGACATTGCCGCTATTTCAAAAAAGATCACGCCACATATTGACCATGGGTCAAAATCCCGTACCCCCAGTGAACATCCGATTCAATCCCCACTATAGACTAAAATGGGTGGTGAATTCGCCTACCAACCAAAATGGGATCCCACCACACCGCACCGCAATTAGAGGGTCATGAGGACCCGGCCTGGTGTCACATTCACATGCGCTTTTTAAAGCGGGCGCCGCATGGATGCGGAGCCCCGCATTGTACATTCGGGGATGAAGCGAAATACAAGCGTGCGCGTCCGTGAGAGCCTACTTGAACTTTAGCCAATGTCAACGTTGCTGCAAACGCATCCTTTCCAACTTGCTAGCACATTGGCCTGATCAAATCCTCCTACCCACTCGTAGCACAGGTTGCGAGTGGCGCAAAACGTGAATACAGCGAGCCAGGCGTTCTGTAATACTGCGTCCATTGAAAGGACATGTCACACAGCTACCATCTAGATGGGTCCAAAAGCATTCTCAATGCTCCTCTAAATGTTCACTTTAAAGAGACTCTGTAGTCATTCTAGCAAACGCGTTGCTGGGTCGACTTGCGGCATTCCGCTGCATAATTAACCAATCGCACAAGCGAGTTTGTGAATACCCTACGTCGGTTCAAAACGGCAACCCTGTAGCAAAGGGAGCGTGGTCACCTTCGCATCACTTCCTGAACCCTTCTCTCCGGGTTTTAAATAGAGGATCTGGAAACAGCAATCTACCCAGCCCCGTTTACCTTCCCTTTGGAGAATTCAACAATTATTTGAAAACGACATGGGTAGCCGGGGTAGCCACACCGACGTGAAGCCGGCTGTGCCGACAAGTTTCCACCAGAATGCTCCCGGGCCTTGGCAAAGGTCGGAGCCGAAAATCAGGCTAATCTGCTCCCCCACACTGAAAAACAGATCTTTTTTGTAGCACCTTCTTGGCACCTTACCAGGGTCCCAATGCCTGAATATGAACACCGTACTTACTTTTCATATGGTACGCGCAGGTGAGCCAACACCCGTTGTTTGAAATCAAGTAGCGACATGCTGCTGCATGCAGTCGACGCCTCGTGATGCTTCAGCCAAGCAAACCCTCGCGAAGCATGACTGACATCATTGGCAGCTTGGAGGGCAACAAATCTGTGCCATCCCTGGTCCCGACTGGACACAAGAAGCAAATTTAGGCTGACAGGAGCCTTTGAAACCGGCCAAACTTCTGGACGTCTTGGTGACGTTTGCTTCCCTTTTTGCTGTTCATACCTTTTCGGGGGGTGGTTGAAAGGGAAACCAACAGGAAAACCCACAACTTCAGGGTTGGCCCCCTAGTTTTGGGGCCACCGTGCCCTTCCAGACCGAGGCGCTCCAGAGCCGACTTCGCAGCCGGGCCTCGGAAGTCAACTTTCTGAGGGGCTTCACGGGAAACCAGCAGGAAACTGCAAATGCGGGGGATTGAATCGGACAAAATTCATCTGGAAGCTAAACCAGGATCCCCAGAAGACAAGGCCAACTGGAAGCTGAGCAGCCAATCTGTGCTCAGGGTCTCCTTTTCGTGGGTTCCAGGCTAAATTACACAATGATTGGAGACCTGCTGGCCAAACCTGGACCCGACAAGGGACACGAAGCACAAATCAGCCGAGTCTGGCAACCTCAATTCGGGCGATCGACCAACCCTCACCCTCTGCCAAACAAAAATGCATTCGTTGGGCTAGAATGGGACAACAGGCAAACCTAACCAACGCTCAGGGCGAGAAACAAGTAGAGGCTCGATCACTTTCTGCAGCCTTTCCTCTTTGATTTCCCTCCACAGCGGTTGCTGTTGTCGCTGGATACGATTCTGGTTGATTCCTGCAATCAGCTCGCAGCAAATTCGGGAAGTGACTCAATCAGCTAAAATTGAACTTTGGTCTTTGGGCTCGGGACCCGCCCGAAATTGGGAACCAACCCCACCAAGGGCTCCAAAATGATTTGTCTGTCAGCTGCAAAAGGGCTTGGACATCCTTACCCCTTAAAACTCCAAGCCCTGGGGAAGTTAATCTTTTACAGGCATATAGCCCATGTTACCCAAAAAGTTGAAAAGTTGTGTTTTTTAGAGGTAAGCATCAAGCCCAAAGGCGCCGTGTGCTTCGACACCTCCAGGCGCAAAAAATCGCCCCTTGGGGCTGCTGCCGGCGCTGAGGGACTCCAGCACCCATTGCCGCCTTGCGCCAGCACTTGGCCAAGCTCCAAGGAACCAATCAAGCTGGTGCCATTTTCCGGTGTTTCTCAAGTGGGTCACAATGTTCGCGTTAAAGTGGGACACCCTCAAGCTCAACCAACGGTTTTATTGATGACGGGATTGTTTTAGTCCATCTTGAGACTCATTTCCTGAGTGGACTGGTCCCAAAAATGTCAAACCCCTTTGTTTATCACTTAAATAGTCTTCCCAAACAAAATATGTCCACGGCCCACTGAACCAGGAACTAAAACATGGACCCGGCCGTTGGCCTCGGTTTGGTATTGGTTGCTACCAGCCTCTTGGGCTCAACGAGCCTCCTTGCCCTTGAATCATTCGGGATAGTTGGCCGGGCGAAAGCGCGCGCATCCAGTCATGTTCAGAGTCTGGTCGATACGCGGGTGCACCCCATAGGACGTGAATTGCCTCAAAGAAGTTGACTAGAACCTGCCTTGGCTGTTTCTCACTACCCTGGTTCCTTGGGCGTGGTTGGCCTTGGCCTGGCTGGTGGGAATGACCCAGGGTGCAGGGAAACAACCTAAACCACAGGAAAATTGTTCACACGGGTCATTCCACCCCATTCCCTGCTGACAATCCGCAACTTCACCAGCCATATAAAAAGGGCCCTCCAAAAAAAAACAGACCCAAATGAAATGAACAACCAACAAACAACGCGCGTTTCTGGTCTGCCTGGCTGGCCAGTTCTCCACCCCCCGCCCCCCCTTCGGTGCGGTGCGGGCGCCTGCCACTGCGCCACACAAAGCCCCAGCCCTCCAACAGCGACGACCGCTCCAACTCAATCTCCAGGCGGCAGCTGCCGGGGCTGGGGGGCTCGCTCTCATCGCCTGAGCCGTGCGATGAGCGCCAAACACGTATGCGTGTGCAAATGATATATACATATATACCTCTCTCTCTCTCTCTCTCTATAGATATATAACGGTCACCCCCCCATGCTTCACACCTAGAACGTGGTATGAAATGAAACAGGCGTGAACTCATATATATATATATGTATGCATATGCCCACGCGCTCACGCCTGAACAGACACAGGCAAAGGCGCAGGCGGAGGCACAGACACAGACACGCCCACAAACATGCACACAGACTCGCAAAAGCAACACACACACACACACAGAGACACACACAGAGACACACACAGAGACACACACAGAGACACACACAGAGACACACACAGAGACACACACAGAGACACACACAGAGACACACACAGAGACACACACAGAGACACACACAGAGACACACACAGACACACACAGACACACACACAGACACACACACAGACACACACACACAGACACACACACACACACACACACACACACACACACACACACACACACACACACACACACACACACACACACACACACACACACACACACACACACACACACACACACACACACACACACACACACACACACACGCACACGCACACGCACACGCACACGCACACGCACACGCACACGCACACGCACACACACACGCACACGCACACGCACACGCACACGCACACGCACACGCACACGCACACGCACACGCACACGCACACGCACACGCACACGCACACGCACACGCACACGCACACGCACACGCACACGCACACGCACACGCACACGCACACGCACACGCACACGCACACGCACACGCACACGCACACGCACACGCACACGCACACGCACACGCACACGCACACGCACACGCACACGCACACGCACACGCACACGCACACGCACACGCACACGCACACGCACACACATGCACAAACAAAGCACTTTCACACTCTCTTATTCACACTCTCTTACTTCTCACTGCTTTTTTCAGACATACATGGACATATCCATCCTGACGGGCGCGCTTGCAAACGCGTTTTTGTCTAACTTTGGGCAAAAGAACATCCCTCCTCCAACATCTTTCAACCCTTTTTCAAGAGCTGCTTTCAGCCCAGTCAGGGCGAGTGCACCCAAACCACCATACAAGCGACCAAACTTCTTGACCTGTGCCCATATCTGGTCAATGCACTTGAGTCGGGGTTTTATACTTTGGTGCTGAGCCCGTGCGCTTCGGAATTGGAAAAGGTCTCCCGAGGAGTCTGGTAGAAAAAGGAACAACATCTTTTCTAGGTTGACATGAATTTGGTAGAGGGTGGATTGCGCTGAACATCTGCCCCGCATTCCCTGGTCGCAACCAAACATAGCCCCTTACTGATGTTCTTGGCCCAAATCTGATGTTCCTGTTCCCAAAAAGCTTCAACAATCATCAACAATCCCCTCGTGCTGTTGTCCAGAAAGTGATGAAAACAAACAAGAGCGCAAGTTCAAAACACAAAGTGGGAAGTCATGGAGCTTTTTTTCAGGGGTCATTTAAGGCTTTATTTGGGCTCCTCCCCCTCCCCTACAGGCCCTATGAGGAAGCCCATCCGATCCCCGCCTTCGGTGATGCTGCCGCAAAGCTCGGAGGAGCTGCTGCGCAGCAGTGGGGTCTTCCTCGCCCGGACCTTCGCTGGTAGGTCCTCCGCATGCCGCTTCTCCCACCCGTAGGCTCCCTCTCGCCAAAAGGGTGGCGTTTTCCACCAAAAGCAGGCTGAGTCTGCATGTTCAAAACACTGCTTCCGTTGCAGGAGCACAAACAACCAAACAAACAACAAACAAACACACCCACCCACCGACCTGCCCACGCACGCATACCCCGACGCAGACACAAACGCAAGCACAAACACAAGCAAACATGCACATGTCACATGCACATATGCACACACAAACACAAGCAAGCAAGCGAGCGAGCAGGCAGGCAGGCAGGCAGGCAGGCAGGCAGGCACGCAAGCAAGCAAGCAAGCACGCAAGCAAGCAAGCAAGCAAGCGATCAAGCAAGCCAGCAAGCAGACAAACAACAATCACAACCAAACAAACAAACAAACACAAACAAGCAAGAAAGCGAGCAAGGAATAAAGCAAGCAAACAACCTGCCCAACCCAACAACCCCCCCCCCCTCCCTTCCCACCCCACCTGCCGCCGGCCGGCCGCCCGCCCACCCACACCCACACACATGTTTTTTAATATACACCCACAGCCTCCCTGTCCGCTCGGTTCATATTTCGGTGTGTTTGGCTTCAAGTTCCGGGAGGGTGCTCTCCCTGTAAATCTCACCATTCGGAGATGTGTTACAGAATTGTCACGCTCAGGGTCCCCTTTTCTGGGCACAAGGGCAGCCGGTTTTTGTACTTGATCTAAATGGGAATGGCCTCATGGGTTAAGCTTGGACGTTCAGGGCGGCAGCAGCGGCAAGCTTCAGAGCCATCAGCACACCGCGCGGACAAAAAAACAAAGGGCGCCGAACTGACCGTCAGGAAAGGGTTGATTCAGTCCACTGCACACCTTCTTTCCGCGAGTCCCCGGTTTGGGCCCAAAAAATGGAGGTCCAAAAGCCAGGCATGGGCCAACAAAAATGAGTCCCCTAGCTTCGGCCAATAAATTCTGGCCCATACACCGGAAACTGGTTGGGGGGCCTTTCGACTCGGCGCCGGAGGTCCTTTGCCCGCACCATCTGCAGCCAGGCCCGTGCCACCTGCGCGGCCGGGCGGGCCACACCGGTGTCTGCCATCATGACGCTCTCCGTCCAGGTCCTGAGGCTCGGGTGAATCTCGCTTCCTGAGTTGATTGGCCAAAGAAAGTCCGAACTTTTTGTTTACCACCAAAATGGTCTTCCCAAAAAGTATGAAGTCCATGGACTCAGGGAGTGAGGAATTGCTTGGACCTTCGACCTACCTGATGTGGCCATGGTTCAAAACCGTTTTGGGATCCCATTTTGGATAGGCGAATCCACCACCCATTTTAGAACCTATTTTAGTGGGGAGTGGGATGTTCACTGGGGGTACGGGGTTGTGACCCATGGCCAAGTATAGCCATTGGTAGCTTGGGTATCTGGGGTTGGTCTCCTTGCCAAAGTTATCACCTACTGAAGTTGGTTGAGCATCCAACAGGCCTTTTGGTGCTTTGGATTAGTTGGGTGTTGCGGTCGTTTGCCATGCAAACGTTCTGAAAGGAGTTGGAAACCAAGACAGTCCAAACCACAATCTAAGGTGCACCTAAGCTTTTCGGGTGAATTCTTGAGGGTCTTAGCCTACCTTGCGAATGAACATGGACGTGCAGCAGGTTCTGTTCATTCTGGCAACTGTTAAGGCGAACTGGGGAAGCCGCAGGAATTGTGGCAGAGCTTCTGGGTGGAAGTGGCTTCGGCCAGGTTTTCCAATGCTCTTTGCAAGAGGCTCAGAAGCCCGGTGGCCGTGGGGAAGGAAGGCACTTGTTGGTTGACTTTGAGGTGAAGCCCTTCACCAAAAAAGGTGAACATCGCTGCCGGCCTGAGAGAACCCTGTCAGATTGAACCCACACTTGAGCCCAATGCCGGGGAATCGACCCTCCCAACGGAACTGGGCAGGCCTTTGCTGGGCGAACCTCTTAAACACCGGAGGTTTTATTCTATTCATTACTTTTTTGTTTTCGGATTCCGGCCCTTGAATTATGAGTTGGTCGTTTGGATTGGTGGCTTGGGGATTTGAACCCTAGCTCATTTGAAGCCTTGGGAACCACGAAGCCAAACCACCAACTCGGGATAAGGTGATGCCAAACGCATGGATTTCCAGCACTTCACACTTGGAGGCCAACCCCAGGTGTGCCAGCAAATTGGCATTTGTTCTTGCCGGAATCTGTGGTTCCGTATTGCGAAAAGGCAGCAACTATCCTTCAGATCCCTTGTATTTTTCAACATGGCCGTATGGTGTGTCTCAAAGGGGAAGCTTTGCCAGACAATATATAAACTTCCCTGTGGTCTCCCTTTCAAGTTATCCTAGCAGAAGGGCTCCCAACCCACCCCGCCCTCCCCATTAAAAAAAGGAGAGCCTGGTGTTTGGCAGGCGCGTTTTCGCGTTTTCCTCCAAGAGGGTTTCCAAAAGCGCAGCCATTGGGTTCCCGTTCCCGAGTTTCTTGGCCCGGATCTGACTCAGACCCCCCCGCCCCGGCAACAAGCCATCCAAGTTGGGCAAGGGAGTTTTGTTTGGAAGGAAGCCCTGAAAGGGCCAACATGTGTCTGGCAAAGGCTTTTTTCCTGTTCCACAAAGCGGGGGTGCCCTTCCCATCAAAAACACTCTGAAGGTCTGCGAGATATACCAGCTGAAAGGCGCACAGTTTGACCTACTCAAACTTGCGGATCCCTGGCAAAAATATACGGAACCAGCAGGACACCATTTTTCCCCATTTTGGAGGTTGAGACGCGCCCCAGTTGGCTCGCTGCCTCGCTGACAGCACCGCCGAACCGCACCGACTCCGAGGGGCTTCTGCTGCTCGGCCACCGGCTCCGGCGCCGGCTCCGAGGGCTCCGTCGCCATCGGCTCCGTCGGCGAGCGGGGCGCATGGGAGAAGAGAAGGGCCAAGAGGGCCAGGACCAGAGCAGTGGACTGGTCCGCTACAAGCACCTGAGCTAGCGGGAAAAAGAAGGGGGGTCTGGGAAAATTGGAAACGAAACGGGAAGGAAGCTTTTTGGCTTGGGGAAACTCAAAACGTGTGGGCTACCTAGCACCTGGTGCACCTGTGATTGGTGTCAGCACCGGGTGTCTTGGGATTGAGTTGAGGGCGTTGTAGCGTACAGGGTCAGGGCATGGCTGGTTTGAACAGACAGTGACATGTAGTGATATTCATAAATCGTAGAATACGTCCCTTGCTTGGAGGAAACGGCTCTGAGTTTGCACGGCCTCTGAATCGAGGGCCGAGGTTCAGCCACATTACACCAACTTGCAGGCGCTTTTGCCTTGAGTTGACCAAGTGAGAGCTTGCTCTCCAAAACACAGACCCGGCGTGCAGCTTGGGCGTAACCTCTCTGGGTATACGGTATTCCAATCAACTGGTACCTCACTGCAAGGTCCTTCTTCAACGGAGCCCATTGGCTACAGTAATATGCTACAATAGCTACAACATGCTACGATGACCAGCGTTCATTGCCCATATTCGGATTCCGTGGGCATTTCGCTTTCAGCTGAATCGGTTAGACCATCACATCTTCAAATGCTTGCCCACCAACATGATCCAGATTGCTGTCTCGTCCCCAAACGCTCAACCTAGATCCACGCAAAACAAAACACATTCAAGAGGTAAGTCTGTTGTTTGGGAGAGGGAGTAAATGTGATACCCTCGGGCGCTGTCAATATCGTCAAGCATTAGGGCAAGTACTCGGCTTTGCCGTGTGCACACAGGGTTTCCAAGTAGGCTCGGGCCAATCCGTCCAAGGCTCCCCTTTCCCTCTTCAGCCAAAAATCGGCCATCGACCACGAAATCACCGGGTGGCATAGGTTGGTGGAAGGGGGAGTGTGTGCTTTTTTGTTCTTCTTCTTTTTCTCTTTTTTTCTTGGCTTCTTTTTCTCTTGGCTTCTTTTTTTCGTGGCTTTTTTTGTTTTGCTTTTTTTGTTTTGTTTTCTTTCTTTTTTTGGAGGGGGAGATAGGGGCGGCGGGCGGGGAGGTGAGCTGGCCTGGGTGGATCCATCCCAAGCGTGGGGCCGGATCCATGGAAACCTGGAGGGGCCTACCGGACAGCTCGGGCGCAGCTCGGGCGCAGCCCGAGAATAATTCCAATACCCACTCTCCTGCAAATACACATGGAACCAACAACACTTGGTTGCTGCTGATTTTGTGGGTTTAGTGCAAAAACCCAACTTGATTTCCCAAAAAGTCAAAGTCTAAAGATCCAACCCAGCAGTCAAGCACAGATCGCAACATCTCTTTGGAGATTTGGAGGAACGTCCTTTGGGTGATTTGGGCTCCATTCATTTGAAGGGGGATTGAAATTCCATCCCCACTTTTCGGAGGATGCCGATCTGTCACCCTAGTGGGAAATGGCTGGTTTTAGTAGCTTCATATAGGATATAGTAAAGCTTGTGAAAATTCACTTGAGTGCGTCGGCCAAGAAAAATCAACAAACTGTTTGTTCACCACGAGAACGGTCCTTGAAAAACGAGCAAGTTCAACTCAAAAAGTAAACCCCAGGGAGGTGAGAAGGGCTATATAAAAACCCTTAGAACTATGTGGCTGGAACCCAAAGTCGATGTGTTTCAACAAATTCCAGCCATGGCGCCACTAGCAACGCGATGCCCAGGATGGCGCCCGCGCGGAGGTGCCATGCTTGCAGATCCATCTCTCGCGAGAATGGAGACGGCCCCGTCGCCCAAAGTTTGGGCGACGAAGGATGTCCCTTTTTCGGAGATTTTGGTTCCAAAGGATTTCCTTTTTGGGATGTCCCTTTTTGTACTATTTTTTCGTTCCAATGGATTTTCCTTTTTCTTCCTTTCCCCAAAATGGATACGCCCCAAAAGAAAGACAACTTCAATGCCAAGCAGGGGTGCGGGATCCATTGTTGGCCTGCAAGGCCCGGCATGTGGAAGTAAAGCTGCAAGCACGGGCTGAACATGGCTTGTCTTAGCTCGGGCTTGCATCAAGTGACTTGCTTCCATGGGCTAAGCGTGTCTTGGATGGAGCCGTGCACAGTCTTTCATGGTAGATTGATTGGACAGCCACATAGGTTTCCAGGGCTTCAGGCTGCGTCACTTTGTTTGCAACGGTTTGCACTTTGCTCAGAGTTCCGAGTAATACGCCCCTGTCCACCATGGAACTTGACTGAGCCGCGGAAGACACATCTCACGGTCTTCACATGCCGGGTAAACCGGAAGAAGCTCAAGGTGTGCAGCAAGCTAAGTGGGCTTCCTCTACCCCCAAACAACTAGGAAATCTGCGGATACCCTTGGCAAACAGTTGTATATCCCATTGAGCCTCAGTGTTTGGCGGTGGAAAGCATCGAAACCGGAAACAGAACCCTATGTGCGAGCCGTGCTTCCGCTCGCATCGGAATCCGGTGTCAACGTTGTCCCGACATAAAGGTAAGTGGCTTGATTGATTTGGTGCGAGGCATGCTTCATTCACAAACCCGGCGAAACTAGGCCTCTGACCAATAGGGTTATGAAACATGAATCCGTTTGGTTGGCGAACACTGCCGAGAGCTGCATATAGAAGCAAACTCATGGCGAGTGAATGGTCGCAGAGCATTGACGGCTTGCCTTCTCAAAACCCCAGGCCAAGACATAGTCGCCAAAGCCGGCGACATTAAATGTGAACAGTTCGCCTCAGTCAATGCATGAAACGTTGCAGGAGCCTGTTACAATCATTGAAGCCAACACTTGGTGTGACCTTGGCATACGTATGCGCTTTAAGACTAGTCACAACGGCAAGAAATCAATCACGCTTGCCCATCACGAGGCCTATTGTCTGAACCTCCCAAGCACACCACACTGTTCAAAAAAGGGGGGAGATGCTTTGTCTGATTGACTCCAAACCCTCCTCGCCCCAAATTTCAACAGCAGGCTGCATCGGCGACAAGCCGACAGAAACTTGAAAGCACATTAGATATCCCTGGAATTTTCACCCTGCAGTGCATGTAAATCATGTGGCCGAGCCGAAGCCATAGCTGCTCTTTTCTGTTCAGTCAAGGTCAATGCAAACGGAGCTCGGGCGCAACCTTTCTGAAGCGTTCGGCCTGCCGATCGGATCGATTAGACCACCAAGTGAATGGGATGGAATGGTCCACCAAAAGCGTATGTCAATGTAAGCGCCACAAAAGCTGAACACATAAGTGTGGCTCAAAATGAATTCAAGAGCTAGGGCAAACCGCAGGTCTTAGTCTTTGGTTCCATTTACCCTTTGGTGCCATTTGAGCCACATTGGTGCCATTTACCTTCCGGTAGAAGGTGCCTTTTGGTGCCATGTTGGAAAACATTTACTGGATATGGCGGATGCCTGAAGGCAACCAAAACTTGGAAGGCCGAAGGCAATGTAAAAACCGGAGAGTGCGGGCCAGGAGTCTGCGACTTCGTGCTTGAGGAACCTTCTCGTGGGTTCTCTGTCAATGGGAGGCTATCCTTTAGCTTCTAGATGACAACCTTTGAGCATGTTTGCTTTCACGCAATTGTGGCTAAAATGGGAAGGCACCTCTCAAGATCCTTCGTGTCCCCCGTTCACCCACGCCCACGCCCCTAAACGAAAGCCAGTCAAGCCAGTCCTTCAAAGGGTTCCTTGCGATGTCCTTCGGTCAGTCACCTTCATCTTACTTGTGCAGACATGGTGTCATGATTCTTTCCTTCGAAGACCATCGCAACATCCGGATCAAGTGACCTTTGCTGTCTTCCCATGGAGTTCGTCTTCCCATGAAGTTGGGACTCCGGCTGGGCTGGCCGTGGCTTCTCGCACATCTCGCAGAAAGGAAGAGAGTCGTTCTCGAAGGTGCACCTGGCGCAGAGCTGTGCTCCAATCCCCCAATCCAAATGTCTGTGTCTAAGGCCTTTGAACGGGTTAATCCCCACTGGTGCTTGGCCATCCTGGCCCGGCGGGGCTTGCCACAGCGGCTGCGTGTTTGCGTGCTTGCATGTTTTGAAGGCTCCCTTCTCACCTTGCCGCGGCTGAAAGGCTGAAAGAAGTCCTCCATGTAGGTTTGGCCAGCATCTTTCAAGGGGGGCGAAGTGAAAAAACAAGAAGAAGAGTTGTCTTCCCGCACGGCGAAACAGCTTTCTGGCAAAGGCGCCCGGTTGGTGACAATTTGCCTTGCCCACCGCTCCACGATGAAGATGCTCTGATTAAATGAGAACATATCAGCGCCATGCAACTGCCTCAAGGCAACTTCTACTTCCTTGAGTGAGAGTGGGGGAAGCCCACGGGTTTCACCACAATATGCCAAAATCAAAGTGAAGGTACTCGGCATGTGTCCATGTGAGCCGGGCCCAAGGCGAGGTTTTGCTCCATTGGGTTCCCTAAATGCTTCACATCAGGGAAAAACATGTTCTACACCTGCACTTGGCCAGGTTTATAACTGATTGAAGCGCAGCCATCCTTAAGGACGGTACCTTCAAGCAAAGTGCAAACGCACACACACATATTTACATATATATATATATATAGTATACAATACGCATATTTACATATCTATACATTGACAAATTAATGCACAGGCGAGGGCGTGTGTGTGTGTGTGCTCCACAGCACCAGTCACTTGCGACGCTTGTGCTGTCTGAGTCCGGCACTGGGGGCAGCGCCACTTCTCGACATCGATGGGCTCCTTGAGTGCTGCATGTTCTCCCCCCACCCCGC
>CAUJNA010000791.1:172500-255000 GCA_963377175.1 Effrenium voratum | reverse complement strand
GGCCGCGGTTGGGAGAAAAGAAAAAGCAATCTCCGCACGAAAGCGCCGAGCTGAAATCCACATCAGGCGTTCATGACACCTGTGCGTGCCCATTCTGTGAGTGGAATGCTTACCTTTGCCTTGGCAGCTTCCTGCCGTCTCAACAAACCAGTCAGCCAAAAATGCGGGGCGCCTTCTACTGCCCACAAAGCATCACAGCTTGCTCAAGGCAATGCGGCGTCTGAACATTAGGACAAGAAGCACTGACCTGACACCGAGAATCAACTTCTAGCCGGCTGTTGTCCATCATAGCTTGTTGCCTTGGCGGTTGTAGCTCCTGGCAATGAGCAACTCTAAGCTTGGTGTTCTGTGTGCAGGAGACGTTCTTTCCCAACATGCCCAGCTACAGTAAGTTGTGAAACCTAATTGCTAGTGCCCGGCATTCCTGGAACAAAAGCCTCATCAGTCGTAATTACCCGAAACCTAGTGGTCATACCTTTATCCCCAGTTGCAGAATGACTTGTTCTTTCTTTTCTTTGTTTAAAAAGGGGGAGCCCCCATTTTGGGTTGACCAATGGGGAGCCAACAAAGGGATTTCGAGGGTTCAAGCCACTGCGACCCGAGTCGGGACCCGTCTCCCGTGTCGGGCCTGAAAGAAGGAGTCCAAGCGCCGCTGCAACACGGGGCCTCGCCCCGTTCCGCCCAAAGTGCCCCGTCCCGTCTCGTTCCGAAGTCTCGAGGTTCCGCCACTTTTTGGCTCGGAAGTGAGGTCACGACTTGGAGGGGTTGAGTCAGGGGCGTATAAGTAGGGTGGGGCCACCCATTGGTTCAAACATGTTTAAACCACTGGTCAGGATGATTCTTCCCCTGTAAAGGTGGTGTTTCAACCATACTTTGCCCTACCCAGCGTCTAAGTCTAAGCCTACCTGGGAGGATGGCACAACTCTTGGGGCCTAACCTTTGGGTTCAGGTAACCTGATCAGTACACATGAAGGACGTATGTCATATGCCACACGTGGTACTCGTCTGATGAAATTGACACATCTCTACTCTTGGTACGGTAGCAAAAAACTTTGTTTTTTGCAGACCCCCAGTAAAAATGAGCAGAACCAAAAAACTAAAAAACATGCCAAGAACAGTGAAGGACATACTATGGATGGACAAAATCCTGCACCAGTTGGTCGCATCCAGCTGGTGCAGGAAAGCTTTTTTGAGAAGCCAGCTTCCACCCGATAGAATGCTCCAAATCAGAGAGGGGGGCACGCAGAATGAACTCATGTAGGTCATGTCTGCGTGGACTTAGGCGGTGGGCAAACAAGCATCTTCTAAATACTGATGCATCGTGAAGGCCAGCTAAATGATGAGCCTGCGCGCGCGTGTGGCTCATTGTGGCTACTTCAATAGGCCAAATGGCCTCGTGAAATGGCCAGCGCGGGCATGGGCAAGGTCCGAGTAGCTTCATAACCACATGGCTTTGAGTGTTTACCGCTCTTTTTCAGAACTCAGGGCTTCCCAACAAAAAGAAACCAGATGCTGCAGTTAGCCCGGGCTATAGCGGCTATAGCAGCTATAGCACGCCACAGGTTCAAGCCAAGGAACAGCCACCCAGGCGGCTCCGCCCCCAACTTGAACAACGCAACACAGCGACCGCTGCCCGACCTTGCCTCCTGGCTGCCTCACCTTCCAAAGCCGATCCTCGCGCCACAGAGATTCTGTTGCCCGTCTGTCAGCCACAGGGCACCACACCCTGTGCCATGGCTACCGGGATTTTGCCTTCAAGTCGCCTTGATGCTTGGACAATGTGAACGTGTGACGAAGGCTAAAGTCCACGGCTATTCAAACACAGGCGAAAGTGTGTGTGGTTTTGATTTATTCCGCAAAGCGCCTAAACCCCGCTGAAGTCCGCAATCGAAATGGATTCATGTCCATTTCAGTTGCCTTCGCTAGCGGCCGTGCAGCTGCTGCCAAAAGGAAGGCCAGAAATGAAGGGCAAAAAATGACGACCATTTCGTGATGAGATCCCGACATACTCCAATCGCTCGGTGTCGGAAAGCTCGAACACTCGCTCAATGCTCAACAGCGCCCGCGCTCGATCCCTGTCTCCCTCTGGCCTGCTACTCGGCGAGGGCACACAGAAAATGCATCCCCCTGCGTATTTAAATGTATTTAGGGGGTAGGGTTGGAACAGCCTTTCCATTGAAGAATTTGCAATTTAAGAGGGCAACTGCTTACAAAAAGGCTCCTGGACACCCATTTTTCTAGGGGTTGATTCCCCATTCTTTTCAACAATCGTTCTTTCCAAAAACTGGATCCGTTTTCCCTGGGCTTCCGGGGGTTTTGTAGAAAGAAGGATCCCTGGAAAGAATGGGGAAGGTACCCCCAGAATTTTGCAGGGACAATACATGACATGAAAATAGAGTCAACAAAGCTCCCAGGGTACCAAGCATACACCTACACAAAGCACACGCACATCACCAAGTCAGTGTCCTCATCTTTCTCCCTTCTTTGCTCTTCTCTCACATCAGGAACCGCCCAGAAAGCGACCGGAGATTCAATGCTTCAATTTGACACTACCCTGACCCACTGGCCTTCAGGTCTCATAACCGGGCGGCTCCTTTCATGGCCAAAGTAGCTTCAACCAAGCCCGTAGATGCACCGCTAACCAAAGCTCATGCCTACAAATGGATTGACCATGCCCTCAACTTGGCCCTCAAAGAGAGACATGTGGCCTCCACATGATGGATTTTTTCTTGGGTCCCTGCAACCTGAACTAAACATGGACCAAATCAAGGACAGCGAAAGGTCACAAGGCCGGCTTTGGGAAAGTGAGGATTTACAGTAATTTATCTTTGAGGCCAAGACATGGTCCTGCAAAGTGGGTTCTTTACAATCTGAGGCTCCTCAAATGTCCCCGTTCTGAGGCGTGACCTCCTATTCACCTTTTCGGTTCAGAAAGCAAAGTTTACCTACCTTCATACGGAAATGCGCGGCAAACACTTGCTCGTCATTCACCTGTCATGTGTTTGTCAAAAACTCAGTTCTCGCCGTTTCTCAGGCCATACAAGCAAGCGTTCAACGTTCATCCCCCCCTGAGAGGTCGTGTGAAATGACCATTTGACGCGCTCTTCTCGACCGGACTGGGCTCCCGCACCACCATATTGCCCACCCGGGATGGGTTGAACCTGAGGCTGCGCTTTTTTTCTGCGCGTCGCAAGAGCGATCGAACCGATGGGGCTCCAGAAGCCGATCTCGCGGCAAGATCGCGCCCTTCAAAGGGCACGCCCAAAGACAACTCTGACACTAACGGCAACCTCAAGGTGATCTTCAAAATTGCTCACCTCCCCCCCCCCAAAAAAAAAAGAAAGATAAACACGCAACAAAACAACGGGGACCTTTAAATTCCCCCCCCCCCCCGCCCCCAAAAAAAGAAGAAGAAAAAAGAACAAGAGACCCGTTTAGACCCCACAAAACGGGACATGAAGACGGCGGGCTGATGCTTCTCCACCAGAAGGCTCCGTAGCTTCTCGCAGTCTGCCGCGCTGGTAGCGACAACGCTCAGCTCCGGAAGCTCAGCGCCTGCGTTCTCGGCAGAGGGGAAAACCCAAGCCCAAAATGGGCCCTTAAAACTTAAAACCAAAAAAACAACGGGGGGTTGGCGAGTTCCAGCGTGGCAAGTTCTCAGTTGCCCAAGGCGATTCGACGCGAATCGACCTTGTAGTTTTTGGTCGCAAAAGGTGAGCACCATTTATGTCCAGTCCTTTGGGCAAGTGAGATTTGGGCATGGGCGCCTTTTCTGGGTACCTTTCCAAAAACCCAACACCCCAACATGGGTGGTGTGCCTTTGGTTTCCCTTAAAACAAAAACAGGGGTTTGGCACCTTCCCCAGAGGCTTATTGAAAGGAGGTGGGGTGCAAAACCCCAAACCAATCCAAACCACCAATTGCTGGTGATTGAGAGGTAGGGAATGACCGTTCTGGGTACTGGGAATGAACCGTTTGGGGATTGATTCCCTGAAAGGAAACCATAGGATGGATGGTTTATAGGGCAGCATGTTTTCCGGGGTAGCTGCTGGCCAATTTGGGTACCCAATATCTCTACCGTCTTCTCTCTGCCCGAGTTTCTAGACTTGATAATTTTTGGGAAGACAATGTGCGTGGAAAGGGTGGTAAACTTGCTGGTGCGATAGCCAGGGAATGACCCAGTCCGAGTGTTGGGAATGAACCGGTTGTGGGGATTCCCGAATCAAGGAAACCAAATCGGGGATGGGTTTTGTTGGGCAAGATGAGTCGCAAGCTTAAACTGGCAACGGCGTGCTTTCGGCTTCCCTCCCAAGCAGTCCAAAATCCGTTTTAACGAGAAACTCAATTTTAAGTGAACTGTTCAAAACGAAGCGGCCAGTAATCCACAATGTCTATTGTGAAACCACCGGGACCCTTTTCGTAACCCAAGGATTAACTCCCTTGCCCAGAGCCCAGAGAACCCAGAACAAGGTTTTTGGGGGCATGACGAAAAAATCGACCAAAAAGGGAAACCAAAAGGTCCAAAGGTCAGCATGGTCGGCCTTGAGCAGCTGAGTTAAGCATTCCAGAAACTCGCCCAGACATCCCCAGCAACCCCGAACGCAAATCCTGGAACCCGAGCCCAGCAAAGCCGCTGCAACCCGCAAAGCTTTCAGCGTTTGGGGAGCTTTCTCTGCTGGAAATGAAGAGGTGCCTTGTAATGTTAATCCCGTGTTAATCAACCTCAGTTTATTAATGGGGGGAGGGGCCCCCCTAAACCCAGGGACACTCCCTATTAATAAACTGGAGTTGATTAATATGGGGCCAACATTGGAAAACTTTCATGAGCTCGTTTTGCACCCACAAAGCCTGTTCTGATTTGCCCAAACAGCTCGTGCTGATTTGCGCCCAAAAGCACGTAGACTTTGCCCAATCCAAATCGGGGGGGTTGGATTCTTTGGGCCAAAACCTCGCTTCCTGAGTGGCTGGGCGAAAAGTCCAAACTGTTTTTTGTCAGGGAGGTCTTTTTGCACCTTTTGTGGACAATTGATCGACCCCTAGTGAAGGATTCCTTTTTGACGGGCTCAGCAATTTTCTCACAAAAAGTAGCAAAACCATCTCACTGGAGTTTTTGTCGCTATTCAGAAAGAAGTGAGAACCGCCTGGCCGCATGCTCCAAGCTTGCCACGTGTCCGGGGCTTCCGAAAACGGGGCGGGTGTCGCCGAAACGCCTTTTTGGAAGATCCGCTTGGCCGCGACCCAGTCCCAGTCCTCCGGAATCCTCAGGAGGAGGGGGGTGGGGGGTCCCCAATTCCAATATATCCATTTATCTAGTCTTCCCCATAAAAGGGCAAATGGAACCACAAATGGAATTCCAGGGGTCACCCCCCTCCCCAATTCCATTTTAAAGGGGGTGGAGATTCCTCAGGAACTCCGCGCTCGTGCCCAAGCTCGCCCCCCCTTTTTCAGTCCATCCAGTAGATCTCTGGGGGGGGCCGCATGCAGCGGGTCACGCGAAACTGAAACAACCATAGGTGTCCTTGTTCGGAAAATAGATGGCCCTGGTAGTCGATTGAACCACCAGGTCCTCAGGTAAACCAGGAACCGCCCTCTACTTTTCAACCAAATCAACCAAAAAGGACACCTATGGGAACAACCTATTCTCTTCCGGAGGGAGCACCTTGACTTCACACATTTGTTTTTGTGAGATTTCTCTGAGAATGACCGCGAGTGGGTGGAAGTACACAAGTCCAACGATGAAGTCCGTTCGCGTCCACGACATGTCGATGGTCAGGTTGAATTCCAAGATCATTGGCTGCCACAGTGTCCTGGCGCCCTTGCTATCTAAAACCCCTTGAGGGTCCAACAATAGGTGTGCTTCGACCACATGCCCCGAGAACTCTGCCACTGCGAACGACCCGCTTTCCGTGCCGCGGCTCGTGCAGCCCTTTGGGCCCTTGCCGGCGCGACAGGCCGCCACCGCCGCGTCCAACGATCCTGGCGATTCTCGGAACTCAAGCCCGTAAAGTCTGGGTCATTATTTTGACTGTTTCTCGGGGTTATCAAAGTCAGAAATGGGGTTGTTCCCTTCAACCCACCACTTAGGGGGTGACTTTGATCATGGTAACATGATGAGGCCAGTTTTGCGGGAACCCTCATTGTAGGGTCCATGGAAATTAAGGCGGATCTCCCCACATGGTTCCACTCAAGATGCTGATCTCTTGGCCGAGCAAAACAAGCAGACATGTGAAGGGCATTCATTCTCCCGGCTCACAAGCAGGTAGCCGTCCCTACCTGTCAGTGCGACAGCGAGCATATGTTCAAAAATCGATCCCCCGAAAGGGATTTGTTTCGGTTGTCCTTGTGGCTTCCTTGTGGCTTCCACCCCCAACAAGGGCACCCTCACAAGGGTACCCTTCGTTGCCTTCAAGTGCCCTCGAGTCAGGGGTGATCAATCCAAGAAGCCAAACAGGCACCTCCAACAAACAAAAAAACACCGTCTTGTGGCGGATTCACATGTTTTGCGTCCTTTGTTTTTCAGTTCCGGGGCTCAACGGATGTGAAATGCCCCGGCTTGAAGTCTGGCTGTCCTTCACGTTGCAAAAGCTGCGCGGCGGTTTTGGGGCCTGACGCAGTCTCAACTTGCAGATCGGCGCATCGCTGACTTGATGTCAGGGTCAACGAGCAAACCACTTTTGAGTGGGTCGGCCCAAAAGCGCCCCAAGCTCTTGTTTGCTGCAAGCACGGCCTTCCTGAAACTGGCCTCATGATTTTACCATCAAAGTCACCCCCGTTCAGTGGTGGGTTGAAGGGAACGACCCCATTTTCTGACTTTGATCACCCCGAGAAACCGAACCAAAGTCATGAGCCCAGTGAAAGTAACGCAAGGAACTCCGAGAGTGAGACACACAGTCTGCTTGCGCAGCGAGGCCGCAAGCAACTCCCGCTCCAGAAAAGTTTGAACAACTCGATATGTGCATTGGCATAAGTAGAAAAGGCTCACTGGTACTCTGCTCATGCTCTTTCGAGCTCAGCTGGCCATCCAATTATGCCAACAATCTATTCACCCCTGTCCAGCACACTGCAAGACGACGCCGTTGCCGTGAAAGGAATAGTGCAAGTGATATGTTTGCCACAGGCTGCTACCCTCTCTAAAACCTGTCTGTGAGAGACAAATGCATAAATGCAGAACTGGTGCCTGGCGAAGAGCGAAACAAAGACAAAGAGGATGGGGTACAGTATTGACTTAGTAGCATGGTTGACGCATGTCAATGTGCTGGTGGATTTCTTCAGAAGGTGAGACAAAATGCTTTGGCCAGCTTCAAATTGCGGAGCCCACAAGAGGAAACCGGCAAAGCTGCAGGCCCCCCAACGCAGCTTTCTTTTGCAGGGACAGCAGCGAAAGCCATAGCTTCTGAAGGGACTCTCCCTTAGGCAAGCTTAGCGGGAAACCTGCCCCCCCCCCCCCCGTCAAACACAGTCTACGAAAAGTCACCTGCATAACCCAGGACTGCACCATCAAGCAGCCTATTCGAGGCAAGTGCGGCAGATAGTCGCAGCCGCAAAGGATGCAGAATTCGATGAACTGCTCCTGGGTGTAAGACCTTGGCCGGGTTGCATATCCCTCTGTTTTGTTGCCCTGCACCCCTAAGCCAGTTGGCAAAACCAATGCTCGGAATCTGGTTTGCTTGGCAGATGTGTCAGGCTACTGCAGGAACATGTGGCCCACCTAAATCAACACGGCTTGTGGCATACGATGAAACCCGGCTAAAGGTCAGCCGTCAGATGACCTCAACCGTCAGCGCGACATTTCGTGAGCCGTCACAGGAGTCAGAAACATTCGTCCGTGCAACGCAGAAATGGAACGCGCCCTTTCCAGCAAACTTTGAACAGGATGCTTATGGGACATTTGCGACTTCTGGACTGGCGGTTGGAAGCAACGCCCAAGGATCCAAGCAGGCAATGTGCCATGCTCCAATGGTGGAGCCACGAAGAGTCATGCTTCCATCAAACAGCTGCTGCTTCTTGTAACCTATGTTCGCCTGTCTTTCAACCAGGTAACCAGGTCATGCGAAGCAAAATATGCGCCCTTGCGGCAGGCGCTGAGCTTGGGATTCAGCTGCAGGCTTCTGAGAGCCTTGCGTCAAGCCTTTCAGCGCAGATTCCAGTTGCACAGGTCAAACCGAGCATTCCTCCGCTCCAGCTTTCCAGCTTTGCAGGACTTATTGGCCGGGATGGCAGGCAAAGGTCAAATGGCCCGCCCTCTTCTGACTCAGAAACTGGGCGCGTACACTCCAACAGGTCTTCAAACATTTATTTGAGTCCCCAAGCATGCTCAACATCGGCGACTCAAACGGGGAAAATCTGTGAATCTTGCAAATGCTGGTCCCGTCCCGCCGGACCGTGCGTGTGCAGCCATCATGGGCCCTGCCGCAGAAAATCGAATGTTCACAAATGGCAGCGTTTAGCTTCTCAATCTGCTGTAGAAATACTGCGGCAGGATTCTATGAGGTGTCACGCCTGTGCCGAGATCCACGGGAAACTAAAAGGCTGCACGCGGGTGCTAAGAGCTTCTGGAACATTCAAACATATTTCTCCCTTTTTGTTGAGCCCCTGAGAAGGAATGAATAGACAATTGTGGGCTATTCAGCACGCTGATTTCGGCGCGAGATGAGAGCACTCGACATGTTTCAGGCAATCTCTTTGAGGACATCATCGCAACTTGGCAATGGCTGAGCTCTTCAAAGACAACGAATCGCCGGTTCCATATCTTCTTAAAACTACTCCCCCTCCTAGCATGGAGAACCTGACGTTCGCGGTGCGGTTTGGACCACTTTACCGTAGGGGCCCGGTCAGGAAGGCCAGGATCCATGTAAAAACAATCCAAGGGTAGCTCCACCTCAATCCCTTCGCTGTCCACTAGTCACTCGCTTCCTGGGAAAGCCTGGGGCTGGGACAAGGCATCCTGGACCAGGCTCAAATCCTCGGGGCATCCGAGCGGCTCTCCACGTTCTCCCGATGTGCCGAGAGGCCGAAAGGAAGCGATGGAGCCCCTTGAGGGTTGACCATTTCTGGTGGGGAACCCCCCCCCCAAAAAAAAAACAAAACAAAAACAACACAAAACAATGAACTCCTGGGTGACACCAGGCGCTACGTTCCACATCAACACGATGCCCCATCACCATCGGTGAGCGTCACCAGCAACATATCCCGAGGGGCGAGCAGGGACGACCTGGCTTCTGTCAGAGATCCGAGGGCTTGCTGAAGGGATTCCGCAAATAATTGTTTGTGTCGAACATGTCCGCATGAAACACTCACAAGGCTTCTGTGCAAGACTGCTTGCAACGGGGATTGTTGACAACGGCACTATGAAGTGTTTGGTTCGTCTGCGCCAAGTCAACAGATTCTAGGCGCGCAGAATCCATCCTAGTTCGGACTCGGACACTGATGTTGTTTTTTTTTCCGCCTGGCACGCCTCAGGTCCTTGTCAAACATGTCAAACATCAGGCGCAGCTTCAGGTTGGAACATGAAGTTCAGCTTCCCCCCTGTGGTTTGGAGCCGGCTTGGTGTTCCGGAGCGGTTTCCCATTCACCCTCCACCAAGGCCGGCTCAACTCCAAATCCAGTTCCCACCAAGCCGACCCAAGCTGGCGGGTTACCTGAGACGCCTTGGAATTCCCCAGTCGCGCGCCTGCCATTGCTTCCGAGCAGCGACTTCACGCGCGGGCTTGGGCTGTCGGGTTCTGGAGCCCTCCACGTCGAAGAGATTCCTCAACCCGTGTTCTCGCCGCAAGCACAGCTGGAGGCAAGTTCTGGACCACGCTGCCACACGTAAAACCGATGCCCCCAACTCCGAGCAAAGGGCAACCCACAGTCTTGAATGCCTTGCAATATGCTCATGCGGAGACGGATCCCGCCTTGGTCGCTTGTTCTGTCCAGTTTGAAGCAGTGCACACGCGTTCGTGGACGACGCTGGGTGCTAGGGCCGAATTAGGCACAGATTCTGTCTTTTCTGCCAAACTCCGCCTACCAACCATCAACGCAAAGGAGTGGTCATCCGCTAGTCTTCCGTGCGCTTGCTGTGCTCTTCTCGCGGTGGATCCTGGTCGTGCTTCCAAAAAACCGTCGCCGCCGTTCCGTAGCTCTGTTTGCTGATTTGTTGTGTCGTAGTTTGTCTCTTTGCACAGGCCTTGACAACCAACTCAACAACGTCCTCATGGAATCTGGGCAAACATTGGCCCTTTGGCGACCCGCTGTCAAAAACGGGCGTATAGACAACCCTACCCTTGTGGAAAAGCCTTCTTTACAGCAGTGGTAGCAAAGCAAATCGCAAACATTTCAAGTTTTGAGCAGTTCACCCCAGAGTTCACCCCAGAGTTCTACTTGGCCTTTTGGGGATGTGAATTAGCCTTTCTGAAGTTTACTCAATCAGATCGCACATACGATCATACGATCATCCATCGCGATGCCGCACGACTTGAAGGCGGGCATCGCAGGTTTGACTTTACAACGCGAGAACAAGATTTCCGGCTCAAACGGGGAGAACCATGAAGAAACATCAAGTGGCAACCTCACCGGTATTTGGCCATGGGTCAAATGCCCATACCCCCAGTGAACATCCCAATCCCCACTAAAATTGACTAAAATGGGTGGTGCACCTACCCCAAAATGGTACCATTGGTTTTGACCCACAGCCATTTCAGATGCGAAAGGTGTCTGAGCCTCAACCTCATGCTCTACACCTTAGCGTCAACATGCGCGCTTTAAGCCCAGGATCAGAGAGCAGCGGCTGAACAATTCGAAAAATCTGCAGGGCATCCAAGAAAAGCAGGCAAGGGACTCAAAGGATGCACGTGCTTTCAAACCGTAGGTCCTGTTTCATGAACCTGGGTGAATTATAATATTTCACCAACCTGAACTAAGGTGGTTGGGAGGCTATTCCCCCACATAAACCGCCATTTGGGGTGAATTCGGTCGTGCGAGGTCGTTATAATTCACCCAGATGAATCACATCGTGGCCAGGGCAATCCATTCGCGCCTACGACCAAGGCACTTCACCTGCCGCGGCGCCCCGAACCTGAGACATGGATCCATGCGCCCCGGGGTTGCACAACGTGAGGCAGACTCCCTCAGACTAACATGGAAGCTCCCAGGCCTCCGTAAACGAAGCCAAGTCTTCTAAAGTTGGGAGCTTCCATGTTAGCCTGGGAAAGGGGGTAATTCTGCACCGTCGAGGGAAAAAACGCAAGGTGAAGTTTGATGCTTCGCTTGGCAGGCCTTGCATCTAAGCACCCCAAACAACCTGGTCACAGCTGCAGGGTTCAGGACATGCTCGGAAATTTGAACAAAGGCCTTTGACAAGATCTATGCAACGAGCATCCGCTTGTTTTAAGGCTATCAGTGAGATACATGGGATGCTTGCTTCAAACTGTCTCCATTTGCTGCCGCAGCAGCGTCAGCACATCCATATCCTCAGTCACCGCAGCATAGACCTGGCCCTCCTGGGACAGTGATCCAGCTGTGAACCTCCGGAATTTGCCTTGCACACAAGAACATCCACGGGTTTACTTCCCCTTGGTTAAGACCCCTCGAGAAACAAAAAAAAGTAGTGATAGATTCCCCTTAAAACCAACACGGGAAAATAATAATAAAAAACATCTTAAGCAGATGGAAGTTTACTTCTTCCTTCATTGGGCAAAGATTGGTTGAAGAACCAGGCCCTGGCACCCTCGAAACAAAGAGGAGTTGAAGCAATGGTGGTTTCATCACAGGGTTGGGCCATACGCAGAAGGAAACATCGCCGCCGGAACGGGTTAGCCGGAACGAGTTAGGACTGCGTTCTGGAGCGCCAAGCCCGCTCAAGGCCAATTGCGGCATCCCTCCAACAGAAAGGGTGCCACTTGTCGAACTCCAAGCCCTGAACTGTGAAGGGCCACTTAAACACAACCAAACATCATGAATCATCCCGGTTGGACACAAAGAACCGGCACTTGATGGTTGCTCTATAGGTGATGGATTGAAATAATCACATGGTCCAATGACGAAAAGTCATTCATTGCTTGCCCAATGTTGTTCATAGCCACCTCGCGGTTCAGAGCCTCAGAGCCGCGTATGGAACCCTAGGGGCCCTATCGGCATGACTGCTTGACTTGTACGTGCCTGGACAATGATGACATATCGTGCGACTGAAATGAGAACTGGACCCCCCGAAAAAAGAAGAACAAGTCGCAAACCAGAAGCCTTGATGAGTTCGCTTCATTTGCCGAGATTGCGCCAGAACCTAGACCCCCCTGCAAACCAATACCGCATTTGTTTGTTGGTTGCGAGGGCAAATAAAGAAACATACAATTTGAATGCACTAAATCATGAAAGCCGAGGCCGGGTCTTGGTTTGCGGCAAACAGGGGAGCAACCAGGACCCTCGGGTACAAACTCCAACACTCCTGGGTGTTGCATATAAGAACCATGAGTTGGATTCTCGCTCATAAGGTCCCGCTTCGTGAGGCGCGTGAGTCATAGGTACTAAAAAGGTCTGCCCAAAACCATGCACAAAAATTGAATGGCCGGATAACCGCACCCACTTATGGTTGCGATTGTCCCTTAATCTTTATCTAGCCGAATCGGTTTTAATGTCGTGGCTCAAATGGATGTGAACTTGAATTAGAAAAGGGTGTGACTCAGAACTTTTCTCACCCAGACATTTCCGGTTTTGGTTCCCTCCAAGGATCCATTTTGGTGTTGGGTTCTCGCTCCTTACCCAGGTCCTCCATCAGAGAGGTGAGAATAAGGGTACTTTCTTTTCTGTAGTCTATATTAGTATGGGGGACCTAGTTACCTTACACGACACGAATCCCCCCACACGGCGCTCCCCCAACAAAGACACGGTAAAAGGGCACTACTGGGGGACCCGGTTACCCTCCCTCAAAATCCCAGAAAAAAAACAGCGATGGGTTTTTGAACACGGGGAATCCACCCCCTAGACACAGTCGGTTCTCCTTCCTTACCTCTCCCCTCGCCCCCCTCGCCCCCCTACGCCCCCACGACCCCACGACTCGGCCCCCGGTCCCGGCAGAGCTGGGCGCAGGTGGCCTCAGCCTCCGACTCCGCCTCCACCACCGGCAACCCCATGGAGTGCAGCAGCTCCTGCCGCGTCCCAGTCCCACCAGTCCCCCCCCCCACCTCCTTGGTTGCTGCTGACCGACCCCCTTGCGAGAAGTTTATACCTTGTTGGGGGGTTAGTGGAAAACCCAACTTGGTTTCAACCAACAAGTTAAAGTCTAAAGATCCGACCCAAGAGCTGTCGAGCTTAAGGGGGAGGGGGGTGGGGGATCCCACACTTCCATTGATTCAGTCTTCCAACCACAAAAGGGAAAATGGCTCACCCTAAATGGAGATCTCCAGGGGTCGAACTCCCCCCTCCCCCAATTCCATTTTGAAGGGGGTGGGGATGCTTTGATCCGCGCGGATCCGGCAGACACAGGCGTTGGAGACCCGCCCATTTTTAGGGGGAAGCGGCCCCACGTTCTTTCCACACAAATCCCCTAAACACAAAAAAACGCCCGTTTTAGGGGAAGGGGCTGCATTCTTTCCACACAAATCCCCTTCTTTTCACAAAAAAAAACATGAAAAACCAGGGGGAACAGCTGATTGTTGAAAAGAACGACTCTGAGCCACACCTCCCCATTCTGAAGAGCCAATCCACTTATCCCCCAAAATGATGCACACAAACAAACTACCGAAGAAGTCCACCCAAGCAGCTAAAACTCAACTGTTCCTCTTCCCTCCCTTTGCCCACATCCATGTCATGAATCATTCATTGCCAGGCAACCCTGACAAACACAATGCTTGTGGCTTCACTGCTCCCAAATATCCACTTCCCATTCTTCCAATGGAGGCGAAAGCAGCAGCCCCCGCAGCAGTAGTCATCACTTTCGGGGGGAAAGAGCCGATGCTTGAAAATATGGCCTCATACAATACTTCCCCATTCTTTCTGGCTCTTCAACTTTCACCCAAAACAGATGCAAAAACAAAAGGCAAAACGGGGACATACTGATAGAAAGAACGATGCTGGGCGACAGAACGATGGATTTGGGGAAGAACGACCGCCCTGGGGAAAGAACAATGGTAGGCTGAGAGAACGCTGCCGGGAAGGGAGGAAAGAATGGGGAATCCAACGCTCTCCCATCCTTTTCACGAACCTGACACAAATGGAACATGGTCCAAACCAGAACCCCCCCTTGGGTGGTGGGAGGGGGCTCTCTCTGATCAAGTGTTCAATGGAAGTGGACGACCGAAGGGTTTCGGAAACTACCATCCTCTTCTTCAGTCTTGGACAAACCCTCCACTTCCATCATTGGTTGGGAGAACTTGTTGTTTCCCCTTCGCTGTTGTGAAGGGCGTACGCCCATGCCTCATTGGGAATCCCCAGAAACAATTTGGTTTCTTCCCTTTAAAACGCCCAACCAGGATCGAAGGGTTTCGGACCATCCTCTTGCGGCCCCCCCCTCTCTCTCTCTGCTTCCATATGGCTGAACCCGCGCGCCAAAGTGAGCTGGGGATTTGTTGGAGGCTGGCGAGGCTGGAAAAGCCTGGTAGCTTAAAGGTAACCACTCTCAACGTGCCACTGGCCCAGTGGCAACGAGTACTACAATTGGACCCTTAACGCACTTCTTCTGGGGGGGGCGCCAGCATATATCACACTTAAACAGATGTGAAGCGTCGCCAAGAGCCAGCATGTTTTCTTTCCCAAACCCAGGGTCTGCGCACAGCCACCCCGAGAAGGCGTGCAAAGATGCACGCGACTGGTGCGACCAGATGCTTATCATTATGCCAAAATATGTGAAACCTAGCACATTTCAAGCTAAGTCCGTCGACTTACGCTCAGACCACTAAAATACCCATGACGGGGCTGACAGCAACAGCAAATCATCATATTTTCACTTGTGGGAACTGAGCATTAATTATTCCGCCCTTGGTACAACCAGGGTCAATCAAGTCGAGTCGCTCAAACAACAGTCGGAGCACGAACGATATTGCATAAAAAGATGCAGCCCAAAGCAATGTGCAAGAGATCCTTGGGTGAGGCTGTGAAAAGGGTTCTGATTTGCTCCACTTGTCACACCGCCCAAAGCATTCCCGTGACATGGTTAACACCTGGCAAGGAACCCAAAGGACCATTCTCAGAGCGGTGTCCGCACCAGCCGTTGGGCGTGCAGTTGCGCAAAAAAACAGTGCAGGTCGCAACTGAGCCATATTGGGCTAACCTGGAGTGGCTGTCTTGGTCAAGTAAACAAAGAACGCGTCCATGAGAGCCTCCGTTGAAATAAGAACACCCTTGTTTGTATATTAAACTATATGTAGCACCCAGGAACCAATCATGCGCACTATGAGAGGCTGGCAGGGTGGACGTCAACCTGCTGATCTAATTGTGATTCAGCGGTATCATGAAGCAACTTGACATGAACGCCAAACAGATTCACGTACAAGTTGATCTGATTAACACCCGTGCCTTCGAGCAAAGGTTGCTAGAAGTCACACTCACGGCGTTGCTTTGTGCATTAGAGCGAATCCAAGACTCCCATGAAATGGGAACGGATTTTACTCCCAGATTCAGTTTTGGTTCAAGGGGTCCACAAGGGCCTCCTTTCTTTCTAAATCAAACCTTGGTGCACCAAGTGGATGCCACTGAATATGCTTGTACCCCATCATTGCTTCTTAGCCGACAGGGCCCATTCCCAAGATTCGGATGGCCGTGACACAAATAACAATGCTGCCATGATGCACTAAACTTGTTTTGCCAGCCAATGAGTCGAGACTAAAAGGATAAGGCATGGATTGTTGTTTTGGCTACTTTAGAAGCCACAATCAAACAATTGAGCAGTGTTTTTTTGTGGTTCGAGGCCTATACACTACTTGCATGGCTACGCGAAGGCCTACGCAAACCTACGCGGTCTGCGAGGGGTGCCTACGCGAGCACAAGTCAGCTTCCAGGTGCCTACGCGAATGCCTACCCGGGCACATGTTGAGTTCAAGTGTCGAAGTGCACTGTGGCAGCTCCAGCTGGAAAATCGCAACTTTTCGGTACAAGTGCAGTTTTGGCAGCTCCGGCTCTAAGATCAGAATTGCAGTACAAGTGAGAAGCCCGCATCTGTCCAAGGATCTGGCTGCCAGAAAAGGTCTACGCACCCAAAATGCCTTGAAAGCCTACGCGAATGCCTACGCGGGGCCTACGCGGAGCCTACGCGAAGACTCCAGAACAAACAGAAGGAAGGCAAAAGAAGCAAATTCATTTATACTTGGCAAACAGCACTGAGTCATGATTTGTTCAACAAACGCCTACGCGAAAAGCCTACGCGAGGGGTGACACAACAGCCTACGCGCTGAAGCCTACGCGAGCCTACGCCCCCAACCAGGATTGCCTCCACAAAGTACATGCAGTTCCCTTTTTGTATGAACCCTTTCATTTGATTAAAAAACGCTACTCAATTGGCTTTGCTGAATTGGCTGAGACAAACGTGCACACTTAGCCTTGACAAAATTTAGGGGGCGCCGGGCTGCTGACTAATTAAGCCAACTCCAAGCCCCCCAAGGCTCGCTGCCCTTGAAATTGAACGACCCAAACGATGTGAATCATCCATCATGCGATTCATCCGCCTCTTGAAACGATACGATGCGCGTGCTGAGGCCACGCGTATTCGCATTGGCAGCGGCATTCAATCCTCTCAATCGAGCAGCTGCCTGGCGAAAACGTGGACTATGGAGTCTGATCAAGGTCGCTGCAGCGCACCATCAGCGGCATTTGTCTGAGCTGAAAAGAAAACCAACAAAAAAACCTTTCTGATGGGCAAACATGGCCTCGCACTGATGGCATGGCTGGACGGAACAGTCCAAAGCGCGCCTCGAAGACCGCTATGACCCTTCAGGTGTTGCGGATGCAATCAAGTCTGGTGTTCAGGTCGGCCACCAAATGGTGTGGAAACTGCAGATTCTACGCGCGCTGTTTGAGCAGGGCGCTTTTGTAGCAGCCAGGCTTCTCTTACCAAAGGAAGTTCTGGCGGAGCTCCAACAGCATCCAGCCCCCGAGAATTCCAGAAATCCTCCTAACAATGCAGACTGGCTTCCAAAATCCACACTTGCCAGCACTAAATTTAAAACAGGCCAATTTAAAACCACTACAAAACTCGCGATTTCTTTTCTGAGCCCAAGTAGTGGCTTAGGGAGGCCGGGACAGCGGGAGGAAAGGGGGGACCCCTAATGATCAATGTCTTTCCCCATAGGTTTGCTCCTTCATTAAAAAGAGGGAGTCGCTTTATTCGTGCGGGGAACGAATGGGAACGACCACGAAACCAAAGGCACCTGGTCCGAGTAAGTGCCCTATTGAGGCGTCTTTTGGCAAGGACATTGACAAATCTTGCTCGGTCTATTGGGGAGGAATCGTGGTGTTGTCCGAACCTCCCTGAAGGAGTCCATGGCATGTTTTTGCTAGGGATGTTTTGAGCATGCCACATATGCCACCCCATGGTTCAATTTCCACTGGTGCAGAATGGGATGGATCCTTCAGCCGAAGGCGGCTCTGAGGTACGCATTGTTGCCACACGGTGAGATCCGATATTGAAACATGCGACACTTGTTGAAAAACAGTACATGCTTCAACATGTCCTCCCACTGGTTGTTCCCACTTGAAATATTGTTCTTTGCAGTTTGATTCGATCTGTTACGGTTTTCCGGGGGTCAGTTGCAGGCAGCGCAAGGCCGCCCAAGAAAATCAGACGCTGCTTTGACACGGGTTATGGCTTTAGGGATCCCCCCTACACCAGCTGAATGTTTCATAGGGGTCGTTCCCTCAAGAGCCAGCAAGACAAAGCGCGTGAGAAGAGATGCCTAGCCAAGTCCTTGATGTACTTGAAGTGCCTGTCGCTGTCGGGCAGCAACACCGGCTTGTCGAGCCAATGAGGCTCAATGGCGTCGTATTACCGACTTTTCGTGTTGGAGGGTTGCGCTGAGGCTACGAGCATCCTTCCAAGAGTGTGGCTCAAAAGGCCCCAAAATGGCGGTTTTCCTTTCAGTTCCCTTTGGCACTAACCCCTCAAAGCATACTCAAAAAACACCCACAAAAGCCGCAATTTCACGTTGCAACCCCAAAGCTTGTGCCTCTCCTGCAACGATAGGTTAAACAACCTCCGGGTGAAACGGCCAAGCGGTAAAACGGCGACACGTGCTGCGCGATGCTGAGACAAGAATCCCAGTTCATAAAAGTACAGACTGGGATCAAGTCCAAGCAGCGGTAACCTGCCTATTCGAGCCACAGCGCTTGAAGATGCTTGCCCCTATGCTAAACACGCAAACTCCATGTTACATTAATACTTTGCAAAATGGCCATGGCTTTCTTGCAAAGAATCCAGTCAACGGCTGCTGATATTAATTGTGAAAGCCACAAATCACCAAATATTCGCACCATTGCGTGCAAATGAAGAGCTTGCCAACATTCCTCGTCTTGGACGCCGCTAGCTTGCCTTTCGCGGCTACAAGCTTGAATGTTCTCAAGGTGGTGAACCCCGGCTGCGGTTGTTGGCGGACCCCTTTGCTGTGTTCGTTGCTCAAACAATCTGCCATTGTGGGCCTGCAAGTCGGAGTCCAGCCTTAAGAGGGGCCACCAGAACCCTTTGAAGCAAACAGAAGAGAAACACACGCAAGCCAAAAGGCATGCAAAAAAAGGTGCCGCGCTTAAAGGCTTAGCTTACTGAAGAGCATCGCATTCACCACACGTCAGCGCCGCTTGTCGGCCTCCCAAGAACATTTGAGAAGGATGTCGGAGTGAGATGGACGCAAGGCGTTCAGCATCCTTACATTACACACCTGAACATTGCAACTTGTAAATGGTGGTGTTCCTTTATTTCGGTGTTGAAAAAGCCATGTTTCAAATGGGCAAAATGTATCTTTTAAGGAGCCCTGTTCTTTGACATGGCTTTCACTTGGCCAGCGCCTAGTGTTCTTCCTTCACCCGTTCAACTGGACGGCGCCCGTGTTTCACTACCTGGCCAAATATTCGTCTGCGTTGCCTGCCTTTTGCAGTGTGAGGAATTGTCCTTCTCGTGCATTCCATACTGTTTGGGTTGGCACATGCTCTCACTCCAGCATTCCTTCACGGGATGGCACCCCCTGCCACAACCAAAGAGACAACCAAATGCCACTCTCTGTCCAGATGCTTCCTGGCACAGTCCAACCCTCGAATGCTGCACGCTCGGCGGAACTGAGTGGCGATCCACAAGCCCGCGATGAAATGAAGATGGCTCTGGTGGCATTGTGTAGCCGTGGTAGCAAGGCGAGCACACCCATGGCTGCGTGGGACTGCAGGACTGACTGCCGGCGTTGCCATTTCCCGCAGGGAGTGCCGGACAGATCTGATGTTCTCGCTGCTGTTTGGAAGCGGACGAGAGGCAAAGTGTCAAGGCTGTGACAGCCTGCGGTGCCCTGTACCGTCCACTCAAAGGCTCAGGATGTGACGAATGGTGTGGAACATCTTTCCATTGAAGGCCTCTCCCAAAACAACGGTGTGGAGACCTTGCTGAGCATGTTGAAGAACCAACCCCATGAAATTGGCCTCACCTTCCAAAAGCGCAAGCACTTGCACCAGGTCGAAACCATGAGGCGATACCGGAATCTCAAGTCGGTCGGAGTTGATATCACGGCGGCCTACGATACGGAAACCTAGCGCGCGCGGCTGCTTTGATCGGAGCGATCTCTCCAAACGGCAGCGCAAATGTTCTCGCGAGATCCAAGAGGAAGCCAAGCGCAACACCCTCTGTACAGCATGCGGTGCGAAAGGGCACTGGCAGCAGGACCCGCCTGAAGGACCAGTGCAACACAAAGGGCGCGCCCCGCTGGAAAAAACCGGCGCAGCCAACTTCCCCTTCATCCATCACGAGCATTGCGCAGTGAAAGTTGCAGATCATTCAGAAGGGCCTTTCAGGGTTCAGCGCGCAGATGGGTTGTTACGCCGAATTTAATTTGAGCCGCTTGCGCATCAGCGAGACCACTATCACCGGCGCCCTTCAGTACAATGGCTTTGCGCATGCTGCGGGGAACCTTGGTACTCTGCGCGTTGCGACCACCCAAAGACGATCCATTCCAACGATGTTTCCCGCATTGGCAAACGCACCCACTACTACCGCACAAGCTAACTCGCCCTCGGCCATCAACGGAAACCCAACGCTGGGGGGACTGCCCTCCTGCGCGTTTGTGTAGCATTGTGTTTTTGAAGGCTGTCAACATCAACTGCATCAAGGCCCCCCGCATCGTGCCTGAGTGGAACGCGTGTTCACTGCTGCATTTGTGGAACAACCGCCCCAACACCATACTCAGGGATCGGGATCACGCTAGCCCTTCTGGCACCCATATTCTGCCAGTGCGCCAGACCCCGCACTCATGGCGGCATGTTGGCGGACGGTGAGCAAGGAGCACAACAACCAGTTCTGTCACGTTCTGTCAGAGGCACGAAAGCGCACGGCAGGTTCGCGGGAGGTCAAAGACCTCTCGACGAGCAGCCCAGCTCCAAACAAGCCCCACGCGAAGGTTCTAAATCGACAAAGCCCACCGGGCCCTCACAAAGGAGCTCGGCAAGAAGGAGGACCGTGCCGGAAGGACCCTTCTCACTGAGCTGGGAATGACCAAGGCGAAGGACGACGAGATCTACAATTTAAAACGGCACAACCATGAAGGGGGACCGCAAGCTCTCGCAATTTGGCACACCAGTACGCTCATCAGAATAATTGTGTTTGGGTGTTTTGTCACTACCCGCTGGACGAGTGGCACGCCCTTCAGGAGCAGGACCGATCGATGCTGGAGACCTGAGATCGGAGGTCTGGGACACTGAGGAGGTGATCCACCTGACCCAGCTCCCCGACGTCTGGCCTGCCACGACAAACTGCTGGAGGATGTGGGACCGTGGCCGTGGACGTGCCATTCTGCAAGGACACTGCCTACAGCGACTCCAGTTGGGCAGCCAAATCGGCTTGGTCAGACTCACGGTCGTGCAGGCGAAGTCTTCACCAAGGCCCTTTGCCCGCGATCTGCTCGCTCACCCAGAGCATGCAGATCAACATCAGCGGAAGAAGCATGCGCCACTGACGAAGCAGCAGACAGGCCAGGCCATACGCAAACCACTACATCAGAACTCGGCCACGCCACACCATTGGGGCAAACAACGAGACTTTGGGTGACAAGCGCACCCTGATGCCCTGACAAGTGTGGAGGCTGTGGAGGCATTTCAGGAGACGGTCCAGGAGACCCCTTGGGTTTGCACGAGGTGCCAATTCAGCGATGGGCTGGCGAAGTCAGATCGGCTGTGAGCGGCTTTCCAGCGCGCGATTCACGATCCGTCTCAAGGCGATTGAGCACTATGATCAGAGCGTTGAGATCCACTTTCCAGCAGGGAACTCAAGAAAGATCTGCTCCAACCCAAAACCGAGACGCCGTGTGTCAAGCCTGTGCGTGTAATTACACCAAAAGCCTCAGGATGCGATGAACAGCGGTTTGAATTGCAGTTCTTGCATCGCCACTTCTTCAATGCACAAGTGCTCACTCTGTCAATCTGGGGCTTGCTGCACTTCTTTTGAGATTTTAGCGCCTATTCATTTCGTGCCCTCCCCATATTTGGCTCAAACACCAAACTGGTTTTGCCCCCCCAAGGGACATTCAAGCTATACAACGACTGTAAAACATTGCCCTTAGGGTTATGTACCTCATTTTGGCATTTTGGGATGGTGTCCTTCCTTATCCTCATGCCACTGGTCCACACAGCCTCCTTCTCGTTTGTCTTCCGCAGGGCCGAACTCGAAATTCTGCCCGCGCGAAACGTGCGTGAAACAGTCACTGACCGAGACCACGCAAACTTTTGCAGCGAATCTCCCTCATTCTGAACCCAGGGATTTTTGGCGCAGTCCAGATCCGGAGCAACCACAAAACAGAAACGGGGGAAAAAAACAGCTGGCTTTGTAAAAATAAACATGACTGAGCAGAGTGCGGGACCCACCCCTGGAAGACAATGCGATCTCCCCGATGCACTCATGGGGAGCATCGGTCTGAGCACAATATTGCGCAAGCTGCCGAGAAACCAGCTGAAGCAAGCGAGATTCAGCCGAATTGATGGCAGCCTGCTGAAGACTGATGTTGGTGCCGTTTGTGCATGAAACAACGGCAGTTGCACTGACGGCCAACTTCATACCCAAGACAGAAACAGAAACCAACCGTTTTGGCGTTAGGGTATATGAGTTTGTCTTCTAGGGGGACC
The DNA here is from genome assembly GCA_963377175.1 of Effrenium voratum. NCBI lineage: Eukaryota > Dinophyceae > Suessiales > Symbiodiniaceae > Effrenium > Effrenium voratum. Next base: position 232,735 of record CAUJNA010000791.1, on the reverse strand, counting down.
CCCAATAGTGGTGGTTTCCTTTTGGCTTCCCTTTCCCCGGAAAAAGCTCCACCCATAGATTGAGGACTGGGTAGGGCATTTGGTTGGTTCTGGCCCCCAACGGCGACCTGTTACAAGGGTTTTCTTAGCGATGCGCTCCTCTAGACGCCTAACCGGCACAGGGAAAAGCTCCACAAATGATCTTCGTTTGCGGCCGAAATGCAAACGAAGGGCCCCAAGGAAATTGGGTGTACACCCTTGCCCCGAGGGGTAGGGAAACCACATATCAAGATATTGGGAAGTGGCCCCCCAACTACTCACCGGAATAGCAAGAGTAGCATGGAAAAGGACAAACGCCGGCATTTCTTGGAGGAATCTCTTTTGCGAGATCCCTTTTCCGCCCCCTTGGGCGCCTTGGGCGCCCCTACATGTGTCGCTTGGCCTGTGAATCCGTATCAAACCGATCCGCAGGAGTAACTCGTAGGGTACGCAGTCAGTGGAAAAGAAGCGCCACCAGCTCATGCACAAGGTCAACAGTGGTCAAGCCGGCGAGCACTGATCAAGGCACAGGTTGACTGCTTTGCAAAAGAAATCGGCCTCAAAAAAGAAACCGCGGCGAGGAAAGTTGGGCCTCCCACGGCGTTTTTGAGACGCGACACAAGAAAGTTCTGGGTCTCCGGGCCACACTGCATTGCCTAAATTGAGGCAACAGCTGCGCCAGAAAAAAAAAAAAAAAAACAAAAAAAACAAAAAAAAAAAACATCTGCCACTTTTCAGGTCTATGAAGAAAAAAAACAACCCAGGAAAGCACATGAAGCCAAGAAAACTGGAACATCTGGGTGTGGCTCAAAATTAAACAGGAGGGGTTACGCAGGTTTTGGTCCATGTTTCCACTTACCAGGGTTCCATTTTGTGTATCGGTTTTTTGAGCCACAGCCATCTATGTCCGCACATTGAAGGCTACTGTCGGAATCCCCAATCCATTTTGCAACGGGCTGCCCACACTCCTCGATGGGCCTTTGCTGTGAGAGTAACATAGTACAATAGATAGGAAGAGGGTGATGGACGAGCCCCACTTAGCGAAGTTCGGTTTGCTCGCCGGAAGTATTCAGCACAAGCTAAGCTTTCAAACAAATCCTTCAATCAGAGTTGACTTCGACACACAAAATGCAGAATGCCAACTGTCCGAGTAGTGTGTGTGTGTGTGTGTGTGGGTGTGTGTGTGTGTGCTTCTCGAGTCATGTTTTTGGCCAAGAGGTTGCTGCTTGCTTCGCCCGCAGTCCACAGTCGACAGGGTGACGACAAAGAGATCTCTGAGATAATTTCGTGAACTGACTAATGTTGACCCCATATTCATCAACCCAAGTTTGTTCACAGGGGGTGTTCCCCTCCAAAGTATCCCAGGGACACCCCCCTGTTAATGAACTGGGGTTGAGTAATTCGGGGTCAACATTATGGCATGAGGTCATGAAAGTGTAGCGGCTGCACGCGGCTCCGGAACCGCCCCTGGCCGGCGGCGCGTTTCTCTCTCACGCAGCAAGATTCCAAAAACGGGAAAGCGAATCCCGAACGACGACAGGGACGGGGACGAAGACAGCATGTCGCACAAGGAGATTGGGCATGCGTTGGCATTTCAACAGAACTGGTTGATTCTCAGTGAGGAAATTACCATGCCTCCTGGGAATCAGCACTTGTGGTGGAACATTCAGGTCCTCAAGACCCCCAGTTGATTCCAGAGACATCCGGCTGCTCCAATTTGCACCGCGAGATTTTGGAACCAGCCATGCCAGATTGTTTCCAAGGTGAGTGGTCGTGGGGGACAGGCTCACTCAGGTCTGCGCGCTTTTGTTGGGGATCTCCTGCCTCAACTCAACGCCGCGCGCTTCTGATCGGCCTCAATCTTATTCGTTTGAGTGAGATTCGCGTGATTGAATGTGCCAGCAAGGTGCGTACCCCCAAATGGTTGGTTTAAAAAAACAAACACCCACTCGTAGTTCCTACACTGAAACCAGGAAGAAGGCTACCGAAGACAGGGCAGGCAGAATGTGGGCAAATCGCAGTCTGCTTCTTGGGGAACGCTCGCACTAAAGCGCGGCCACATGGCCAGCTATTGCAGAATCTGCTCATTAGCATGCCATCAAGAACCACACGAGGCCACAAATGGGGACTGGGGTGTGCCTCGCAACTAAGGCATAGATCACGCTCGCTACAGAGCACGTGGGCGAGCGGATTCGCGATTCCATGGGCACTTTTCAGTTCGTTCGCCCTCAAAACCTGCGCGCGCCGCCTGGGAGAAGCTCAGTGCGCCGGTTCCTTTCTGCGTGCCGCGGAGTCTGACACCAAAATCGCCTTTGGGGCCTCGGGGACCCCAAGGCGGGTTTCCCTGGAGCATTGATAAGGCCTTAAGGGGTTAATGATGCAAATGGCCCCCCCTGCCCCTTGCCGCTTTTAGGGCCCCCTTGACTTTATGTCATTCGTGGTCAGAAGGAGACTCTCAAACATGCGTAAGGTTAGTGCGGACTCAGGCCCGCTTTGAACCTGTCCTGTGTGCGGCAAGAAGGTAATCACTGCTGTGCGGTGACCACGCGCTTGTTGCCCAAGTGGTCTCGACGCAGTGTTGCAAAAACAGCGCGCAGCCTTCCTTTCCACGTACGGATCTATACATGCCCCGGTGTACCATCAACGAGTAAGCTGCCAGATTTCCGGGTCCAGGAACGCAAAAAGAACATCCGCTACGTTTGATGATCTTCTCCGGCCAGCGCCAAGCAACCTGGGAGGACCTTCGGTTTTTTTTTTAAACCTCTGGTTCTTACTTTAAGGGAGCGGCCTAATTTTTTCGGGGCTTGCAGGGTTGGGCCACAGGTCTAAACAGTGGTTTCCGTTGAAACTGATCCACCTTTGAACCCTGAAGCCTCCCTCAAATGCCCAGTATGGGAAAGAAGGGCATCCTTCTTTGGGTTGGTTGACCTTAAGGGGGAACCCTTCCCCAAAAAAATAATGTTAAAAAAAAGGCACCACTGGGCAAAAAGGGGCTCCCTTTCCGAAGGCGTTCTCCGTTTTTTCCCGCCGTTTTCACCCGGGCTTCCCTCGCCTGGAACGACCCGACCCGCGTCGCCCGCGTCGCGTGCGTCGCCTGAAAGCTGGCGAAGGCGTCCCGCGCCCGGCGCCAGAGCTTCTTCTCGCGGGCGCGGGAGTCGGTCTGTGTGACGGCCTGGAGAGGAGCCCCACCACACATGGGGGTGGGGGGTGGGGGGGGAGGAGGGTGGGGGGTGGGGGCTGGGAGCCAAGATGTCAAGATGTCTTTGCGACTCGCTCAGTGCAAGTGCGCAGCGTTTTCAGTGCAAGGGTGGGGGGGGGGGGTCAGGCCCCAACAGTAGCAACAGCTGTTTTGTGCCTGCATGCTGCAAGCGAAGATGTCAAGCCATCAAAGAGAGAGAGAGAGAGAAAGAGAGAGAGAGAGAGAAAGAGAGAGAGAGAGAGAGCCATCCCAGCCACCGTGCCCCGGCAAAGCCAATAAGGTCTTAACAGCTGCAAAAATCTTTGGAGGCTTCCCTGCAGTCAGTTTTTCTTCATCCTTTGGGTCATCTGCCAAGCGAAAATCTCATGAAATCACCAAGGGGTCTAGGCCTCAGCCCCATGCCACCCATCCCTTCTGCAAATTGTACTATAATTCCATCAGCTAAAATAAGGGATTCCCAACAAGAAAAGGACCTTTATCATGGTGAGCTCGTCGTACCCCAGGTGAACTCGCTATCAAATAAGCAGATCCCATCCAGCACGTCAACAATTGGCAAATGCTTGCAGCCAAGGAAGACGCCAACATTTGCTACTCCCCCACCCCCAGATCGAAAACCAACATGGCGCGGTCAGAGACGCTAGCCTTCTCCTGGGCTAAAATAATGAACCCATGCCGCAGTGAAACTTCCCTAGATCCAGTGGGTGCTGTGATGGAACACAAAGTGGGCCAAGTCTTGGTTGCACCGTGTGTAAGCAACTCTCATCCCTTTCAGGTGCAGTACGAAGTGCACTTTGGCTGCGCGAAAATAGCAAGGGCGAATGCAGGCGAGCCACTGGGATCCCCAGTCAAAGGAAACAAGCTACTCTCCGACTGTGCATGGACGAAATCTCCACCTAATTAAGAACCTTGGAATGATGATTCCAGGGTAAATACCAACCACATGGTTTCAAAGTGGTGCAGGATTTCGTCCATCCACAGTATCTGTTCGACAGCACACAGTCTTCAGCTAGTCTTTAGCAAATGGACATAAGCGACGATTGAACCGAAGCTCGCAATTCTTACGAAGTCGCTGTCAGGTAAAATTTAGTCGTTTTTGGGCGCCCTGCCAACCCGCAATTTGCAAATTTCCGGTACTATCGCGCAAATTCCCGCAGTTGCGCGCAAATACGAAAAGTGTGCACATGCATGTGCGCGTTTCAGACCTTTTCAGGCAGCAGATGTCCCGAAGCGCCCGAATTGCCAACCAAAAGCTCTATTTTGAGCCAGGTGTGGTCAGTCGAAGCTGCGCCGATCAGCTTTCAACCTGGAAGCGGTGTTCGGATTTCTTTTAATCTCAATTGTTTCTCTTGTCCATCAAGCTGGCTTGTCACGATGCAAGGCTAAGCCAGACAACGCCAAACAGGCAGCCAAAACGCACGCAGGTTCCTTGGATCATTCAGGCGAGTTCTGGTCGACAAGGCGCGCATTTATCCTTGTCCATAGTTATTTTTGAACAGCTTGACAGGTTGCTATCAAGGCTACATACGCCCAGAACCTGTACCAAAACCAGCGAAAAAACGCCTCGCGCAGTTCTTGGAACTTTGCGCGTTGTTACTTGAAATGCGCACTTGGTCCATTGTGCGCACTTTGCTTTTTTGTGCTCAAATGATACAGGCCTGGAAAAATCGCAAGAACTGGAAGCCTCTGGCCTAACGTGGGCCCCAGCCTTCTTCAGCAGCTCCGGCTTCCGTGCCTTCTGACGCTCGGCCCGCAGGCTCTCCAGCGCGGGGCTGGGGCTTTGGCCCGTCGGGAGGATGGTGTGGGCATGGCCGTGGCCAGCTTCTTTCGAGAACCAGGCGTGCTCCAAGAGCGCGGCGGCGCATGGCCTCGACCACCACCGGTCGAAAACAAGGGGACGGCAAACTGAGCTGCCAAAACGATTTGCTTGAAGACTCGCCTTCCTTTTTTTGGGGGTGTTGGACCCGATTTCCGGATCCACTCCAATACATTGTCATACATAGACCCTTTTTGTGGTAGCTCAATTGGAGGTTCCACCGATCACTTGGATGAGCTGGCCTTGGGCATGTCGCTCAGGATGCCAATCTTCGCATCACTGGCTGCTTTCATGGCTTGTTTTCCAAAATGGATTTCTGAAGAAAAAAATGGTGTGGGTTTCTTTGGAGCTTTTAAGTGACACCAAAAGCAAACCACCCCTTTTAGCTGTCCCCATTCTGACATGCGGAGGAGCATGGGCACAGACCCATTTCAACGTGCTGGGGCTACTCCGGGATGGTAAGGCTCACTGTCCAAGGCCCGCTAGCGACAGCATTTTATATCCGTTAAGGACCAAGCGCACGACAACATGTGCGGCGTTGCAAACTGGCCCAAAGGACCCCTGGCCAAAGCCGTTGGGGTCAACATCTAGGTCCTCCAGAGTAAGGGTCCAACTTTTTCCTGTAGTCTGTTTTGGTGGGGGAACCCTCCCCAAACAAAGTGGTGAGAAAGGGCACTACTGGGGACCTAGGAGAGGCAGTGATCCCGATCCGATTGAAGGTCAGACCATTCAGATCCACAGCTGTTTGCAGGAAAGCTAAGGTGGGCCCGGGCCCATTCCAGTGGGCAGCGCTCCGCTCAGGTTCTACCCAGGCACAAGGGGCTTGCGGCAAACCAAACTGCAAAACAAACACTGCAAAGATAAAAACAAAAACAAAAACAAACAAACAGCCAAAACAAAACAACCAAGATAGGGAAGAAACAAAAACAACCAACCCCAGGCCATCAAGCAAGAAAAGCGCTGCTCGCTCGCGTTCGGCGTTCGGAGTTCGCCTGGTCTGGAAGTCGCGGCAGAGCATCAGCTGCAGCATGGCGCAGGCCTCCTGGGAGGATTTTTTCAGGAGGCCTGCGGGCTCGCAGGGCAGCTGCCGGTGGAGCGTGGCCATCATGGTCTCCAGCTTCGTGTCCTGCGGGTCGTTTTGGGTCGTTTGGGGTTGGTAGGGTAGCTGGAAGATCAAGTTTTTGTTGGAGGGACCCCCTTTCAGGTGCCATGCTAGTGGGGGAGAGAGGGCATTTCTTTGTTTGGTGGTAAGGGAAACCAATAGCAAAACGCAAAACCCGCCATTTGGGGGGCCCGCAAAAAAAAAGACATACCCATTCGATTCTTCGGCAAAGAACTTGGAAACCTCATTCTTTCACCAAAGTCACCCCAGTGTGGGTTAAAGGGAAGCAACCTCACTTACTCCGATAACGCCTAACCTTCAACATTGCAGCCACAAGGCACAGGCACCCACAAGGCAGCTCATGTTGAGGGGTCCTCGCACCTTCCATAGAATCGCTTCAGGTAGAAAAGACTTGACTCGGCAAACGAGTCGACCGCGCTACGGTTGTCTGAAATTCCTTGTTCCGGAAACCGCCATCTTCCTGAGAAAGAAGAATAACTTCCGCGGACCCCATCGCGGAGCTTTCGCGGGGCTGTTTTCGGAACAGAACTCATCACAAAAGTAGTACACGAAGTACACAGTCGCAACTTTTCAATACGAAAGTAGTACACAAAGTACACTTCCGCAGCCCCAGCTCGAAAGCAGCATGCGAAGCGCGCTTCCACAGCTCCAGCTCATAAGCCGTGCGGCAGCACACGAGAGGACCCATTGGCATCATGTCCGCAAACTGGCGGGAGGTCCGTCAACTTTCGCGGACCTTACGCGAAACATTCGCGAAAATCCGGCTGGAAAGTTGCACTCAACTTGACCCGAAAGCTTCAAAACTCCCACAAGCTGGTTTCTGCTGGCCGGGGATTTCTTTTGCAGCAGCGTGTGCCCTCAGGCCGCGCATCCCCCGACCAACTTTAGTCTGCGGGCATTCTGCGCGTACTGCCGGCTAATACGCCTCGTTCATCTTTCCAGCTTCCTGTTAGCTTACACGAAACTTTCGCGAACAACAAAGTAACTTCGCGACCTTCATCCCCCTCATAGCTCAATACAATTTGATCGGGAAGAGTTCAGAACAACCACAAGGGAAAACAGTTGACGAGGCAAGCAATTGTTAACGGCTTGGGTGTGCGGTTTGGAGGTGACCGGTCTGTTGCCCCCTGCTTTGCAAGGGAAGGGAATCTCCAAACAACGGTTTCTACACATTTATTTGGGCCCTTTTGTTCTCCGCGGGTCACACGACACACCCTTGCCATGCAATAAGCCAAGCCTAAAATTGATAGATCATGATATCCTTCACTGCCGTTTCCTTTCATATCCTTCACATCCTTCACCTGCAGCATGTTTATGCTATTTCCGTGCCTTGCCCAACACTGTTTGGCCAGTATCAGCTTTGAGTTTATTTGGTGGGTTGTGTGGTTCTTACGGCAACATCCTTTATCGCCACGCGTGCGACAGGGAAAGCGTAAAGTGAAGGAACAAACCTGTGCATGCGATGCTTGTTTTTCTTCAAGGAGGGAGCCCTTTGCAAGTGTAGCCTTCATCATACACAATCAGCATAACCCAAATGACATGGACTGCAAGGTGTGGGTGAACAACGCACTCCAACAGCGAAAAGTCACCGATTGGCGGCCCGGGAGTCCTCTAAGAATGGATGACTGCCGGTGAGCATAAGGAAAAGTACCACTCCTTGGCTGTGTCGTTTTGCCCCTGACACATCGGAAAAAACTCCAAAACGAACACAGGGGGCCAACAACGCCCCTTGACGATGGATTTCCGTAGCGCATAGTGGCCGAGTATATGCAGGGCAAGGGGCTAGGGGCTAGCGCTGGTTGACTGAGTGACCCAAGTCACAGTCACAGGGCTGACCGGCAGGTAGGGCTCAAGAGGACCCAGAAAGACCTGAAAGCCCACTTCAGATTCCTCGAGCCCATTGAACGCAACGGCGAGGGAGGAGCAAAGCAGCGGAACTCATCGCCGACAGCCGGCAAAAGGCGGCATGCCAGCTGCGAAGAAACCAAAGTGGACTCTGGAATGTGGAACTCCCGCCATTGTGGGTTCCACATTTACTTGGGGGTCAACACCCACCTTTCCCCAGGCTTTCAATTCTTTGACCAACCTTTGAGAGTAGGGGGGTTTGGGTTGCGTAACGCCTAGAAGCCTAGAAGCCTAGAAGCCTAATACTGGCATCACGCCTAGAAGCCTAGAAGCCTAGAAGCCCAATACTGGCGTCACGCCTAGAAGCCTAGAAGCCTAATACCGGCGTCACGCCTAGAAGCCGAGAAGCCTAGAAGCCTAGAAGCCTAATCTGGCGTCACGCCTAGAAGCCTAGAAGCCTAGAAGCCCTACAAGCCTATATGCTTTATCATTTTTGTTGCGTTTCTGCGCCTTTGCACTTTTCTGCACTTACACGCTCACGCTTTATTGCGCCTCATTACGCTTCTACGCTTCTGCGCTTAATTGCGCTTTTGCGCTTCTGCGCTTAATTGCGCTTCTGCGCTTAATTGCGCTTCTACGCTTCTGCGCTGTATTGCGCTTTTCCGCTTCTGAGCTTTATTGCGCTTTTGCGCTTAATTAATTAATTGCGCTTCTGCGCTTAATTGCGCTTCTACGCTTCTGGGCTTAATTGCGCTTAATTGCGCTTAATTGCGCTTCTGCGCTTAATTGCGCTTAATTGCGCTTAATTGCGCTTTATTGCGATATTGCGCTTCTGCGCTTTATTGCGCTTCTATGCTTCTACGCTTAATTGCGCTTGCACGCGCTTATTTTTGCGCTTCTACTGTTTATTTGCGCTTCTACGCTTTACATCGCTCTACTGCGCTTCTACGCTGTACTGCGCTTCTACGCCTCTACGATTAATTGCGCAATGACTATTGAGGTTGATAAATCATCATTTAGGAAAATACACCCTCCGTGTCCGACGGTGAAACAGGAGGACAAGTATTAGGGATCAGAAACAACCAAATTAACTCAAGCGGCATGAGGCCCTGACAGGAATAGGCGCTTTATGATCAATGCAGAGGCCAGCGAAGATCTTCCGTCTCCACTGCCCATCGCTCTCGCGAGGCAACACCTACACCTGTACATCGGATCTTCGGCAAATATGAACAATAATGAAATGGATTGAGATTTGAACAAGTAAATTGATGTCTGCCATAGATCCTGATGAAAAGCAGCGCCAGTTCCAGTTGAGGGGATGCGCCCAGGGTTGTTGATCTTAGGCCTCCTTGTCACACCCACAACGCCGGACTCTCGACAAAAATTAGCAGATCATGGGCATCACTGGTCGGGGTTGCCATATAATGCCACAAACTGCTTGTCGTCCGCCGTGGCAGACACACATATCGTCGGGGTTGATCTCCTCGACTTCCTCCTGCGGTGGCACCAGCGCTAGCCGTGCCTCGTACCTTGGAACAGCACGGCACCTTTAATCATCTCCTTAGGCGCGCTCAAAGCTCAGGGTGACACAGCGGGCCACTTTCTGGACAAACTCAAGCGCAGAAGGCGTCAGGTCTCCCCGCGGAGCGCTATAGGCAGAAAACGGGTCGGTGATGAGGCGCTCGTAAAGACTTTTGCAACCCTGCCCCACAAGACCAAGCTTTCATAATGCCCAAGCCTCCTTGGCCGCTCCTAAGAGTCCATGTGCTGCGTCAATATCTGGGTTTCGATTTGCTCCATGATTGAGGGAACGGCCATCTCTTCAACACGTGCCACTTTCTTGATGTCCGGCATTTTCTCCGGCAGAACGTCGCATTGAAGCAATGAGTTGAAACGGGCACATTTATCGGGGAGTGCGAGGACACGTCGCGCGGCCATGCCTACCTAACGGTAGTGCCTGGGTCAGGCTTGAACGCAAGGCCGGGGGGGCCAGGGCCGACCGCCCTATCAACATCGCGGTTGATGTCGATAAGGCCCCGGAGACGGGGAGGCCCTTAAGGTCACTTAAGCTTGGATTTCAAGCAAGGTCATCATTTACGCGGCCCTAAATTCATATGGTCCAACCGCACGCACGTGAGCCTTCGTCGCAACAAGATCAGACAGTATCGAAGGCATCAAGGACGGCAAGGACCTCGCGCCTGTGCTCTTCTCGCTCATGGCGACGACTGATCGTGATTGAATGGGCAGTACAAGTCCTGGGGCGCGGGATTTGCAGCGACACGATGCGTCCGTTCCTGATCAGAAAGCCAACGAAGTGTACCGGTTTGGTTGATGAGAACCTTTCCAAGGATGAGCAGATCGAGCTGCGCTTCGAAACCGCCCGCTACGCTCTCTACTGGAATTGGGCCCGAGTGGTCCATCAGCAGCCCGGGGAGACCCGTGGTCGAAGTGGTCTTTGGCAGCATCTCAAATAAGAAGAAGGCAACAAATTGGAGGTGCGCCGAAGTCATTCACGCGCCCGAGGCGGAGTGCTACGTCAAAGAAACCTTGCATCGTGCGCGTGCGGTATGCAATTTTGGGCATCGCGCTTTCGGCGAGCGTCCGTGAAGTTCTGACAGAACCAGGCCGGGCGCCATTCTTCGCATGGTCACGGGTATAGCGGGTATAATTGCGGGTGATGCGCCATTCAAGATTGAAGCATAGAAGCCGCCAAAGTCTACGTCGCTGAGAGGCCCACAAGCCTAGAAGCCTAAAGCCGAGTCACGCCTGGAAGCCTACAAGCTCTGCTGCGCTTCTGCGCTTTACTGCGCTTCTACGCTTCACGCTTCTGCGCTTTCTTGCGCTTTTACGCTTCTGCGCTTAAATGCGCTTCTACGCTTCTGCGCTTAATTGCGCTTTTGCGCTTCTGCGCTTCATTGCGCTTCTACGCTTCTGCGCTTAATTGCGCTTCTACGCTTAATTGCGCTTTTGCGCATAATTGCGCTTCTACGCTTCTGCGCCTAATTGCGCTTCTGCGCTTCTGCGCTTAATTACGCTTTTGCGCTTAATCGCGCTTCTACGCTTCTGCGCTTAATTGCGCTTCGCTTCTGCGCTTAATTGCGCTTCTACGCTTCTGCGCTTAATTGCGCTTCTACGCTTCTGCTCGTTGTTGCGCTTCTACGCTTTTTTGCGTTGTGCGCTTCTGCACTTTAGCTCGCTTCATTGTTTCTGCGCTTGGCTCCGCTTGTTCTGTGCTGCGCTTCTGTGCTTTGCTGCGCCTCGCTCCCCGTCGGCGCTTCTGCGCTTCTCGGCTTCTGCGATTTATTGCGCTTCTGCGCTTCTCGGCTTCGCGGTCTATTGCGCTTCTGCGCTTCTGCGCTTCTCGGCTTCTGCGGTTTATTGCGCTTCTGCGCTTCTGCGCTTCTCGGCTTCTGGTTCTTTGACCGATGTTCCTGCGTTTGGTCTAAAATTTGCTGGTTCTCAGCAGTGGGAATGAGGGAATGACCACATATGAAGCATCCCCCATGGTTTCGCTTTAAGGGGAGCAAAGCATACATTCCCACATTCCCTATCGCACCGTTTGCAAGCAAAAGGCCGCCCTCCTTCACTTGCCCAAAGGACCTAAAAATCAAAAGGTTGAGCTTCCGGCACCTCTAAGAATGGACTAGAAGTCGATTCGCTTGCAAGGCTGAGCTCCTTTTGCGCTCTACCCACATTCCCGATGGTTTCCCCTGCATGCCCTACTAGGTCCTCCAGTAGAGAGGATAGAATACGGGTACCCTTTTTGTTTTCTGTAGTCTGTTTTAGTAGGGGAACCCTCTCCCAACAAAGTGGTTGCCTACCTATCGAAGCGACTCCGCGCCCGGAAGCCGGGAGTCCCAGAGAGAAGACGTCGGAGGCCTTGCCGCCGCTGCGTTGCTGCAGCACCTCCGGAGCTGCGAAGCCCTGGGTGCCACAATGCCACTCGATGCTCGTCTGACCTCGCATGTGTGTGTGGGTGCGTGCGTGCGTGCGTGCGTGTGGGCGTGCGAGCGAGCGTGCGTGCGTGCGGGCGGGCGTGCGGGCGGGCGTGCTTGCGTGCGTGCGTGCGGGGCGGGCGGGTGGGTGGTGGGTGTTGTGTGTAGTGGGTGTTGTGTGTGTGGCGGGTGTTGTGTGTGGCAGATATTGTGTGGTGTTGTGTGTGGTGTTGTGTGTGGTGTTGTGTGTGGTGTTGTGTGTGGTGGTGTGTGTGGTGGTGTGTGTGGTGTTGTGTGTGGTGTTGTGTGTGCTGCGTGTGTGTGTGTGTGCTCTGTGTGTGTGTGTGGTGTGTGTGTGTGTGGTGTGTGTGTGTGGTGTGTGTGTGTGTGCGTGGTGTGTGTGGTTTGTGTGTGTGGTGTGTGTGTGTGTGGTGTGTGTGTGTGTGTGTGTGTGTGGTGTGTGTGGTGTGTGTGTGTGTGGTGTGTGTGGTGTGTGGGGTGTGTGTGGTGTGTGTGTGTGTGTGTGGTGTGTGTGTGTGTGGTGTGTGTGTGTGTGGTGTGTGTGTGTGTGGTGTGGGTGGTTGGGGTGTGTGTGTGTGTGGTTGTCGTGTGCGTGGTGTGTGATGCGTGGTGTGGTGTGTTGTGTGTGTGTGTGGTGGGAATGAGGGCAAACAAAAGGGAATCGGAGGTTTTGTTGATTTGTTCTTGGTGCGAGAGGCAGGGAATGAGATGGCAAACCATAGGGAGGGAATGGAGTTGTAGTTGAGTTTTCTTGGTGCGAGAGGCAGGGATTGAGATGGCAAACCATAGGGAATGGGGCAAGGAGGGGATCCATGTCCATCATAATCTTGCTGGCACTCAGCAGGGAATGAGGGAATGACGCCAATAAACCATCCAGCCGGCTGTTTCTTAGAGAATCCCCAGGCTCCCTCATTCCCTATTGAGCACCAGCAAGTTATCTCCCGAGCGGAGTGAGCACCCGACCCACTGCCTGGAAATCAAGTGGTGATTTGTTCTGGGGTGACGAGAAAATGACAACCGAAAAAGAAAAGCGGAGGGTGAAAAGGTGGGGTTTGGAGATGTGAGTTTGGGATGTAGGCTCAGTTTCCCTCCTTGGTCTGCGTTGGTGAGGTTTGGGGGGTTGCGTCACATTCCTCAAGAACCAGGTGTGCGAATCCCCACCCCAATCCAAATCACTAATTGGGTTCGACCACAGTAACCTAATGTTAAACATGCCTTCGCAATGGAGCATGACGTCCCCAATAATTCATTGGGGGCCATCTTCAATCAGATGGCCCACCAGCGCAATTTGCCCAAATGAGTGGCAATCGCAGCGGCCGCATGCGCAGCATACCCCTCCCCCTGTCGTTATAATAGGATGCGTTGGTTTGCATGGTCTGACTTGCCCAACCCGGCCCCGCATTCCCCCCCCCCCCCACCCCGCGCCTTCAGGAATCCTTCCTGCCAGACCGAGATCAGCGATTGCCACCCGATCTCCGCTATATGCGATCCTTCAGTGTCAGTTGAGGCGAGTGCGTCATTCAGAGTTACTGGCATGAACTGAAAACTCACTGAAAACCCTTACGATGGTACTCCAAACTCATAGTCGCAGCATGTGCCAGATCTGTCTGGGGAGCTGTTGTTCTTACTTTGAGCAGCACTCAACATTACCTTTCAATGAATGCAGCCTCACCCCCCCCCCCCCCCCGCCGCTCTTGCGCTACAGTCTGGATGCAAAGCCTCTTTAGTGCAAGCCGAGGCGCATGATATTGGCATCCTTGATGTCCCGGTGAACAATGTTCAGGCTATGCAAATGCACGAGGCCTTACTCAAGCTTTCCCCTTGATAGGATGCACCTGGAGAGCCCTTTGATACAGAAAAAAATCTCAAAGGCCGTTTGACATGTTTTCGGGCATCACGGGCGGTCGAATGAGCGCTTGTCTATATTCGGGCGCTTTTTGGTATGCACCTGATTCAGCTCGATGATGAAACCGACTGAGCTACAAACGGCTAGGTCGTTGGGCTGTCATGCTGTGATAGGGCACTTGTCACGTCGTAGTGCAATGTTAAAGCATGAGCTGCGCTCAACCACGCAACTCGGGCGCAACTTGGCGCAACCTGCGCGCAACCTTGCGCAACCGGGCGCAACCTGGAAAAGTGTAGCAACTTGCCGCCGGGAGATGGGCCTCATTAGCTGTTCTGCACTACATAACTTTTGCTTCAATGCGTTTCCTGTACACATTCTTCGCTAACAATGGGCTGTACAGGGCAGGTCCATCATAATCTTGCTGATTCTCAGCAGGGAATGAGGGAATGACCCCTATAAACCATCCCCTATGGTTTCCTGTCTAAGGGAATCCCTAGGTTCATTCCCAAAACAGCCCGGCAGGCAGGTCATTCCCTACTGAGCACCAGCAAGTAATTTGCCAAATCCTCCACAAGTCTGACCACAGCTATGGGCCACAGGACGAATACAAAGAACTATGGATCAGCGTGGGGCCATCAACCAAGGACAAAGCCAAAGCCAAGAAATTAATGCGGTTTCTGCCCACCTGGCACCTGCACATTGCACATTCCTGAACACAAGCGTTGACACTTGACCAACCGCACCCTATGTCATCCGCCTCATTTAATTACCTAGAAAACGGCGGAACTAGCAATCTGGTCTGAGGTTGCTACTTGCCCATCAAACATAAATGCTGCGAAAGCAGCAACTGCTTACCGTCGCTCAGCTCTGGTGGAGCTTGTTTCAAATGGACAATGCCTGCATTCCGTAGTGGAGCCGCCCTGGAATTGCTTTCCTGGCACTATGTGTGGTTCAATGCCACTGGGACCTTACCTGGCCCAAACAAAAAAACACCTTCGGCGGGCGGTTCTTCGATGCACCCCCTGGGAAGTGGCTTCAAGCCCGCGAACCCCTGCGCGCCAGGCGGCCATCGAGAACGGATCGCATCACCCACGCAGAGTATCGCTCCTGGCACAACTTCCACATGGGTGTGGCAGACACAAACTCACAAACCACGTTCTCTCATGAGGCTTGAGGATCAACACTTGAATGTAACGTGTTGCCAATTAGGTCGGCCAACCTGACTGGATCCGGTGTGTCATTGAGTACATTGTACACCTGAAATCGTGATAACATGTCAGACAAAGAACCACTAGCATCCTAGTGCAATGGGCAGCTAAATCTTTTGGGGGGCGTGGCCCACGCCATGCCAAAAGCCAACGAAGCTGTCGTTGGTGAATACATCCGCCTGACCCCAAGCTTTTAACAACAGGTGCATCCCAGGGAACAAGCCCAAACTCTGGCGCGTGTTAGCGGAGTCCCTGCCGCCTTTCAACGGTTTGGGCCCTGCTTCACTTGAGTGGCGAATCGAGGGCCATCGCAAACCCGAGTGAACATGCCTGGGGCGATTGCCCGCGAAAACTTGAGGAACTTCTGACTGACACTGCTCGCGCAAACAGCTCTGGCACCATGAGCTAACCTCCGGTGTAGCACGGAACCTGACAAGTTCCGGAAGACTATATTCCTTTAAAAGGGGCCATCTCGTGGGTTCCACGGCAACATTGACAGGGGTAACATTCCTGAAAAATGGCTTGCTGCTTGCTGTTCGGGTCAGGAACATGCTTTGACCCGCTGCTACTGCCAACACATGCGCGACGATCGGCGAACACTGCAAAACCCGACTCCACACGAGGAAACCTCCCACGTCGCTTGCGGGTTGAACCCGCCGCTACCCCCCCCCATCCCCGCCGCATATTTCCTTTGTCCCCCCCAGGGACTCGCGGACTCGCGGGCGAAAAAAACTTGGCCGTCGAGTCGACGGCTCCGAGGGGATGTGCTGGCAGAAGTTCGCGAGGCTGCACTGGCACCGCTCCAGGATGAGAAGCTGCAAGGATTCCTGCGGGCTTTTACGCGATTGATTGGCCGCCTGGAGGCGCACAGCGCAACAGAAAATTCACAAACAAGACAAAGCCCACGAACCCGAATGCACATCACTTTGCGCAAGCCCAAGAATATATAATTAGAGAGAACATTTTTCGGTATAAGCCAATGGGGCTCGCAATCAAGCCTGCTGCGCAAACTGCTACGATTTTCAGTCTGGAGCTGGACACCTGCGCTTCGCGCGCTAGACTTGCACTACAAAGTTGCAATTTTCCAGCCGGAGCTGGAAAACTGTACTTCGCGCACTAGACTTGCGCTACACAGCTGCGATTGTCCAGCTAGAGCTGAAAAGCGATTTTCGAGCTGGAGCTCACAACCTGTACTTCGCGTGCTATACTTGCACTTCAACTTTGCGATCTTCCGGCCAGGGCTGGAAACTTGTACTTCACGTACTATACTTGCACTACAAAGTTGTGACTTTCCAGCTAGTTCTGGAAACCTGCACACTTTGCGCACTAGACTTGTACTTTAAAGTTACAATTCTCCAGCTAGAGCTGGTAGTACTACAAGGCTGCGATTTTCCAGCTAGGAGCTGGAAACCTGTACTTTGCGTACTAGACTTGTACTACAGAGTCGCAATTTTTCCAGCTGGAGCTGGAAACCTATACTTCGCGTACTAGACTTGTACTACAATGTCGCGATTTTCCAGCTAGAGCTAGAACCCTGTACCTTGTACTACAATGTCGCGATTTTCCAGCTAGAGCCAGAACCCTGTACCTTGTGCTACAAAGTCGCGATTTTCCAGCTAGAGCTAGAAACCTGTACTTCGCGTGCTAGACTTGTACAACAAAGTCGCGATTTTCCAGCTGGAGCTGAAAACCGGTACTTCGCGTACTAGACTTGTCAAAGTTACGAACGGAAACCTGTACTTCGTGCGCTGGGCTTGTGCTGGTTGTGATTCCCAGCTAGAGCTGGACTTCGCGTACCTGTGCTTCGCGTAATAGACTTTTACTACAAAGTTGCGATTTTCCAGCGCGCGCTAGACTTCTGAGCGACACGTCTGAGGACAACTTCTGCTTGACACTTGTGACTTGTGAGCGGCACTTTTGAGCGACACCTGGTCAACACTTCTGAACCACACTTTTTCTGATCGACAATTCTGAGCAACACTTCTGAGCGACACTTTTTCTGATCGACTTTTCTGACCAACACTTCTGTCTGAGCAACACATTTGGTCCGCACTTCTGATTGACACTTCTGATCGAACAGTTTGAGCAACACTGCTGAACCACACTTGTGAATGACACTGATGAGCAACACTTCTGATCCACACTTCTCATCGACAGTTCTGAGCAACACTTCTGAACTTTTTCTGATCGACACTTCTGATTGACACTTCTGAGCAACACTTTTTCTGACCGACTTTTCTGAGCAACACTTCTGATGCGACACTTTTGAGCGGCACCTGACCAACACTTCTGAACCACACTTTTTCAGACCGACACTTCTGAGCAACACGCTAGAGCTAGAACCCTGTACTTCGCGTACTAGACTTGTACTACGAAGTCGCGATTTTCCAGCTAGAGATAGAAACCTGCACTTTGCGTACTAGACTTGTCAAAGTTACAATTTCCAGCTGGAGCTGGAAACCTGTACTTCGTGCGCTAGGCTTGTACTACAAGGTTGTGATTTCCAGCTAGAGCTGGACTTCGCATACCTGTGCTTCGCGTACTAGACTTGTACTACAAAGTTGCGATTTTCCAGCTGGAGCTGGAAGCCTGTACTTCGCGCGTTAGACTTGCACTACAAAGTTGCGATTTTCGAGCTGGAGCTGGGAACCTGTACTTCGTGCACTGGACTTGCACTTCAAAGTTGTGATTTTCCAGAAACCTGTACTTCGCGCGCTATACTTGTGCCACAAAGTTGCGATTTTCCAGCTAGAGCTGGAAACCTGTACTTCGCGCACTAGACTTGCACTACAAAGTTGCGATTTTCCAGCGCGTACTAGACTTCTGAGCGACACGTCTGAGGACAACTTGTGATTGACACTTCTGAGCGACACTTTTGAGCGACACCTGATCAACACTTCTGAACCGCACTTTTTTTGATCGACACTTCTGAGCAACACTTCTGAGCGACACTTTTCTCGATCGACTTTTCTGAGCAACACTTCTGATTGAAACTTTTGAGCTGTCAACACTTCTGAGCCACACTTTTTAAAACCGACACTTCTGAGCAACACTTCTGAGCGACACTTTTTCTGATCGACTTTTCTGAGCAACACTTCTGATTGACACTTCTGAGCGACACTTCTGAGCGACACCTGAGCAACACTGCTGAACGACACTTCTGATTGACACTGATGAGCAACACTTCTGATCCACACTTCGCATCGACAGTTCTGTGCAACACTTCTGACCAACACTTCTGATCCACACTGAGTACACTTCTGAGCGACACTTCTGAGCAACACTGCTGAATTGACACTTCTGGGCGACACTTCTGGGCAACACTTCTGATCGACACTTTTGAGGAGCCCTTCTCATCAACACTTCTGAGCAACACTTGCGACCCACACTTCTGACCAACACTCCTGAGCAACATTTCTGTCAATCACTTCCGAGCAACACTTCTGAGCGACACTTCTGAGCAACACTTCCAACCGACACTTCCGAGCAACACCTTTGAGCAAGACTTCTGATCTACACTTCGGAGTTACACTTCTGAGCGACACTTCTGACCAAGACTTCTGATCCGCACTGCCCCATCGACACTTCTGAGCAACACTGCTGAATTGACACTTCTGAGCGAGACTGCTGAGCAACACTTCAGGCTGAGACTTCTGCGCGACACTTCCGAGCAACACTTCTGATCGACACTTCTGAGCAACACTTTTGATCGACTTTTCTGAGCGACACTTCTGATCGACACTTCTGAGCAGCACGTTTGATCCGCACTTCTGATTGACACTTCTGACCAACAGTTCTGAGCATCTGGTCAACACTTCTGATCCACACTGCTCATCAACACTTCTGAGCGGCACTTCTGAGCAATACTGCTGAGCAACACTTCTGACACACACACACACTTCAGAGCGACACTGCTGATTCGACACTGCTGATCGACACCTCTGACACCACGATCGACAGTTCTGAGCAACACTTCTGACCGATGCTTCTAAGCCACACTTCTGTCCGATACTTCAGAGAGACACTTCTGCGCAACACTTCTGAGGGAGCAACACTTCTGATCAACACTTCTGATCCACACTGCTCATCGACACTTCTGAGCAACACTTCTGATCGACACTTCTGATCGACACTTCTGGTCAACACTTCTGATCCACACTGCCGACACTTCCAAGCAACACTTTTGAGCAACACTTCTGATTCGACACTGCTGATCGACACCCCTGACCGACACCTCTGATCGACAGTTCTGAGCAACACTTCTGACCAATGCTTCTGATCAGCACTTCCGAGCAACACTTCTGAGCAAACACACACACACACATGTAAGCGACGCTTTTGAGCGACAACACCTCTGAACAACACTTCTGGGCAACAGCGACACTCTGAAAACACCTTTGAGCGACACGTCTGAGCCACACACAATCAGCAACACTGCTGCCTGAGCGACAATTCGAGCAACATTTCTACACACGTATCTCAGCGACATGAGCGACGCTCCTGAGCGACACTTCTGAGCGACGCCTCTGAGCAATGAGCGATACCCCTGAGCAACACTTCTTTAGCACACTTCTGACCGAAACTTCCGAGCAACAGTTCTGTTCGACACTTCTGAGCAACACTTTTGACTGACACTTCTGAGCGACACTTTTGAGCGATACTTCTGAACCACACTTCTGAATGACACTTCTGAGCAACACGTTTGATCCACACTTCTGATCTGCATGATCAACACTTCTGATCCACACTTCTCACAACATTTCTGAGGGACACGTCTGAGCAACACTTCTGAGCAACACTTCTGAGCAACACTTCTGTTCGACACTTCTGACCAACACTTCTGAGCAACACTTCTGATCGACACTTCCGAGGAACACTTCTGCCGACACTTCCGCCCGATACTTCTGAGTGACACGTTTGATCGACACTTCTGGATGACACTTCTATATCAACACTTCTGAACGACACTTCTCATGGCCACTCAAAATGCGCACCGCGCCACAGCGAGAGCGATTTGACCCACCCAAAGTGCGCAGAGGGTTCGCTTCGCATGCTCAAAATGCGCATCGCGCCACAGCGAGAGCGATTTGACCCACCCAAAGTGCGCAGAGGGTTCGCTCCGTGTTCGCAAAATGTGCCACCCAACGTGCGCAGAGGGTTCGCTTCGCGTTCTCAAAATGCGCACAGCGCCACAGCGAGAGCGATCTCGCTGAGTCAAAGTGACGTGCCTGCCGCGAAACCTACACCCAGGCGCCAAAGTACTGCGCCTGCCACGAAATTTGCACGAAAGCTCCAAAGTGCCGCGCCTCCCACAAAATTCAACCAAAACGCTCGAAAGTGCTGCGCCTGTCACGCAAAGAAAGCTTGCCACAAACTCAAAATCATCCAAACATCCAACTTTGACACGTTTACGAAACGCATCCAAAACTAGCACGGGACTGTGGCGCCAGAATGATTTCGACCAATTTTGACATGTTTCAGGCCGATTGTACGACAGGGCCAACGAAAACGGCGCCGGTGCAAACACTATCACGCGCCTGCCAAGCAGGACACCTCAAAGCAACAACCCCTGGATCGCAAATTCCACTGGCACGGCAACGAGAACACGCAGCCTTCCAAAACACTGCGCCTGCGCAGCAAAACGACACGTCGAGCTTGAGAAGCTACGATTCGCGCACCGGGCCAATGAAGACAGCACTTGCCGATCCATCAAAAACACGCCTCCACGACGAATCCCAATGGCACACGCTTATCGCCTCACCGCGAACGGTTGCGGACGGTTGCGAACTCTGGAGCAACTCTTCGCGAACACGGCCTCCACCCCCAGACCCCCACTTATAAACGGGAACCTTTCGGGGAAACGGAAGAAACGGGAGGGAAGTTGTATATGAGGCTCACAAAATGGTGCTTACTTCTGGAAGGTCGGCCCTGGCCCATGTGAACTCCAGAAAGGGCACCTCTTGCCACGCAGCCCTTGAGGCCGCCATAGTTTGAGCCCTTCGCAATCTGGAAACCTCCACGGCACTTGGGCTTATGTTGATACCAAATTAAGGCTCCAAGCAAACCTCTGGTAGAAATTCGGCACCCACTCTGCCCTAGGATTTGGGTCAGGTGGCAAGTTTCCACCAGGCCCAAGTGGCACATTTTCAGCATGAGCTTCAGGATGTATGTTAAATAAACTTACACATCCCAATTTGCATACATACAAACAGAAGCTCTCTGATCAGGGCCTCGAACCAATCCCAGTACAATGCATCTCTCGCCAAAGAAACAAGCAAGGAATTCCCGGCCGCCGCTCCTCTGCTTGCACAGCTCCAAGCGGAGCTAAATCGCGGAGGTTTGAGGAAGGATCCGTCAGATCGACCGACAGCAGGGAAATGAGCTGAATGATATTCCTCGGTCGCAGGGCCCGCGTCAAGCTATGAAATTGACTCGGGTCAAAACTTGGGTAACCCCAAAATGGAAACAAGGACTAAAAACCTGCGGTCCAATTGCTGGTTTAACTTTGGCCCAAACGCCAAAGACTTTGTGGATGGGCCAGGTCGCAAGTTTGGATTTCAAGTCTGTGCCCTTCGCACGCCGGCGGCGCGAGCCGCCTGCGAGCCGCCAAGCTAATGGGATGGCTGGGAGCCGCCAAGCTCCCAAGCAAAGAGGAGTTTAGAGGCGGTCAGCAAGAACCAGTATCCACGCCAGGAACAGCTAAGGTCAGATTTGGCAGGAAAACCTCACTTATCTCACGCAAACGCAAGAAAGCGTTTGCGGACGCATGCACAAGATGCAGGCCGAAGCCGCACCTGAGACGCTAAGGAAAGGGAAAGACGACAGCCAGGGCGTTTTTATGGCCAGAAGCGCAGATAGGTGGCCTTTTGGAAAAATAGATGGCCCTGATAAATGGAACGCAACTCATCTAAACCAGTGCCATCTATTTGTTTAGCCAAACTAACCTGAAAAGGACGCCAATGTACAGGACAAAGGCATGGGGAGAAGCATGGACAACACGGGCAAGAAGAGCACCTTAAAGAAGCCGAATCGCCACACGCGGAGCTAAAGACTGAAGAAAGGTTCTCATGGGCGGTCCGAAGACCTGAAGCCTGGCTTACGTCCCCCAAGCCTCGGGCATGGCGTCTCAGCCCCAAAAGGAGAAAAGACGCAAGCAAAGAGAGACTCAACACGGAAAAGCATGTGGGAGCTGGAGCGTCTCAGAAAAAGCTTGAGGCAGTTGCTGTACCACGGCTATGAAAGCACGCCCAGCAACACGAGTTGCAAGCGCCACCCCCTTGTTCGAACATGTTGAAACAAAATCTTCCAACGTCCTGCAGCCACAACCTCGAACAAGCATCTGCGACTCTTTGGGCTCTGATCCTTCAAAGTCAACGGCGCGATGCAAAAGATGTCAAGCTCACTTTGGAACCACTATGACGATGGCAACAACATTGAACCCATCAAAACCTGGCCCAACGGTTCAATCCAACAAGGCGCCTTCGCTTAAGCCGGCCAAAGCCGATTGGGCCCAGTTCAGCCAGAATTCCTCAAACGTGCTCTCTAAATGGCAATTGGAAGTGAAGCCACTGCCCAAAGTATTTCTTGAGAACCCAGCCTCCAGCACGAAACAAGCACAACAACAACGCCACCACAGAATCCCACGCCCCCTGTCTCAGCCCCCCCCCCCCCAGGCGGGAAAAACAAAAAACACATACAACACTGGGCTGTCCTCAGGTTAACTGGAAATCCAACCACTCAACACTAAAATAACACTAAAAATGTAAAAAGCTGAAAGGCTAAGAGGATGGCTGGTTAATCAACTCCCAGTTTATTAATGGAGGGGTGTTCCGCTCCAAAAGTGGTCTGATTCCCCACTAGACCCAGGGACACCCCCCCAATTACTAAACTGGGGTTGATTAATATGGAGTCAACATTACTTGGTTGCTGTTGACCCCCCTGCAAAAAGTGAATAACTTTTTGGAGGTTAAGTGGAAAACCCAACTTGGTTTCAACCAAAAAGTTAAAGTCTAAAGATCCAACCCAAGAGCAGTCACTCAGTTGTTCAGTGACCATTGTTTTTCTGTAGTCTATTTTAGTAGGGGAACCCTCCCCCAAAAAAGGGGAGAGAAGGACACTGCTGGGGGACCTAGAACACAACACATTCGCCAAGGCGCTTGTGCCCAGCTGCTGCTTGCAACATCTTCGCCTCATTGGCCAGGAAGGGGCCGGGCGTCACACCCACTTTGGCCACCACCGCGGCAGAGGTCTGGCGCAGGCGAACTCTGATCCAGCTGCGGGTCGTTTCGCCAGGGGCTTACTTGTACTTTTCTAAGCTCTAAACAGGCTCCTAATCAATCTTCAGAATCGCAAAATCCGGGTGGCCTCCCATTGAGCTGAGGTTTCCCCTTGAAATACCCACTCAAAGAGGGCCATCATTTTGAGAAACGCCCACGTGGCTCAGTTAGAACTCGAAGGCCAAGCAAGCTTGAAAGGGAGACATGGCAACGCGGCACTTGCATGGAGTGTCCAAAATAAGGCGCGGAAGTCACTGGCGATCTCCAAGAGAAACGGATGAGGAGAGGAGTCACCTTTTTGGAGCGAAGACTTGGATATGATATATCGGGCAATTTGAGTGACTAGATGGGGCGGGCCCCAGAAATCCCCCACCTAAGAGCTCCCTCCAGGCCGGGGGTAGCTAGCCTTCCTGACACCCTTGGCATGCGGGCAAGTAGAAAATCGTGACACCTTGCCAAGTAGAACGTCAGATGTGCGTGCACGAACGCGCTGCCTCTGCAATAGGAGTTGCACATCGTGGGGAGGTTCGGAGGCTTTTTGGGCGACACCGAGTACTTGGTTGACGTTGAAAGGGGAGCAACAAAAATCAATTTTAGCAGTTCAGTGGTTGGATTCCCACCACTAAACCACAATAAGCAAAAATGTAAAATGTTTCCCAACAACCATCATTACAAGCCTCACGCGGCAAAGGCAAACATGTTTGCCCAGGATTGCAGTCTCTAGAACCCTCCGCTGTCATCCCTAGGGTCGCAAAGGCTCCTGCAAACTCCATGAGACCCCAAGTGCAAACAGTACCGGGGAGAACCATAAACTTACCCCAACCTGCCCGCCTCCCCCAAACATCTCGGTGTTTTTGGTCACGTTTCTCACGTTCGTCTTTGACACACCCTCACCCGCCCAAGGGCCAAGCTTTTGTCACCTTGACCAAAACATGGACCAACTCAAGGAAGCCCAAAAGGTCAGAAGCTCAATCCCCTGTGGCCCTTACACCCGAACCTCAAAACCTCCCCCGCCCTCGAACCCGTCTGCGAAGCGCGAGAAGCGCGCGCCTTGGGGCTGGGCGTCAGCTGGGCCGCATGGACCACCGAGGTGGCGCCGTGGCCGAGGCGCCGGCCCAAGGTCACGGTGCCGCTCTCCAGGCGAAGGCAGCAGCCCTCGAGGCACGCCATGGCACGCGCTGAGGAGGGCACTGAGGCGCCGAGGGCCGAAACGCGAGGCGGGTGAGAGGGGGTTTGCACCTGAAGTGGGGTTGACGACCTTCTCTTTTTTAAAGGGGGACTCAGCCAAACTGGTAGTCTAGCTTTCCTTTTGATCCCTGAAAACAAAAAAAAAGAAGAAGAAAAAACGGGCACCCTAGAGAAAAGACAGACTTGAGTGGGATTTTCTCCCTCAGACCCTTTGTAAGTGGGCTTCAGCTTCACAATTGGGGGTCCTCCTATTTTGACGCCCCCCATTTCTGGCTACTTGGCGCTTTTACCGGCCCGGGCCTAGGTCCTTCTTAGAACCTGGATCCTTTGGGGGTCCGGTAGAATCAGAGCCGTTTCTTGGCTGACTTCATGTATGGCCCCAAAAGGGGAACAAGAGCAAACTGAGCAACTGCAAGAGTGAGTCCTCGCAGAAGCCAACGAGCCAAGCCCACATCGTTTCGGTTGGGAAAGCCAACCGCTCACTCCGCACAGGTGAACAACCAACATGACTTCTCAAGTTGCGTATTGGATGCTCAATCTTTGGCGCGGCCTGCGCAACGCATGCGCAACGCTAGTCACCTCTACGGCTTTTCAATTGGCCCAGCATCCACGAGTGGGTAAGTCACACATTTCACGGCGCCCTTGCCATTGATTGCTTGCTTTTAATCGTACCCGTCAAGTGTTGTGTTTCCTCAAAACTGTACTGAGAAACAAGTCTTTCATTGCATGAAAGCACACAAGGATCACGGCCAACCCAGCCCCAGAACCCTTTTCCCCTTGCCCCCCTGAGATGCAACATGAACTTAATCCAAATCGATAGACAACATGAAAGGGGCGTATTTCCTGCCACGGATAGTGGTTAGCCACAAGCAATGTTGGCAGCGTTCTCCACGCCCACCCTACCCTCGCCCGCCTTGGTATGCTGGTTGTGCTGTTTCGTCACTAGCGTGGAACGGCTCGCTGCCTCTGCAATCCACTCACTGGACTTGACTACCCCTCGCCCGGAGTCTGCTAGAGGTTTGTCCTTGCATTCCCCATCCTTCCGCTGCGCCGTGGGCAAGTTCTGGACAAAACACCCAACCCGCAACAAGAAAGCCAAAGAAAAAAACTGTCATGCGTGCGGCCTTGAAATTCCTTCGCTGAAATCTATCGTCAACTTGGAGTTAGGCTCTGCTGGCGTGCACCTAATGACTCTTCCAACTTGAGCGATGTGCAACCTAAAATGGGTGGTGTCCATATGGTTTCCATTTAAAATTCAACTAACCCAAAACGGGGCACCCTCAAAAAAACCCAGCCCACGTCTGATCTCCAAGCCTACTTCCAAGTTCCGTTCATGGCTTCCCGCCTTGTAGACTTGATCGGAGCTGGCACCAGACGCCACCGCCGCGGCATGCTCCTGCCGTACGCCGTGGCGCTCCGAGGGCCGTGCTGGATGATGTTGACCCAGGTCGGTTGCTTTCTGCTCCCCTGCTGAAAGTGACAAACATTTAGTGGTTTAATTCGGAAAACCCATTAGCTGGCAAAAAGCTAAAGTACTAACATCCAAGCAAAATGCACCTCTGCCAGAATTAAGCAAGCCCTCATTAACTTTGACGGGCGAAAGCCCGCTTCAAGTGTAAAAAACCAATCGACAGTTGCATCGGGGGTCCGACTGAAGTTTCCAAAGGGCAAATTGGGTTTGACTCTTTCTCCATGGGCATGTTTTCAGGTTTTGTAGGTTGATGGGCCTGCATGATTTTCTGCTGGAAATGTGTCAGCTCATTTAGATCAGTTTTACGCACACCTGACCTCATTTGAACGCGCATCAGTATCTGTGCCAAGAGTGTTCGGTCGATGTCCAAAGATGGAAGCTGACAGGCTGTTCAACCCTCTCTCTCTCACTTGCCCAAGCGACCTAGAAATAAAAGGTTAATCTCTTGGAACCTTGACTACATGTGGGCCAAATCAACGAAACCAAAAGGTCAAGAGGTTGGTTTTGGGCAAGTTCGTTCTTGCAGGTTGTTCTCCTATTTCAGGATCCTGGTATTTTTGTTGTGCCTTATAGGAAAAGAGCATAAAACTACTTTCAATCGAGAAAACTAACAACTACCCAATAGATTTGGCCGGCGAAACCAGACTGCAACCACCCAGGCACCAAAAGGTCAATCCGGCTGCGTGCGGCGCCTCAAGCAGGCTTCGACCCCCCTTGTGCGGCCTGTACTGATCAAGCCCAGGCCAGATCAACCAGTGACCTCATGACCTACGACTTTTTCGTAGAGATCCCCGTTTGGGGTCCCTGGATGTATAAACCTGGCAGATTTCTTCTTCCGTGCACATGAGGCTCGGTGGCGAAATCTGCGAAGCCCTGCTAAAAGTGACGAACTTTTAGTGGGTTTAATACAGCAAACCCATTGGTTGGCAAAAAGTTGTCCGAACATCCCTCGGCAAAATGCACAAAGATGGGCAAGGTGCTCGGGGTCTCCTGCTTTGCCGCGCTCCTGGCTTCATGCCGCGCCCGGTTCACCGCCGTCTTCATCTCCTGCGATGCGATGGCATCGCGGAGCCAGCGACGCCAGGTTACAACCTGCACTAAAAAGGAGAATCACGAGTAGCGCAGCATCCCAGAACCCATTTGTAAGAACCCATTCATGGTCACCTATACAGTTTCGGTGACGCGAGCCTTTAACGCGTGTTTCTATGATCAGCCAGCCACAAACTCCGCTATCTATTGCCTGCGGAAAACGCACAAACATGCAGCCGGACCAATGTTATGAAAAAAGAAAAAGAACAACACCACCTCTCCACCTCTCCTTGTGTAGGTTATGCGTAAAAAGTGCAACCCCCTCTTGAAAAGATGGGCTGCAACGCATCCCAATCCAAGCGCCTGGCAACGGCTCCGCACAACTTGCTTTTCAAAGCCTCACTGAAATGTGAAACACACGTGAAAAACCATGTGCACTCGTTTGGGTAAAGTGTTTCAGCCCTGGATTCTTGTCTGAGTGGTTCATAATGGGGAATCCTAATCCGTAATCCCATAGTGGAAAGCCACTCGGGGTGAATCAAACCAGCACCAATCACGATCACACGAATCCGACCCCTGCCAAGAGTTTTCTTTTTGCTAAGTAAAAGGGAACATGAAGAAAAGCCAAAACTGCATGAGGTTTACAACTTCCCTAAGTCTGGCAATACTGTCACCTGGGCGGGCACGTTGGCTGGTATCACTGAACATCGCCCCGTTTCGCGGGATTGACAGCTGTTCTGCCTCAGACACGCCAGCCCGGAAGGACAGTCCTCAACGGGCAAGTAGATGAGAAAGGTGAGAAAGGCACGATGGCAGTTGGAAAGGAAACATGGTTTCCAGGAGAATGCGTATGTAGCGGCGTAGGGCCAACAACATCATCGATAAGTTAGAGTATCAAACCAAAGTCATATCAAACACCACTAGATCAGCATCGAGAAAATCCCGAGACCTGTCCACCACCCCTAAAACAAGAAAAACGAGGGTTGGAGAGCCTGTGGGGGAGGCTATGCGGGGGAGGGAGGGGGCAGGGTAGGGTTCCTAAAAGTTCGTCGTCATCATCATCATCATCATCATCGTCATCGTCATCATCGTCATCGTCATCGTCATCGTCATTGTCATCATCATCATCGTCATCGTCATCGTCATCGTCATCATCATCATCATCATCATCATCATCGTCGTCGTCCATCATCATCGTCATGGTCCATCATCGTCATCATCATCATCATCATCATCGTCGTCGTCCACGATCATCGTCATCGTCCATCATCGACATCCTGTGCTCTTCATGACGGCCTGCCTTTCTTCCGCCACGTATTCAAGACAGTGTGTTTGCACGCTGCAAGCGCGTGTCGCTGTACATACTTGGCATCATTCGTCGGGTGTTGTGGAACATCTTCTGTGATACCAAAGTGGGATTCCCATCCCGGTGATCATTTGGGCATGGGTCCACATTGAACCACCAGGAAATGGGACCGCCGGTTCTACTTACCAGGGCTTGCCGCATTTTGGGGTTACCCTACTGACGGACAACATCCACCACAGAAACCCTAGTTTCTGATTCGATTCCCCCGGATGCCAACAAATCATGGTTTCATTCCCATGGTGTCATTTCGTGGTGCGAGAAGCGGATTTCCCGTCCATCCATGGGGGAACTCCCTCGAGGTTGAGGCGCCCGGTTTTTGGGACCCTTGCAGACTCGGACCCCACGGTATGTTTGCTCTGACCCAGTTGGCTATGGGCAAAAAAAAATGGAACCATGGCAAGTGGAAACATGGACCAACACCTGCGGTCCAATTCCTGGCGGTTTAATTTTCACCCATAATGTTCACCCAGGATTAATAAACCCGTCCCATTATTAGGGGGGTGTTCCCTCCAAAAGTGAGGAATACCCACCAAAAGGAATTGGACACCCCACAATCAAACTCAACCAGGGGTTTATTCATCCGCCCCCTTGGAAAAAAATCGGAGCACCCCCGCTCCGGCGGCTTTCCATCGAAGACGAAGACCGGCTGGATGCCCGCCTGACCAGCGGTGTGCCTCTGAGCCACGCTCGAAAAGCGCCGCAAGAACATGGTCTATGGTGTTAACCAAATGCTTCAAAGGCGTCTTTTTTTTTTTTTCACCCAACGACTCAACATCTATGGTGCAGCCTTTCGCTTTTTTTTCAGGGCGTCTACTTCTCCCAAATACCCAAAAAGGCAAAAACAAAAAAATCAACGTGGCACGGGCGAATGTGTCAAAAAACGCGCCCATACCAACCAGGCGAGCGCGCCTCCAGCATCTTCAAGGCTCGCAATACGAAGCCTTGCAGGTGCGAAGTGGCCTCGGGCTGCCGCCGGCGAAACTTGTTGTGGCGAGGTGAGCAAAGTGCTCGAGCCTTAGGTTTTGCCGGTATTTAGGGCTTCTAGGTTTTGGTTTTGGGTTTTTTGGTTTTTAGGGCGTTTAGGGCTTTGAGCAAAATATGTTGCCGGTTTTTAGGTTTTGCCGTGATCTTGGGAATATATTCCCAACGTTCCTCCGTTTCCCAATGTCACTTACGGAGGACCGATGCATAGAAATCTGGCTGCATCGGCTGATCCTGAGGGTCAAATCAAAAGGCGTCGCAGCCAGCCCCATGCCTACCTTGCCACTCGGGCGGAGGGTGCCCAAAACGCAGTTCCAGCATGCGACGCTCGAAAGCGGACCCCCAAAACGCTAGCACACTCACTAACTTCACCAAGAAAGCCTTGCAAACGCCGAGTTACTCTACATGTCTCCGGCCCATTGCAGGGGAACAGCCCCTCAGCAGTAGCAATGTCTGATAAGTGTTTGGATGTTTAGTGAATTGCCCCAATTTCGCCGTTGCCAAGAACAGCACTACTTCATCCCTGTCACAGTCAACATTCAATTGCCATCTTGCAGCCAACCACACCTAACCTCAGCTTCAACCATTCTGATCCTGTAGGCCCTTCCAGTCCTGGCATTCTCTGCGACCGCCGGGCCAACAACAGAACAGCCACCCCCCCTTGGTGCAGTCCAGATGGCTTCACCTCAGTGGATTCACCGGCAACTGGGGGGAAATTCGGGGCTCAAACTTCCAATGACCGGTCTCTTGTGGTTTCCTCTCGGAACACCAAGAAAACTTGGCCACTGCCCACTCGGTGAGCAAGATTGGTACTGAGGTGTGGCAACCATGGTGAAGATGTGAAGGGGAACCGCGCTTTCCATCTCAAAAACCATGACTCATCGCGGCAGCTTGGGCGCATGGCGCCGTGCAGTGCGGTCAACTGCGTTGCGGCTTCAAGGGGGAGGTGGGGGCCCTGGGGGGGCGTGGACGTGTCGAAGTTGTGCCAAGGGGCCTTTGTGGCCAAGAGTTGTTCCTCCGAGCTGTTGCTTCAGATCCCCTTCCCCAAGTGCACAACGAAAAGCCCAAAAAGGTGCAGCCAGTGAACCATATGGCAATAAAGACTATGAACAGCACGGATGACTTGGACCCTACATGTCCTTCACATGGAATTTCAGACACAAGTGGCCATGCATGAGGACTCAGTTGGCTTTCAAGTGGGAAGTGGACAACTGCATAAAGTTTTGCCTTGGGCTTTCTACCTTGGGCTGTCTACTCCTTCCGCCCTATGCGCAGCTGGGAAACCTCAGTAATTTCCTGCTTTGTTTTGCCCAAAGCTGCAAAGCCCCTGTGTGCCCCGTGGAACAAACGCTCGGCCTGCTTGAAACACCGGACACTTTGTGGCTTGGCT
Source organism: Effrenium voratum (assembly GCA_963377175.1). Lineage (NCBI taxonomy): Eukaryota > Dinophyceae > Suessiales > Symbiodiniaceae > Effrenium > Effrenium voratum. The sequence continues at coordinate 202,026 of CAUJNA010000791.1, read as the reverse complement.
ACTACTTCCCTGAATTTCAGTCTTCCATTTCAGCTTGACCAGTTGGAACATACGCAACAGCACTATCCCAACGCATGCCTCCCTGCGAGAAGAAACCCAGCGACCGGAAACCGCCAACCTTGCTCCCCTCCATCCCAAGATCAATTGACGAGCAAATATTTCCAGTAGTGATAGATTCCCTTTAAAACCAACAGGGGGAAATATAACCTATTCTCAAGCAAAGGGGATTTTTTTGGGGGAGGTACCCCTAAAGAAGACACACCCATGGCTTCAGCCGAGTGGCCCTGGTCGTTCTGCAGATTTTCCGCCGCGGCGCCAGTTCGCACGATGCTCAGAAACCTGGGGATGGACACTGGCGCTCTCTTTGCGAAAGGAAACGCAATTTCGTGGGGAGTTCTCAGGCAGAAAATTTTGAGCCCAGAGGTGAATTGGCCATGGGTCAAAATCCCGTACCCCCAGTGAACATCCCAATTTCCCACTAAGATAGACTAAAATGGGTGGTGCACCTACCCCAAAACGGTACCATTGGTTTTGACCCACAGCCAATTCAGTGTCTGCCAGTTGGCAGAAGGACCCCAAGGCAAAGAGTTGCAAAGCGAAGTCTGGCATCTCCTCTTCAGGGTTATGGAGACTCCATGCGTGGGTAGGGTACGATAGCCCAAGTGGCTGGTACATCCAAGCAGAGGCATCCACGGCAAGGCGCCGTCCAGTATATCCTCAGTAGAAAGGAACACTGTGCCAAAATAGGGGGGCTGAACAACCAAGACTAATTCATATCTAATACGTTTCCTTTTGGGAAAAAGTCACCCAGTTATTTGGCACTGAGTGGGTTTGCGAGCTTCCAGGTACCGGCGGTCAGGGAGGGGGAAACAACTCCTGGCAAAAAAAAAAACCTTCGGTTCTGGCTGATTCACCTCCTTTCGGCTCTCCTCTCGCCTGGAAGCAAACTTTGAACCTTCGAGCCTCGAGCCACCGGGAAATGAGGCGCCACAACCGCCAGCTCTGAGCAATGTCGCTTCAATCTGGCCATGCACATGAGGTTCAACAAAACACCCTTGCCACTCCATTTTTGTATTCCCGCATCTGTGTTCAGCTCATGACAGAGGGGGAACCCTCCCCGCGGCAATGAGAATGATTGACTTCACGGCTCCATGTTCAGGTCTGGGTGAAACATTGGCCGCGTGGCCCCAAAAAGCTTGGTGGCCCGTTCGTGGATCACAGGCGGAAATCGCTGCTACAACCATCTCGCTTACCAAAGGACCTAGGAATCAAACGGATAAGCCTTTCGAGCCTTGACTAATGGACCCAATCACACAAACCAACAGGTCACAAAGTCGACAGGACCTTTGGGCAAGCGAGTCATATAACAGGCGCTGCGCTTTGCAAAGCAACCCCCCGACTATGGAGACACCAGGCCCCCCATTCTTGCTGTCCCCCCCTACCTCAAAAACTAAAGCTGGAGAAAGCGTCAGCAGCGTCAAAAGCAATAAAACAGGTAGCGAACCTCTCACGGAAGTGGGAACCACTCGGAAAACAAGCAACCGGAAATGCATTGCAACAAGAAAATACCTTCTGGCTTTTGGGCATCCAAATTTCGGAGCAATTCAGCACTTTAAACAAACAGAACAAACACAGAACAACTTCTGGCCATGCACCCATTACAGGAAACAAAACACCGTCGCCAATCCTCTTGGAACGTTTTTTTTTTTAAGTAGAGAGCTTAGAATAAGGGTACCCTGTTTTTCTGTAGTCTATTTTAATTGGGGGAACCCTCCCAACCAAAAAAGGGTAAAACTGGGTGAATTATACTATTTCACCAACCTGAAATAAGGTGGTTGGGGGGCCATTCCCCACATAAACCACCATTTGGGGTGAATTCGGTCGTGTGAGGTCGTTATCATTCACCCAGGTAAAAGGGCACAATAAGGGTACCAACTTTTTTCTGTAGTCTATTTTAGTAGAAAAAACCCTCACCAAAAAAGAAATGGGTGAGAAAGGGCACCAATTGCTGGACCTCGAAAAAGCGTTCAGCGGAGCGGCGCTTCAGCTCTGAGTCCTGAATTGCTTTGGGCGCCGCCTCCATGAGGTACGGGAAGAGGCCCTTGATCCCCATGGCTCACCGAATTTCTCTTCGGCACGCGAAGTCCCAAGGAACCACAAGACCAAAACGTCTCTTTTCAAGGGTGCCGCTTTTTGGTTGCTTTTCTGTTTGAAGGCTTGGTTGCTGTTGACCCCCCTGCAAAAAAGTGTCACCGTTTGGGGGGTTTAGTGGAAGAAAAAAACCTTGATTTCCGAAAAAGTGAAAGTCTAAAGATCCAACCCAAGATCAGTGAAGAAGCTCGGCACCGCTTTTTGCTGCTCAAGGGACGCCAAAAGGAAGCCACCCATTTTGCGGGTCTCTTGTGAGACAAACCCAGGCGGTAAGGCCCTGTGTTGACTTGAATCACTGTTTGGGCTGAATTGGATTTTGCAAACAGACAAGACCTCCATGGACAAGTATTCCGATAAGTGCCGATTTGCAGCAAATGCCCTGCAATGGTTGGTGTCATGGTTTGATTTCCCTTTCAACACCCAAAGGCGGCGTCCCTTTGGATAAAATCCCAATTAGAAACCAACCTGCGGAAGATACATTTGACTTCTCGCACTTGCGATTCTCTCGGCAGCCATGCTTTGAGCATGTTGCAAGTGTGGTGCGTTTGCTAGTGGCCGCTGGCTGGCGAAAAGGGATGGATTTCGGAAGTGCCAAATCCTCATGATCCATTCCTTCTGGGTATGGTGGTAGCGTCGGTTGAGATGCCAACCGATATGCAAAGTTTGCTTGAGGGTGGGCCTTAGCGGTCGATCGGAGGGTTTCGGAAGTCTACTTTCCCTTTGGGGAAGCACCGTATCCACCTTCATGATTAGAGTTAGGCCCAGTTGTAGAATGTATACTTTATCGTTTGCTTCACATGGAGTCACTGGTAAAATGTAAAATGTGTCCTAAGTCTACCCCAGTCATGATTGCAAAGAGGGTGGCTTCAAACAGTTTCCGCTGGCGGACGGACCAGGTGTCGTGAACTCGAGGGTTTCTGGCCGTGCGTGATGTCGCACATGGAACGGATTGGGAACTTTTGGCAGGGGGGGTCCCATTTATCATGGGGGCTGGGGGGGGGGGGTGGGGGAGGGGAGGGGAGGGGAGGGGGAGGGGAGGGGGAGGGGAGGGGGAGGGGAGGGGGAGGAAGCCCTTATTAATGCCTTCTTTACTCTCTTTTCTTTTGCCCGTCCCCAGCCCCCATGAAGTTACGAGAGAATCCTTGGCTTGTTCTTGGCCATGCCCCCTCCAGGTTTTCCGTGCCATGATCACAAGCCCCCTCGCTTCAAATATGGTCCAATAATGAGTCGCCTGGCCCGAAGCTAAGAGCAACAGCAAGCCCTTGAGATACTGCAATAGTGTCAACACAGGCAAGGGACCAATCATAATCTGGAAGGACATTGTCTGGGCACCCCGCTTGCAAGCGCTCTGAGCGGGGAGCTAAAGTGGTTGTAGCGGCTGCGTGGGGCGGTCTCGCAATAACCGCACTCACTTCCCTTCAGCCCACAATCTGTTTATAGCCTTTCTTGAATCTCATGGGTTTCGAAGATATGGGAATGTTACTGCATACACGCTGCCCTAAGCGAGCATCACCTGACGATGATGAATAACTCCTGGGAAACAACACCGTAAGCACATGTCATGTGAGAACACGCAGCATGACGTGTGGATCGTCTTTCGACCAGGACATTGCTTGACAATGCTTTGTCTTCTGCTTCAGCTTGGTTGGCCCTTCCCAAGCCACCCATCAGGGCGGGAGCATGGGGACTTACATTGCTTCATAGTTGCCCTTCAACACCCGAATTGACAAAAACCGACTCATTGCGCACCAGGAACGAGTGTGTCGCGCCCGGCTGTGCTTGTAAAGGCCAACCCTAAGCATAAACAACCGCCCAGCTCCCCGTGAACACTAAATCAAGCACATGCGCGCTCTCACTTCCACAAAACGCAACTTGTTTCTAAGATTCGCAGCGTGCTTTGGCAACCAAATTTCATTAGACACCTAGCCCTGTGACATTCCGCACTGGAGGCTTTGCACAGAGAAGCGTGCGCCCTTGTCAAGCAACAAAAACTGGCCTACACAGTTTCTGAACTGGCCTCTTGACAGGCTGTACATGAAAGGCACTGTTGTTGGTCCCCCCACTGACGGGGTGCAAAGGCAAACCGGCTCCTGCAGAGTCGGTGCTTTTGGCTCAAAGCGGAATGACACTTTACACTGTACACGCACCCCTTTGGGCAGCCCTGCACTGACGCCTGGTGCGAAACCGTGGCGCAAGTGGCTACACCCTGAAAAGGCGCAGGCACGGAAAGGCACGCCGAATCAATCAGGGACTTTCATGTGACCATCCATCTGCAAATGTCAATAGCATTTATCATGGTGAGCTCGTTATACCCCAGGTGAGCTCCTATCAAAATAGCATTCTATTCGCCTACCAGGTCTCGGCTCAGCTTGGAGACATTGCCTCCTAGCGCGAGCCCCATATACCGTGCAGGCCTTCAAAGTATGAGGCCACTACTGTATCACCTTCCTTGATTCGAAGAGGGGCTGAACCGAACAGCCTTCCCATATCACAATTAGCTTTCCTGAAAAATACAGGTTTGTTTTTGTGTCAACATAGGGGCTGCACTAAAGTGCACAATGGCGCTATGCCGAAAACACACACACATACCATTGTTTCGCCCGTTCTCCCCAACAACTGCCTCAAGGAAACACATCCAAAAGGCCCTCACGGGCCGACTCCCCAAATTGACAGCCGGGGATTATGAGAGCGCATCCTCTTTGAGCGCGCAAGTTTCCCGATTTCTGTGCGCATGAATGCAAATTCAGAACATGTTGGCCTCCATTTGCTTAAGCCCCCTGGAAAAGTCCAGTTATGTCCGGTAGTGATCAGTTCCCTTAAACATCAATCAACAAGGGAACATGAAAACATATTCTTAATCAAATGGAAGTTGGGCTCAAATTCACTGGAAACACAAAGTGGTTTAAGGCTCAGAGGGCATGCTCCTTGGGGGAATTTGGAAGGAGAGTACCGATGACAACTGAACAGGTGTTGTTGCTTGTAGTTTCTGCGAGCCTCTGTTCATATATGATTTTTTTTAGGGGTCTGTAACGCGCGACGCGCCACGAATCTTGTTACGGAGGTCTGTAACGGAGGTCCTTGTTACGCAGGTCTGTAACGGAAAAACATTTCCTGACAAGCAGTATCAGCAGCACAATGTAGCGCAGCACAACGAGGTATGTAAGCAGCTCCAATGTCTCCGAACGGTTCAGAACGGCTCAGAACGGTGCAGGGTGTGATACTGCAATCCCTCCTGAACGGCTCAGCGCGGTTCAGGGCATGATGCTGCAATCCCTCCTGAACGGTTCAGCACGGTTCAGGGTATGCTGCTGCAATCCCTCCTGAACGGTTCAGAACGGTTCGTAGTCTGCTGCTGCTGCAATCCCTCCTGAACGGTTCAGAACGGTTCCTGGGAAGCTTGAGTGACGAACGGTTCAGAACGGTTCAGAACGGTTTTGAACTATACGCCTGCTCTGTGCGTTGCTTGCGAGACGGGCCCCAGAACGGCTCAGAACGGTTATGGGTTCCAATGTATTCGGAAGTTCAGAACGGTTCAGGCATGCGTTCCAATGCCTCCGGAACGGTTCTGAACCATGCAAAAACATGTGGCAAGCAGCTACCAGTACGCATGAACATTCATGCCAAAGATGTCGCGGCTCTTCCAATGATTCATGGCACATGATGCTTTGCCATCCTTCAATGATATGAGCAGGTGAAATTCGCGAAGGGGAAGATTCTCGTCAATACATATCCCCGTCCATGAGGGATACTAAGTCCAGCTCACCCATGGTCACTCAAGATCGGGCAAGCGAGAATGAATTACAATTATTTACCTCATTATTTGCCGTACTATCTACGGACTCTTTCTATTAAGGGCCAGGCCAACCAGAAAGCTTGATTTATTTACGTGATTGTTTATGCTTTTATTTCCGGGCACGGCGAAAACGACAGACCCCCGTATTTATAGAGGCTAAGTTTTGGTTTAGCACATACAGCCAAAAACACACACACACAAAACGAGACAAACAACCAACCAACAACCAAGCAGCCAAACAAAGAAACACAAACAAAAAAAGCAAACAAACAAGCAAGCAAGCACACAAGTAAACAAACAAACGTGCCAACAAAAAAAAAAACAAGCACCAATTGGGTCTTGAAAAGCAGGCACACACACAACACACACAAACAGACAAACAAACAAGCCGACAAACAAACAAACAAACTCACAGCAGACAAAGAGACAAACAAGCAAACAAAGACACAGAAACAGACAACCAGACAAACAAACAAACAAACAAGCAATCAAACACGCACACACATAAACAAACAAGCAAAAACAAAACACACTAACACGCAAACAAACAAACAAACAAACAAACAAACAAACAAACAAACAAACAAACAAACAAAACAAAACAAAACAAAACAAAACAAACAAACAAACAAGACACACAACCAGGCAAACACAAGCCGACAGACAAACAAACAAACAAACTAACTAACTCACTAACAAATAAACAAAGACACATCTACACAACCAACCAACTAACCAACCAAACAAACAAACAAACAATCAAACAAACAAACAAACAAACAAACAAGACACACAACCAGACAAACACAAGCCGACAGACAAACAAACAAACAAACTAATTAACAAATAAACAAAGACACATCTACACAATCAACCAACCAACCAACCAACCAACCAAACAAACAAACAAACAAAAAGTCAAACAAACAAACACACAAACACACAAACAAACAAACAAACAATCAAACAATCAAACCAGCAAGCAAAACAAACCGACTACCAAGCTGGTTGTCACTTTGCCGCCGGTCGCTCCTCGGAGTCCTCGCCTTCGTCTTGAAGTGCGCGAACCACGCACATCATGCGGAGGTTCGTGAAATGCTCCTGGAATGAAGCAAGGGCTGATATGTGTAGCAACCCATGGCCATAAACTTGAAGGACCAATTTATGCGGGCTGATTTCCCATTCAGCCACAACTAAGGGTGAAGTAAGCCATAAACTCAGGGTTACCAGGGGTTCATATCTCGGTTGCGAAATCTGCTCCCCTGCCAAAAGTGACTAACTTTTAGTGATTTAATGGACAACCCATCAGTTGGCAAAAAGTTAAATTCCTAACATCCAAGCAAAGTGCACCAAAGATGTGCGCACACAGTCAGCGATTGAATGAAAAGCATCCCCCGCTGGAAATCAGTGCCACTTCTGCTTTATACATGATGTTCTCCTTCAATACGGGAAATTGCAGGCGGGTGGAATCCCCATACAGTATTGGCCCATACATTAAGAACGGGATGTGCGTAAGGCTTGCTTCCACCCATTGGTCCCTGTCCCACGTGGGGAGCACAAAATCACATCGCTTGAACCCTTGTGGTCCCGCGGGGAGCTGAGTGGAAAGTGACTTGCCATGTAGGAAATATCAAGTCGTTTTAGTGGTTTGGTCGTCCCATATCTTACGAACCTTTTGTTCTGAAACACCCCATCCAGAGTTCAAAGAGCCAAAAAGTTCCGGGCTTCCGTCGGTCTCGGGTTTCGAGCCCTGTCTGAGTTTGCCCGGGACTTGTAAGCACAGCGGTTCGAAAAGTGGCTTCACGCAAAGGACGGGCAAGGCCTGGAACACATGTACATCCGAGCAACTGCCGTCCGCGTTCCAACGTCCAACAGTAAGTGCCTCAGCAAAATGTAGGACAGTGCACTTCCATTTGGCCAAGCCCCCTGCAAAAAAAAAAGTCCAGTAGTGATAGATGCCCTTTAACACCAACAGGGCAAAATCAACACATTCTTAAGCAAATGGAAGTCCACATGCGGTTTAGTATCCATCGATGACTTGAACCGACGGAAGGTTTGCCAGCTAAGGTTCTTTTCAATCCAGGCATCTCGATTCATTTTCGGCGCCACAGCGGCCCTTCCAAATTCGGTCTCCAAAAAGCAGTCTCTGTTGACCCCTCTGCGAACAGTGTTCAACTTTTCGTGGGACAAAATGCGGAAACCCCTTCATTTCAAACAAAAAGTGAAAGTCTACGATTCCGCTACCGTTACCCAACCGCAGCTTTGAAAAAAGCTGTCTAGGGCCTCCAGCACAGAGGTTAGATCAAGGGAGCCATTTTTTCTGTAGTCTATTTTAGTAGGGGAACCCTCCCCCAAAAGAACTGTCCCCCCCCCAAAAGAAAAAAGCGGAGAACTCCAGCTGGCTGTGGGTCAAAAATAGGGTCACCCCTCAAATGGCTTGACCTAGTAAGTGGAAACATGGACGATTTAACCTGCGGTCCAATTCCTGGTGGTTTAATTTTGACCCATACCGACCCAAATCTCTAGTTTGATTCACCTCACAGCCCAAAAGCTGATGAGGTTTTTTTTGCTTCGGCTTGGTCACAGCTTTCAGTTGCAGCTTCCGGTCAGTTGCATCGCTTGTGATACGAGAACCCCTGGCATGGAGCCCCTAGTCTCAGTTGTTCAGTGACCCTGGAAAAAAAGGGAACCCTTTTGGGAAGACCATTTTTAGTGGGGCAGCCACCAAAAAAAAAGTGGAAAAAGGGTGCCACTGAACAACTGAGTAGTTTATGGCACACATATGAACCCTGGCAACCCTTTATGTTGCTTAATTCACCCTTAGCTAAATGCGAAATCAGGCCCCAAAAGTTTGGTCCTTCAAATGGCCAAGGACCCCTGTGGCCGCTGTCGCTCCGCGCCTTCAGGGCCCGCAGCTGCTCCAGGCTCATGCGCTGAAGCCTCGGCCGGGCTCGGCGGGCAAGCGAGGCGACGGCTGGAGCAATCCGTTCCCCCTGTTTATGAAGGTCTCCCTGATACATAATTCTATCCAAAGTTCCACATCCGGGAATGCTACTTTTAGGTGTGGGTTTTTGTTTCCCCTGTTTTAGTGCTTTTCTTTTCCGGAGCTCGCGATGAGACTCGTTTTTTTTTTTGGCACGCGAACCCCACAAGGACAGCCAGCCCTCTCACCCCAAAATAGCTTCAATAGGTATAAAGAAGTATGCAGACCTGCGCAATCCCTTTGAATTATCTTTTGGCTTAAGTTCAAAACCCAGCCTTGTTCTCAAGAGGGACTGTCATCAAAGACTCCCCCAGCTCATTTGAGCAAAAGGAATCCTGCTCCTCTGGGTGCTCGCGTCAAGCTGAAACCAAACAACTGGAAAAACCTCGTCCGTTCTGAGGAACCTTGACCGAACCGTCCCGCAGATTTCCTTGTGCAATGGGCGCCGCTTTCCCGCGCTTGATTTTAAAGTCACAACATGAGGAGCAAAAAGGAAACGCCCTCTCTCTCACTCTCTCTGCGTTGACCATCAGTAGGACCAGCCGTAAGCTGAACCCAAGAGCCAAGCCAAAGGTCCTGAAACTCAGGTAGCCCGCGGTTGGTGCGAGTTTTGGCCCACGCCGCCAACTGCTCGGAGCATTTGGCACATGTTTTTGTTGTACTAGCCCCTTGCAGCACCTTTCCCGCTGTTCCGGCCGTCGCCGGGGAGGATGGGGAGGGGAGGGGGCATAACGTACAGGGCACAAGTCATTTGGACGTCTCCAGCTTTTGGTTTAGTGCCAGACATACCTTCCCTTAGTATCACACAGGCGAATGGACTTCTGTCTGCCTAGCGTGTGTCATCTTGCTCATTACGACTGACCCGCCAAAGGCTCCAAGACTACGACATACATTTCAGTTCTGTGAGCAGTTTGCGAAGCGCGCTGCCTTGCCTCCAACTCTTCGAAAGGCTTGCAGAACGTGCAGAAGTGGCTGCTACCGTAAGAAGAACGGTCTGAATCCCGATCTGTGGCAGCGCTTGTATAGTTAACTGCCAGTGGCGGCCCCACACGCGTGATTAGGAATCCTGATTGGGCTTCTGACAGAGTTCCTCCGCGCTGCTAGTGGCGGCGTGACCTAGTTGTTTGCTCATCTTGGTCCTATAGTCAGGTTTTGGGCCGTTTAGGACGTGCTCAGCCCGCCCACGCTCATTTGTGCTTGGAGTGTCTGGATCATGTCGGTCCTAGTTTTCGCCCATGTGGCCGTAGTTACAAAACCCAGCCAAGTCATTTGGGTCCTTGTCAGGCAGCCTGCCACATCAGAAGTTTCTGGGAGTGTGGAACGACCGATGAACCAGGACCGAAACGAGACGCAACCTAGGACCGAAACGATCTGGGGCCGATTCTGGAAGCTAGGGCCGAAACGAGTAAACAGCCAGGACCGGAACAAGTCCAAAACAAGGACCGAAACGATGGCGCCCTCAATTTCACGTTCAATAGCCTGCAGCCCCCATTCACAGCTGCAACATGCCTGGAAAACGAATTGGAACCTTGTGGTTGACCATTTGAGGGGAAGCCACCAAGAAGGTACTGGGGGCACTGCACCAAGGCACTCGGCGTTTTCCACGTGGGAGAAAGCTGGGCGCAGATCACAGGTGCTGATGGCTGGCGAGTCCTGACGGCCCAGCATGCTGAGCCAAGGAGCCAACCAACTCTCACTTGCCCAGTTTGGACCTGGCAACACAAGGGCAAAACGGAAAACCAAAAGGTTAAAAGGTCGATTCGCTTTGGGCAACTGAGAACTTACTATCATGAGCAGAAACAAGGAATCCCTAGGGTAGGGGACTCTCATCATGCGTGAGCTCATTTTACCAGCTGTGCTTGTTATTGTTTGCCCAGATGGCGATGAGATTGAACGTGATGGAGATCGCTGGCCAATGCTAGCCTTTCTGCCTGGCGCAAGCCTATCACCTGATGTTTTCTCACCTGATTGTCCGATACACCCCAGAGCCATCCATAGTCTTCACAACTCGCAAATGTCTATCACATATTCGCAAAAAGACCGGGTGGACAGTCAACCATATACGACCCCTCAATCTATTGAGGAGCCAATCCTCAAAGGCCTCAGCACGGCTTCTATACAACTTCTTCATCCTGCCACCTTCCCAATCTCTGGGGATGTCTTTTTGTTCCTTGTGCCTTGGCACTTTGCCAATTTGCCGGCTGGAACAGAAACTCAGACCGAGTGAGGCCCGGAAGTTTGGCCTCTCCAGATCTTTGGGGACATGTCAACTACATGCTCCGAACCCGACAAAGTACACGGCAAAGCTCCCATCTCTCATGGCCTGCCTTCATCAGGATCTGGAAAACCTGAGTTCTGGATAGGTCCCAATCAAATGTATCGAAATACGGACCTAGGCCGTTTGCGCCCCGTTTCGTAAGCCATCCGCATCTCCACCTTTGAGGAGTCTTGGCCGGCCCAGAGCGCACGAGAAGGGTTTGCAATCCGAGTGCCAGCAGCAAGCGGTCCAACGTGATATCTGTATTGAGGTTGGAAACGAGGAAAGAAGAGGCTTTGAAGCTGATTATGATTGAAAGCCGACCCTGACAGGCGCTGAACTGAGCCTCAACCGTTGAGGGAGCGGAAAACAAAGCTCCGTGCTTTCCTCAACCCGTGAGAAGCCCACATGGCCAAGGTCGCTTTACAAGCTGTATAATAGGTTGCTCAGGGTCCAAGGAGGAGCGGGTGTGTACGAATTGCTCAGGGACCCGAAAAAAAAAAAAAAAAAAAAAAAAAAAAAACACCGCGCGGTTTGGGCCTTGCTTCGCCATCAAAAAAGGCAACTTCTTCACCTCAAAAGGTCGACGCCACACCTTCCTGGCTCGCAAACTCGCTCCCTTGAGAAGGCCGGAGGCCCCGAGTGCTTCGGGCTGGGGGGGGGGGGTGCGGGCAGTGTTCAACACCTGAGCGTTGCAAGTATAGCAGACACAAATGCCTGAATCTATTCCATGAATTCCAATAGGTTCAAGTCTGCTGCCCTGCCAGTAGGGCTTCAACAACGTATCTTGATGTCATCGCTCCACTTCTGATTGACACATGAATTAGATTTACACCCCGTCCGTCATTCATGGTGCCGTTGCCTTTGCCAGGAGCCAGTCACAGAAGGCAATGCACAAAGGTTGCAACATTGCCAGCTCACCAATAAGATTGCACCCGCCAGCCCTCCGCCTACTAACCGCAAGGATGATCTTCAAACTGCGTCCGTTTTGCTTGCTGGTTCTCAGGGAATGAGGGAGTTTATGAACCCCACAAACCATCTGTGGCCCTAGGTTCATTGAACCCGGGAAGGTCATTCTGTACCTATCGCAGCAAGCTTCTTGAGCCGCTCAAAGCGGTGTACCATTGACTCAGGTCCCAGGGGCCGCTTCATCCAGATGCTGCAGCAGCGGCAGAACTTGCTCCGGCGCTTCCAGCTCTGAGCCCTGGATGGACGCCCAACCGCCCGCCCTCTCATGAAAGCTGAGGATCGGAGGCGAAGACGACCGTTTCCTTTTGGGGAAGCCCCAAAACGTCCACACGAGTCTTGGAAAGGGAGCAAATGTCCGCATGCGCCAGGAAAGTCCAAAGCTTCAGAAACATACCAACGTGAATTCTGAGACACATTGCACAAGGACACCGTTCAAAGGCTGGCTGGCGAGGCAAAAACAAAACAAAGTCGGCTTGTCGAATTCCATGGCAAATGGTCCGCCCGCAAAGCAAAGTCTTTAAACATTCCGTGAAGCTCGTGGAAGTACAGTAATCAAGATGGAGTGACAAGTGCTTGTCTCATCAGCTTCTCGGGTTGTTGTTTGTCTCGTTGTGTTTCATTGTGCTTTGTTGTTTATATTTTAGCTTTCAGCATTTAGCCGTATTGTCCAGGGGTGGCGCCAAACTGATGCATTCAACATGCGCCATGGAAGGGGCTGGGCATGCGCAGAACCCTTTCATCATAGCCAACCGCCAATCTTCAGCAACATGATGACCGTCTGGGACTGGACTAAACCCTTCCCAACTAATAAAAGGTGTACTCCCCCTATTTCAAAAGCTAGGGAGTATGAGTAATATGATTTGTTTCTTGTTCCTTTTAAGGGACCCTTGCTCGGACGGTCCAGTTCCATGGGCCTGCTACAGCATCCACCCACAAAACCCTGCAATAGCGTCCACTCCACTCACAAACCCTGGCAACATAGCAAAACCCAGCTGCCTCCGCTTTTCCCCGCCATCTTCCCCAAATGGGAAAGTGTCTGCCTCGCCCGCGCGGCATGCCAGCGCGTCCACATCGGAGTCAGGGAGAAAGAACTGAGCGCAGCGGAAGGCCTGGACGCAGCGGCAGGCGCTTGCGGAAAACTCTTGGCGTGCCGAACCACGGCGTATTGAAGCGACTTGAGTTTGAGCTGACCCCAGCCCACGTGCATCAACTGTCACTCTGCAGCTCAATCCAGGCGTCAACTCCGCGAGGTCGAACCAAAACACGACAACCATAGGGTTCAGCTTTGCGGAATCCGGAATCCGCAAATGGACGGATGCGGACGCGTTGGGTAGGCGAGGTTGGGCAAGCCAGGCAACATCGCAATGTCCGACTTGCGTGGTCGTTGGAAAAAAGCCAGAGGGGCATGCAAAAGAATGTGAGAAAACACTGGATGACTTTCAAACTCCTTAAACATGGATACTGATTGCCGCAAATAGGGATTGGTTGCATCACACAGCTGCAAAGCCCCATTCGGCAACCTGGAAGCTCCAATCCCAGATGGACTGATCTTGAAATGTCCACATTGCTCAGTTGTCATGGCCATGATTTCGCCGGCACGGTAGCGCGAATAGCACCATCCAATCGAATGCGCATCTGAGACGCACGCCCCGCCGGTGGGAGGCCAGGAAAACCACTGGAAGGGATCTGTGTGCCGAGCCGAGGGAAAAGGTAGAAGTCTATGGCTAAATCCCCATGGCTAAATGGTCCCCCTAAATGCATTTTCCGAGAAGGGATATGGCGTTCCTGGAAACGAATCTTTTACAGAACGGGCGAAAAGCAGTGCTGCTAATGCCGCTCACACAGCATCACACAGCCCGCGCGCAGTGGCTGAGGGTGCTCAAACTCAAAGACATGGAGCTCCTGTGTAGACTGTTCTCGACAACTGTCCAATGCTATCTCAGCATGCCATCTGCCAAGCCATGTCTGCCCATGACTGATTCCATGACTAAGCTATGCTTGCTTGCAAGTAAGCTCACCAAACCGACTGCCAATGTTGGGAAAACAACTGCGCCCTGGCCAACAAAATGGAAGCTGCAACTACACAGAGCTACTCAAACATGCCCAACGTGGAAAGCACTGCCCCTACCCAAAGGAACAACAATGGGGAAGAATAATTTGGCTGAGGTACCCGTCCCTTCATTCTGGTGGGAACACACTGCTACAACATCTTTCCAAACGTGGTCCATTGGAGTGAAGCAATGTCGGTAAATCTCACTAATGCGCAAGTTGAGACATGTCCGCCAGACTCGTTCAATGGGACGGGGCCGAAGCCTTCCCTGCCCAAAATGAAGATCGCCTTGTGCGAATACACACGGATTCGCTGCTGCGTTATCACCACGTTTTATGCCGCCAAGTCTCAGCACGGCAAACATCGCCCCTAAGGCTCGCAGCAGACCGAGCAAAGTTCGGTGTGCAAACCCCCTGCAGCTACTCAGGGTGTCTTTTCTGCAGAGGCCCCTTAGCCATGTTGGCTTCACCGTCTAGGACCCACATGACCAGCCCAATTGTTTCAACCTGGCCCCCTTTAATGACGGGTCCGAATCAGAGTCGAATGGTTGACCCAGTCAGTTAGTTTGACGCATGGAAGCTGTTAAAATTTGCAGGCTCACTTCTTGCCAACATAGTTTCTCAAAGGCAATGCCTGCTATCACCAACTCAGCCACATGCAGCCCACATACACCGTGCTGAGCAACTTTCCCTTCCACCCTCTCCCCCAGTCCAGTCCAATGCTAGGCAGGAGGGTGGCGATTGATTTAATCTCGCGCTACCTTTTTAGTATCGTGGTGAATGTGTACATTTCTTAGCGCCACCAAATGAAAGCTTGAACCATTTGCTCATTCAGTGCGCTTTTGGCGCAGCTCGCGGCAACTAGTTCGAATTGCTGACTGCATGCAGCATGTTCAGCTGCATTCCAGGAGTCAAGTGAGCCAACCAGAAGATTCGGCAAAATGTAATTCTATGCCCTGATGAGCAACCTCGCCAGTCCTCGAGCAAAGGGTGTAGTTCTTTACTGTGATGTGCACCTGCCTGGGTTCCACAGGGCATTTTACTCGCTTGCTTTGAAACCGTTGACTACATATGGATACCAAGACGGGAAGGTCGATTTGCATTCCGGAGACGGCCACGGATCGGGTTTCTTCTTCGGACCAAGGCACCACTCCGGCACCTCCCGGATGATGTCCAGCAGCTTCCTGTGCTTCGCTCCATCAGGCTCTTGTTTTTGGTTTGACCCAACCCTCACTTCTTGAGTGGCCAAAGTAAAGGAACTCTTGTTAGCCACTCAAATGCTCCAAAGCCAAAAAATAAAAGTCCACGAACTCAGGGAGTGAAAACCAAAATCGCCTCAGCTTTTGCCGTGGAGGGTGTCCTTGATGTGGGACGTGTGTTTTCTGAGGCGGGAACGCCTTTCTTCCTGCCTTTTTTTTGTTTGGTGCGAGGGGGGACACCTTACCAAGCATCTAGGCACCTTCTGTTCACCCCCCTTTAGCTGCCCATATTACGTTACCACTCTCAAAGTCCTTATGGGGTCAAGGGAAGCACCCGCGGCTCACTTTGAGAACTCCCAGAAACAATCAAAATACCGATCCCAGTTTCACCCCAGGCCTCTTTACGGACAACTCAACATAGTTTTGCTCGATAACAATGATCACATTTGACTTTTCAACTACCACATCTCACCCCCTTTCCACTTTCTTAGGCCCTGCCCCTGACCCCAGCTTCAGACCGCCCTTAACTCCCAAAAACAACCACTAAAATCACGACACCTACGCCTCCTGGGGGCTTGGAGGGCAGGGGGGGGTATCAAGCTCTTAAAGAGGCCATACTGTGGATGGACGCAATCCATTTCGCATCACTTGAGGAACCATAGAATGATGATTCCCCTGTAAATGCCAACAAACCGATTTCGTCCATCCACAGTATTATGTTTGGGCTCCCCTCCCCCCCCCAAGCCATGAACACCTGACACCAACTTAGACCTCGCCCAGGCCTTGCAGCCTCTCTCTCCTGCTGCTCGCAGAGCTCTCGGCATTGGGCACACCTCAGGCACCGAGACCAGACGACCACAATCAGCTTCCTTCCATTTGGTGGTTTGGAGCCGAGTGGTTTGGTGCTTGGAAATTGGTTTCCCATTGACCCTCTACAAGAGCCAGAGGTTTAGCCCCCCCAAACCACCAATCCAAACCACCAAGTAAGGGTTACCTGAACCAAATTAGATGAACATGGAACCCCAAATAGTAACAAACATAATAAAACAAAAGAAACAAAAACACAAGACATGGGTTGAATTGACTAAGAAAATGGAAAAACAATTCTCGGCAATCATTTGAGGTGGATGGATACCATGTGCAAATGGAGAGCGCTTCGGCCCAAATGCTACGAGAGCCGCTGCCCAACAGCCAGACTGACTTGAGAATGATTAAACAGCTGAGCTTGGCACGGGAGAGTTGCGCACTGTCTGAAATGGGGGGGGGTGCCCCACTATAGACATCGAACATCGACCCTTCAAACCTGACAACGGACTTTCTTCCCAGGGCTGTGCCCGCAAAACCACATCCCAGAAATGCAGCAAGGACACCAACTCACTTCCTGAGTGGATGGGCTAAAAAAAGTCTAAACTTTTTATTTACAACTAGAATAGTCTCCCCAAAAAGTTCAAAGTCCAGCAACTCACGAAGTGAGCCAATATGACGTACAATGGTTGCTGAGTTCAAAGCCTTCGGGGGAAACTCGCTCATGCGACAGGCCCTGGGCCGGATCCATTGGTTTGGTATGTTGCCATTAGGGGGTTCTCAATCCAGGTAGGGTCAGTGCGCAGAAAAGCCTAAGCCACGGAGCTAGAGAGGACAGGTCACCGTGGCTCGCGTGGCTCGCGGTGAACATGATGGATATGATGGCATTGAACCGATTTAGGACTTCTGGGTTTGGATTCTATGCACTTGGTTGTGAAATCTGCTCCCCTGCTAACAGTGACTAACTTTTGGCGGGTTTTAATTCGGAAAACCCAAAAAGTTGAAGTCCTAACATCCAAGCAAAATGCACCAAAGTGCAGTATGTATGCCTCAAGTGTTTAGCATCTCGCACACTCGACTCAATGCTCACCAGTGAGTGATTGACAGCCAGCGAAGAGAAAACGCAAATTCCACCTTGCTCAATTGAGGCGTGAGCGACCAGGAGCAAACGGCTGACGATGGGCTGGTCGCCTGCCACTGAAGGCCTGCAACTCTTCTCATTAACTCGAAGTGGAACCTTTGGTATAACTATGCATACCCACCAGGACACATCGTAGGACGCATCGCTGTTGGAAAGACATCGATCAATACCTGGCCCTGCCACTTGGCTTCCCGGACTGGCTCTCAATTGAAATCCATTGACTTCACCTCCCAAATGAAAGTAGTTTTTTTGGATTGGGACTTTCCAGAATGGCGGTGTTTGTTTCTCCTTTGGGCTTCCCTTTAAACCCCCGCCCCAAAATCACGGGGCCCACTCTGACAAAACCCATCGGATCTGCCAAGGCGCTGCTCGTTGAACCGCAGCAACACCTCAGCATCTGGGCCCAGCTTCGGAGGTGCAGGCCTAGGTGTCCTTTAACAACGATGGACCACTCCTCCCAAAGGACCAGGAAATACAGGTGATCTATTGGAACCAAAAGACTCAACATGGACCAAACCGGGGAACAAGAGCAAAAGGTTGAAAGGTCGATTTGCTTTGGGCGCGTGAGCCCCAACAAAGGTTATCCAGCTATCACCAAAGGACCACCTATTACCGACCCGGACTCGGGAGCAGGATGCGTCTCAGCCCCTGCCGGCATAGGGCTGGCTTCTAAAGAAGTCGCGGATATATGGAAGTTGTGCAAAGCTGGGCTGTTTTTGTTGCGGCTTGACGCCATACGCACCAACTTGACTTGCAACCAGTCAGTAATGAGCTATGTCAGGTAATTCTGCGCCCTGCACTTGGTTGGCGCCAACGGGCCACACACACACAGAGCTGGTAACCACATGCCAAACAGAGGCCACCAACGCAAGCGATTCTAGAGAAAGTTGTCTATCACAAGTGAGCCAAAATCAAAACCCTGTATTAACATGGCCTACCCAGAACCATGTAAAGACTTACCAAGGCGGCCGCACCAACTTATTCCTGGGACTATTCCTTCTAACCTTTCTCGACCCGGGCTTTGATTGCGGCTCAAGTGAACCTGTGTGGACCCTCAATCTAGGGTCTGTAGACCCATGTGAAGAACAAGCGGCCACAGCACCATCCATTCGTGGCCACTTTGCCGATGATTGATGCTGGGACGATCTGGGAAGCTTTGTTTGCTTGTTTGCGTGGAAGAGATGGGCAAGCCTCCTGAAACTGCGTCAAGTTGTATTTGTTCCTCTTAAAGCTTTTAGACTTGCGGCTGTCAAGCACGTCCACGTGGGCAGGAACCCTCCAAACAAGCACTGCTGCTTAAGCACAAGGTAGCCGGTGGTGCAAGGATACGCCTGCACCCTCCGATTGCCAAGCTGCGCGAGGCTGTGGGGCATCGTTGTCAATCACCTCCGCAAGCTTGACGGCGTGACCAACACTTTGTTGCTGTTGACCCCTCTGCACAAAGTTTCTAACTTTTTGTGGGCTTAGTGGAAAGCCCTTTCATTTCAACCAAAAAGTTAAGTCTAAAGATCCAACCCAATAGCAGACAAGAACACCAGGGACCCATCTAAAAATGGTTGCTTCCCATCTCAACTCTCAAAGGGCGACCTGAATTTCTGGGCTGTCCTCAGATCCCCCGCTAAAAGTGACTCACTTTTAGTGGGCTAAACGGAAAAAACCCCACTAAACACTAAACGGCTAAAAAGCTAAGGAACCGGATGGCTGGGAGTCACCAAGATTTCTTGATAGAACTGTAACGCAGGCCCATACCATACGGCCCTCCCCGCAGGTCACCTAGTGCACCGTTGAGAAAGGTGAGGCCACTGACGTGTGACTTGACAAACGCACAACAACAACAAAAAACCTCCGGCGGTGTCGTGCGAGTTCAAAGCAAGCGACTTTGCATCAGGCCATCTGCCGTCTCTCACTTGCTGGTGCGATAGATAGGCAGGGAATGAGAAATGGAATGCCCACTATAAACCATCCAGCTGGTGATTTCCTTTAAGGGGTCCAAAGCCTCGGTTCATTCTCTCCCCTGCTGAGCAGCCAATTCAAGGGGTGCTTGGCAGCCCCAAGGTCGGCCTTTGTCTGATCGACTTCCGGCCTGGCTTTCGGCCTGGGCCTTTCGGCTCCACTGAGCTAGGCCTTTCGACCACGCTCCCCAAAAGGCTGCGAATCAGCCGTGAACCGGCCCTCAACAATATAAGCAACGCGGAGTCGCAACAGAACGCCGCAGAAAGGCCATACAACATCGGCTGGCCGCGCTTGGAGTGCAACTTTCGCACGGGAAGTCCCTTTAAACCAGTCCTGCGGACTGCAAGTGACTGCAAAATAAGCCCAAGTGAAATCTCAATAGCCCCCAACAGCCCGCAAGGGTTCGGAGCCGCTAGGAACCGCTGCGAACCACCCCAGAGCTTGTTCGGGCAGAGACCCCAAAGCTTCCAGCTGTTGGGGAAAAGGCAACTTGCTTCTCTCTGGCTTCTCCATGCCCTCTCTTCACGCCAAGCTACGACGAAGTGATCCACTTTCACCTCGGTGCTGATGTTGGTGTCGCCACAATCCGTGGGCTTCTGCCCCAGCTTCAGCGACTTTAACATCCTCGGAAGAGCCATGTCAGTCATGTTATCTCTTGCATGGGGTTAACTAGCTGGTTCATGGAGGTCGCACCCTTTTCGAGAGGATCTTGCGCATTCAGGGGAACTCCCCCTCTAACCCGCCAGGTGGATTCATTCCGTGTCATCCCTGATCGTTTCACAACCTCACATCGCCTCTCAAACCTATTTGAAATTGCCAAGTTGTTTGATTTGCGGAGCAATTTCGCATTTGACCAGGCATAGTCCCCCTTCTGGGGATGGGGCTGGGACTGCTTGCCCGATGGCTCATATGTCGAGCGCGGCGACTAAGCGGAGGCACAAAAGCAGCAACGAGTGGCAACAGTTTGGGGCAATCAAAGGCTGTGTTCAGACTCCAGATAAATGCAGTGGATTGATCAAGCCGTCCGATCTTGTCAGATGGACCGCCCGCCCTATAGGCTCTATGAATGATAGCAAGCCCTCGCTGTCTTGTACAAGATAGTCTGCATGCGAGGACGCAAGCGAGCAAGCAAAATACCAAACAAACAATAAAACTAAACAATGAAACGGAGACACACAAATGCAAAGAAACAAAGAGACGTTAAGAAATAAAGACACACACACACAACCAACCAACAAACCAAACAGCCAACCAACCAACGAACAAGCTTAGCAAACAAACAAACAAACGAACACAAACAAACCGCAAGCAAGCAAGCGAACAAACAGACAAACAGACAAACAAACAAGTTGTCCATGCTGCGATAATGCTTCCGCCATACTCAAGAAGGCTGGTCCCAATTCTCCGAACTGGCTTACTCCTCGCTTTCTCAGGGCCTCAGGCAAAACGGCGCCCATGAAACCCAATGCATGTCATTGCATGTCCAGTGATTTTCGTGTACGTCGGATCCGCAAAGGGTCGATGATCAGCAATGCAACAAGATCGGGCAGAGGTCTCTGCCTAATTGGCGCTTGTTTGCTCCTTGAGGCCAGCCAAGCCTGAATGCCAGTGAAAGAATGCACATGCAAACCTGCGAGTGCACAAGCAAATGCCAATGAGTGCACATGCAAACCTGTGAAAGAATGCCAATGAATGCCAGCTCGAAGGTGAGTGCACAAGCAAATCTACATACAATTGCAAATGCTGCATACATCTTTCACGACACAACGCACACGGTCACGCATCTCACTCGTTCTCTGTGCACATGTATGTCCCATGCATACGTGGATATAAGCAAATCACTAACTCTCCGCGACACTCTGGCGCCGAAGGCTCTTGGTGATATTTTCTTCCGCCTGCTGCGCATGAAAGTGCCTCAGGAAACGCTGGGAGAAAGACAGGTCGACGCACCTACCACAGCTCCCTCCTTTGAGAAAGGCACCAAAGCACACACGGGCAAAGGCTCTAAGCTCTTTAAGGACCTTTGAAACATCGTCAATGCTACTCCCCTGTGAAAATGGAACCCAAAAGGGGGTTGCCCCAAAAAAAGTTTCCTGTAATGGTTGCGTGGGCTTCATGTTAACCTGTAGGGTGGTACGTCCTTTCTATATTCAGTGTCTGACCCGGAGATTCTGATTTGTGGCAGTGGAAACGGAGTGTGCGAAGATCTCTGCATCTGCATGCGTCGTGCAGGCTAGCATCATATCAATCATATGCATAGGCCTTGGGGTCATTCAAACATGACTTTGAACTTCAGGGAGCCTCGGCAAGTTATGCAACCATCTCGTGTGCATTGGGGGCAACTGGGTTGAAGCGCTTGGTTGGCCACAATGCCCGCCATGTATCGCCATGTTCGATTCAAGTCATTGAATGTTCCTTGCATTAGGGACACCACAGCAACTCATCGTGCAAGCTTCACAGCACGTTGAAAGTGCGATTAGCGCGTGGCACTCCGACATGGGAGGCGGGAATGGACTCTGTGGCACAGAAAAGGGCAACGCCCTGTTGCATCAAAGTTGTCGATGTGTACAGGCACAAGCGACGGGTTTTTGTGGATCGATCCACCCTGTAGAATATTAAAAGACTACTGAGACAGTACTTCAAACGAAGTACTACAAGAGGAAGAACAAGTAGAATCCAGAAGCGCATGCACACCGTTTTCTAGACGGTCTCTGAAAGCAAAGGCAACCGTATGTCGTACATCATCCATTCCGCATGCCAAGACTGGCGGATTGCGGCCACCCCTTGCGTTTCTTGGAACCATGTCAAGATCAACTGTGACAGCCCCACGTGCCAAAAAAGCGAGATACATTTTTGCTGAGACCCATGGCCAGCTGCAAACAGATTCATAGATGGCCCTCCCAACTAAGATGGAAGTGCACAAAAAAAGCCCCTTTCAATTTCCAAGAGGAAGGTCGTTTTACAGGGGTCTGTGCACCAGACCATGTTGGTGGGCTGTATTCCAAGACTCTTCTGTGCTCTTCAATGCTGGTCTGGGACAGTTCAATCGGAGTCGACAAGAAGCACGACGCACTCTCTCCCAGATGAATGCCATTTCTAAGTGATCTACAAAATCACGCGTTACAGCTTTACCAAAACCCCCGAGAAGAAACATGTCTGAAACGCTAAGGACCCAAGGGGCGTGATCAAACATATGCCTGAAGGTTTCTTATCACCCGGGTTTGCCAAGGAGCAGGTTCACCAAGTTGGAATCAATGTTTCCACCCATGAGGCCTCAAAGCAATTTCAAGTCAAGCACGCTGGAACAAATCTGGCTGCATGATATCCGGCCGCATCCCCGTCACTATGCAAGCTTTCACAAATGACTCCGGGAATTGCTGAGGAGTGAGTGAAGAATGCAATCGGCCACTAGTTTACTTGTCCACCATTGGAAGAAGCACCAGTGACAAACCCCACATGCAAAGCACTTGTAAGCAAGCACTCAATCTCGTGCACCACGGACCTCAGAAAGAATTCCAAGCTATTCACTTCCTATCATTCAAATGGACAAGGGGCCTTAGAGCTTCCAAAACCCTCCATTCGCTCCTTTGCGTTCGAAAGAGGGCAATGGCTACTGGGAAACACTTTCACAGGAGACCCCTTCTGCAAGCGTCGTTACCGTCGTTCTCGCTTTCAACAACGGCGTTGATGAGCGCAAGGTGCGGCTTCACTTCAACAAATCTTCATGCCACTGGGGTTGAAGTGATTGCACGCCAGAATGGAATGTATATATGTATGCCGAAAGGGACCTTCCAGTAAGGACAAAGCAAAAAGGCCAGCTACATAGCTTGCATGGATGAACAGCTGCAATCACAAATGGCTATGAAGTACAACAACTCAACGGTTGCGGGTCGATTGGGGGTCAGCCCGTTTGTTCAACTGTGCTGGCATGAAGGCTATCCACAAGTAGCTGCAATGAGCAGGTCATTTGAAGCACGGTGATTGTCGTTTGCCCCTACCGTTTCGTGCTTGCCCCAGCCAGAAAAATGCTCATGGCCATTGTCTAGGTCCCGGCCGAAAACAAATTTCCAAACCATCACGACATGTTCAGTGAATATGGTTACCCAAACACGGGCGTACAATTGAACTGTGTTTTTCATTGATGTCATGGCCGGATGCATGCAAACAGGTATCGGTATCATGTTGGTGGTCCACGGACGACAGAAGCTGCAACTTTAGAACGCTTCTCCAAAGATGTTGTGTTGACCAAGTGTAACCGCGCTGCCTCTTTTGGCATGGGAATGCACCAGATACAAGGCTATGGCCCCCAACGCCGGCAGGCCTGAAATTGGGAAATGCCCATGTTCGGGAAACGATGTCCACCCAAGCGCTCCAATTCATACTGTGGATGGACAAAATCCTGCACCACTTAAGAAACCCTGGAATGATTCTCCTGTAAATACCAACAAATTACGGTTTCCCATGGTTTCAAAGTGGTGCAGGATTTCGTCCATCCACAGTAGGTGACTTTCCAGCCCTGGCTTCCGTCACACCGGCGCCAGGCGGCGCTGTCTGTCACGCTCCGCGCGGTGCCGGTGCCGGGACCGCGCGTGCCGGGCTTCCTACGAGGCCTTTTGGAGAACCAGAGTCACCTGTTCACCCCCTGTTTATTCATAGCGGGGTGGTTTTGGCCCCTGGTGCCTTGGCTGTGTTGACCCCACATGTCTCAACCTGTTTCTTCATAATTCGGGGGAAGTGAGCGGTCAAAAGGCCGAATGTTCAATGGGTTGCACGACAATCTCCGGGAACATCAACGGTAATGTTGACCCCATATTAGTAAACCGACGTTTATTTTAATCTGGGGGTTTTGGCCAATCCAAAAGTGGTCTGATTTGCCACTAAACCCAGAATCGGACACCCCCCTATTAATACAAGGGTTACCTGTTGACCCCATATATGTCTCAACCTGTGTATTCATATGGGGGTGATTTTGACCCCTCCAAAAGTGGTCTGATTCCAAACCCAGTTGGACACCTCTCTAAAACATAAACGGAGGTTGATTCATTTGGGATCAACATTACTTCGAAGTCCTTGACTTCCCCGAAAGCCATGATAGAAGGATAACGGACCGAGGAACACTGCTGCATTCTCCTTTGATGTGCGCGTAGAAACTTATGGGTTCGACAAGAAGTCGCAGGTGCTGCGAGTATGGGGCGAAATATCTGCAAAGCTGCGAACAAAGGAAGGTCGACGCAACTGAATTGTTTCAGAATTGTGACCAACACAACCGCTATTTAGTGCTAAGCCTAGCTCGTGCTGCCAATTGCCTCAATGACTCAAGCCCTCAATTCACCGGCGCACATCTAACAGCAGCATTCAAGCAGAAACCAGCAACAGGTCGCAACACAAACCAGCCAAGGGGAGAGCACGAAAACCGGAGCTCGACGTTTTCAAGGCGGACCTTGGACCTGAGACCTCCCGACCGCTCGTCTGTGTGATCGACTCAGCAAATTTAGTTAGGAGCTTTGGGTTCACAAGATCGGCACCTGCAAGCGTGGCAATCCCAATCTGCCAACTCTCAAAGGGTTGGGTTACAGGAAATTCCACAGGAAAACATCGGGTTTGGGGTGTTTTGGAGCCATTTCCTGCAGATTTTCCTGGAACCAAACCCTTTGAGACTCACAAAGTGGTGCCATATCACCGCCTCCGCTTCCGCTTGATCCAGGCCTGACTGGCAAAGGGCCAAAAGCCCACCACACGCAGTGGCGCATGGCGAACGGGGTTCGTACCTCAACGTGGCGCGACACGTGGTGACACACACACACACCAAAGAAGAAGAAACGGTCCACAAAAGCACAAAGGATGCTTTCATTCAGGCAAAAACAAAAAAACGGGGAAGTACTTGAAGCTTGAGAAAGCCTTTATTCACACTCGTGCAGTACAACATGCGATTGCTTCAAGCCTACCACCCTTGAAATGCATCCATCCTGAGATCAACTAGAACCTCGGTGCTGCAGAAGCAAACAAGCTTCAACTTGCCTCCTCTTAAGAGTCCATACTTTCAAAACCCACACAAGTTTTGAGCAAACAGAGAAGCCAACAAAGCAGTGATGCCTCGCATTTGTTGCTGCGAAAGGCCGCGCTAGACCAAAGCGTGAGACTCCCCAACTTGACTTAAGTGGGATGTTGGAGGGCAAAAGGAAAATGTACACTTCACGTGCACGTCAATAAAGCAATCCAACCAACCCACATCCAGCCAACCAATGTGCCCGTGACAAGTTGCAACCTTCTGAGACTGCGCAACCTGTAGCCAAAGCAGGGGAAGCCAATGAAAGGCATTGGGCCGCAATGCGTATATCGCTGACATCTGAAACAATATGACACATGCAAAACGGGGCGGCGCAGCCTTGCTACCAAACAGGCCAGCATGTCCAGGCGCCTCTCAAATTGTCAATAGGGCACTGCCGTGCGCAGTGCCAAAGCAAGTAGCAACGTCAAACTTCATCTGCATGCACGATACGAAACACACAAACTGAAATTAGAATCGGGTCCCCAAATGAAGGGCCTATCATACTAAGCTCGGTTTGCCGCGAGAACAACTATGCAGGTCTTCATCCAAAACTGACCAGACGCCGACTCAAGGCCAAACCTGGCGATGATCCCCGACTATCATGGCTCCACTCATTGGAACACTTACAATGGTTGTCTAAATCCCGTGTTTTGAGCATGGTAGCATGAGGGCTTGAATGCTTGGAATGGGGCTGTAGGGTACTTTGAACGCAAATCAGGTCATCTCACTCCCTCTCCCTCTCCCTCCCTCTCGTTCTATCTCTATCTCTGACTATCTCTCTCTCTCTCTCTCTCTCCACCTCCACCCCCCTCCCTCTCCCTCTCCGTCTCCGTCTCCGTCTCCGTCTCCCTCTCCGTCTCCCTCTTCCTCTCCCTCTTCCTCGGCCACTCCCTCTCCCTCCCTCCCTCCTCCCTCCCTCTCTCTCTCTCTCTCTCTCTCTCTCTCTCTCTCTCTCTCTCTCTGTCTCTCTCTCTTTCTCTCCCTCTGCCTCTCCCTCTCTCTCTCGCTCTCGCGCTCTCGCTCTCTCTCTCTCTCTCTCTCTCTCTCTCTCTCTCCCTCTGCCTCTCCCTCGTTCTCTCGCTCTCGCTCTCGCGCTCTCGCTCTCTCTCTCGCTCTATCTCTCTCTGGATCTCTGTCTCCCTCCCTCTCTCGCTGACCTTGTTCTTTCTATCTTTCTCTCTCTTCCCCCTCTCTAGTGCAACCCTGCAGGCCCCAAATGAAGTCCTCATCATAACTAAGAGAAACATGTGCGCCCGCGTGCAGGTGTATGTGTGCTCACTTGCCCAGTTGGGACCAGGAAATCGAATATGGGCCAAATGGTTTCCCCATATGGACCAAATCAGGTTGACATTTCAGATGGAAGCTTACCAGAAAAAGAAGGCTTTAGAGCCTCCGGCTCCATGGTCAACCCCCATATGCCCCAAAATACAAGCATCCTGAAGCACATGGAAGTTTGGAGGTCGATGTTTACCCGACCTTTTGATCAAGCCCCATATGGCTCAAATTGTTGGTTGCCACCAAACGGCTTAAACATATTCGACTCGGTTTGGGATCTGCTTTTCCTCTCATGATTTTATGATCAAAGTCACCCCCGAAGTGGTGGGTTAAAGGGAAACAACCCCCCGATTCTGACGTTCATGGCCCCAGAAACTCATGGCCAGAAACAGTGAAACTGGAAACTCTGGTGGGTTGACTTTGATCGCCCTAAAACCCATGTATCCAGGGGTTGATTCCCCATTCTTTTCAATGTAACTGTTTTCACTTTGAGAACGCCAAGTGAACATAGGTGGCCTTTTGGAAAAATAGACGGCTCTGAATGGAACCCACCTAAACCAGTGCCATCTATTTTTAACCAAACTAACCCACTTGGCCATCTATGGCTCCATTTTGGGGTGGATGAACATCCATTTGCCACCTATTTTGATGTTCACAGGGGTACAGGGTTTTGACCCACAGCCACTTTGAGAACGCCGAGTGAAACTCATGGCCCCTTTTTGTCAGCGGCGCCCGAATGTGCCAGCTCCAAGACCTCCATGGTGCGATCGATGGCGGCGCCCGCCATGACCGAGGAGTAGAACCTCGGGCGGAAGACGTGGGATGACCCGGTTCAAAGGGCTGGGTTACAGGTGAATATCTACGGGAAATGGCTCGAAATACCGTCAATAAGCCGTTTTCCGGTAGACTTGGCCTCTGTTACAGGTGAAAATATGTTTGGGAAATTCTAGCAGTTGCTTCCCCCCCATTCCAGGAATCCTTCTTTCCAGAAAACCACCAACAATTTTGGGAAAACCGCGGGTTTTTGAAAAGAACGATGGTTGAAAAGAATGGGGAATCAATGGAATCAATCCCTAGAGAAATGGCTCGAAATACCTTAAATAAGCTGTTTTCCGGTGGACTTGTTCCTCTAACCCAACCGTTTGACTGGTAGCAACTCAGCTTGGCATTTTTCTCCCAAAGGAGAGGGGCCTTCTCAAAAGACGTTTGTTTACTTCCTGAGTGGCTTGGCTTAAACTTTCTATTAGCCACTCAGATGGTCTTCCCAGAAAGATTCCAGTTCAGGAAGTCAGGAAGTCAAAAACAGCAGGTTGCGATGCGCCGGCACAGGTCTGGTGAGTCATTGAGTCTCGGAACAGGCAGCCCCAAAAATACTGTACAGGGGGTTGACATGGCCCAAAGGATTTTTCGGCTGCTAGTGGAGCACGCAGAAAGGCCGGTGAGAAGGCGTCGCAGTCAACCTTGTGCCAATTGGAGGTAGCGGAGACCGTTCCCACCTTTAGGGCGAGCACCCTGCGTTGGGCAGTGGAAGGCTCGCAGGTCACAGGCTGGAGGGGTAATCCTCACAAGCCACACTGCATAAATTCGGGGTTACTGGAGTAACTGCTAGCAGGAGCTGACCTACAAGCATCGGAAAAGGACCCTCCATCGAAGGGGGATTTCGGGACCTCCATTAGGTTTTGGACCTCATTGGCCCGCTATTCTCTTATGATCAGGACTCAATCTGGTTGTCAAGCACCCCGCGCCCCTATTCTGTTGGTTTAGGCCCTGACGGTACGCCAACTTGCTTGGCTTGTGCGCAACGGATCCGACGGCTGAAAAGAAAATCTTGGAAAACCAGAAAGGCAAAAGTCGAAAAGGTAAGTCAAGTCTGGCAGTGACAAGTGGGTCAATGACCGACCAAACGCGACCGACCTGCTCTACTTGTTGGCTGAACCTACATGCTCAGCTGACCGATTGGCTGAGCCGAGCGGCACAGGCAGCTCGGCCGCATCTACGATGCTCACCTTGATGATGTCCCAGGCCAAGGAATCTCTTACCGGACCTGAGCTCTCAAAACTCCAGACACCACATGGCTTCCTTAAAAGGAAGCTTGAATTGCTGAATTGCTACTACATCGGTGGCTATGACCATATTATCAACCTACGAGGCTGTTTCGACTATGTGCAAAAACACGGGGCTGATGAACACTCGGCGCCCTGTGGCGCTCTAAGCAAAGTAATCCTGATCTTCTCCCCCTTGGCATTATTTTTTCGAAATCCACACTGATGGGCTATTCTGCGCACGGAAAAAGGCATATCCTCACAGGCCCCTAAAGGGCGTCTCAAACTGGGGGCTCGTCCAAAAACATCCAAGAGCTTTTTCCATGCTGAAAGGAACCAGGGTGAATGTAAACTTGCCCGGTTAACGCTCTGAAAGCCATCCAAGAGGGGCGTTCCTCTCGTTGCCTGCTTGGGCCTTGTCCTCAAGAAGCAAAGTTCCCCATCCACTTGTCCTCCGATTCTACCTCACCCGAACCCCACAACTCCTACTCCAAATGCCCGAGTCAGATAAGGGCACATCCACGAAAATTCAAGAAAGCCCTAGCTTACTGTTGGCCCTTCCCTCCAATTTCCAGGGTACCCCCCTTGAAGGACACTTGCCCCTAAAAATTCAAAACCGACCCAGCAATCCTGGCGCCCCGCAGCCCAGATATAAAAAATATGCAGCTTCCTGTCACACAAAGGACTGGAGACGATCGGGCTCATGGGGGGGGGAGCAGGGGGCCCTGCCAAAACTGCTTGAACTTGTCGACCTTGACAAAGGGATCATTCCGGGGTAAACATTAATCTTGGTTGACGTTGGAAGGGGAGCAAACTTGTTTTTTTAGCAGTTAAGTGGTTGCATTTCCACCACTAAACCAC
>CAUJNA010000791.1:140000-165000 GCA_963377175.1 Effrenium voratum | reverse complement strand
TCAATCCAGCTACAGTGGGGAAAAACTATTTTTTGTCTGGTACTTGGCTCACCCATAAAAATAAAGAAAAAACATCTTTCAACGCAAACTACATGTTTACAAGGAAGCAAGGGCACTGAAGGTCTGGAGCAATAAACCTCTTCCAGTTATCTTCTATGTTCAGACCTTCATGCGGTAAAAACCCACGCAGCCGCCACACGTCCCCGACGGTCCCCGAAGCTCTGAATCGCACGTGGAAGCCGAGCCGCATCTTGCGCCAGTGAGCGCCGCCGGCTTGACTCTCCTTGGGCATCTGCAGGGCGACCCGGAACTCCTTCTCAAAGCCGGGCATGCAGTCCTCGCAAACGGGCGGTGGGCTGTTTTTTTCAGATGGCCAGTGGATTTTCATGGAAAAAAGGGGCATGTTTTTTTGGTTGGTTGAGTTTAAAGGAATTGGATTTGTTCTTGACAAAGAAAAAGGTAAAAAGGGCGGAATCCACTGGGCAACTGGTTTTGTTTTGGCCTACATGGCAGGCAACGTTAGCTAGAAGGTGCGAAGAGCAGTGAGGTGAAACGTGACATTCCGAAATGCTCCTGAAGATAGCCTGGGGAACGGGACTTTGATACAATTCAAATAGGTAGGTCCTCCTGTTCGTTGCCTAGAATCCTGGCAACGCCTCTTTCTACCTTAGCGGACTCAGGTGCGACTGCTTTGCACTCAAACGTTGGGAGATCCCCCTGATGTACACTTTGAATGTGGATCCACGACATGTCCTGAATGTTGGACCAACACATATCACCGTGTCACCTCTGATCGGAGTAAATTGCAGGAGCGCAGTTGCACAAGCATAGCCATACGTATGAAAATACCATGCCCCATCTAGCCTGGAACCAACCCGAAGTTCTGGAGGGTGTCAACTTGAGCGTGTTGTTGTGGATGCGCTGATGTTTGTTGCCATCTCTCGGCACATGTGGGTGTGTATGGTTGTCGCATTTTTGAGCGGACCCCCCCTCCAAACAAAAAAGAAAGTCCTTGGCTTCCCATTAAAGCAAAAAAAAACATGTGGACTTCGCAGTTGCTGCTTCCATCTGCCTAAGCGAACCGGCCTTGTGATCTTGCCCCTTACTTGTTACTTTTCATGCACGTATCAGTCCAGTTCCCATCGTATTCTGCCGGGATGCAGGGGTCGAATTTTGGTGCTTGACACGGCAACGCCTGCTCTGGTCATGGGATATCGGACTTTTGCCGAACTAACCAACAAGTGCTTGCTTGGATTCTAAGCGTCAAGCTTTCAAGCCAACTTCATTCAAAGGCAAGTCCATCTGAGACCAGCTGGAACGGTTTAAGTCTTGTATTTCCATCTGAGGTGCGGTGAGGTTGTCGTTGTTCACCTCCTCCCGATACTTCAGTGACTCAACCTTGCCAGCTGGTTGCATGGGCTCCCTTCAAAAGCAATGCTGCGCGTGCCGCCCATCGTGAGCAAGGGCGAATCTGTTCAAGCAAAAGCCCTTCCGCTGGCAATGTCAGTGAAGCATCCAGTTTTGAAAGCCTATGAAACGCATATGGCTTTCCACCAAAGCTCTCAGCTCCCCTCCAAGTGGTGATTTGGTTTGGTAGTCTTGAGGTTAGGCGATTATTTCCCATTTACCCTCTACAAGAACTAGGATGTCAAACCTCCCAAACCGGTCCAAACCACCACTCACTTGTCCAAGCGATCTAGATTCAAAAGCCTCATGTTTTGGAACCTTGACTTCCTCAAGCGGAGAACCCGGCTCGCCGGGCATGTGTTTTGTCTATCGATCGGGGAGAAAGGTTTCGCAGGTGTTGAGATGGAAGGGGAAATCAATATGGCTGTGGGTCAAAAAACCGGTACCAAAATGGAACCCTGGTAAGTGGCCACATGGACCAAAACCTGCGGTTTGCCCCTCCTGTTTAATTTTGAGCCATACCCATATCAACCAAGGGTGCATCAGTTAGCCCAAAAAGCTGCGAGATGAGTCTTGCTCAAGCTGAGCCAAGGAGATCTTCGGGAATCCCCTGGGTGGTTAGTCAATTTGGGGCTGTCAGCCCTGTTTTGTATCACTGGAACTCGGTTGCGAAATCTGCGAAGCCCTGCTAAAAGTGACTAACTGTTTGTGGTTTTAATGGGAAACCCCATTAGTTGGAAAAGTTGAAGTCCTAACATGCCTCGGCAAAATGCAAAGTGACGGTGGCTTCCATTTCCAGCCCTGCAAGCCCACTTTGGTCCACCAAGCGGCCGTGTGCCGCAGCTCCTGCGGCAGCTGCTGCGCGTCCAAGCGCTGGATGGAGCTCTTGCCAGCCGCCGGGGGGCCCAGCAGCACCACCGCCTCCGCGGCGATCTCCTGCCATGAAATTGGAGCGAGCGAAGGCGCCCGGAAATTGGAGCGCGCCGAGCGAGCGGTAGCTTCTCCATTCTTGGGATCCTTCTTTCTAAACCGCCATCGAACTGGGGACATCGGTTTGACTGGGGGTGATCATAGTCAGCAAATGGATTCGGTGGTTTGGTCAGCCATGATCAAGGCAACCATGGTTCACGCGGTATGTATATTCAGGTTTTGCATGGGACGCCTAGTTTCCCTTTAACCCACCACTGAAGGGGGGTGACTTTGATCATTTGATCATGGTAAAGTCATGAGGCCGGTCGAAACAGCAAGCGAACGACAGGCGAAGGCTGCCTGAAATTGGAGCCTCTGCTGGGTTCCATGATAGGTACCAGAGCAGGTCTGGGGTAAGCCTTAATCCTGCGTCCGTTCGTTGACTTTTGCAGGGTCGATTCCTTGCTTGTGGGGAACCAGGAAAAAGGGATCCAGAAAATTGCCACGAGACAATTGTGGTGGGAACGCGGAAAGCAAAGACTGGGGAGACAAACAAAAGTGCGATGCAGGAATGCGATGACAAATGCAGTGAGGATAAGCAATTTGAAAGATTCTGGGGACGGCACCCCAAATTCATTTGCAGTTTCACTTGAGCATGGAAGGGGCCATGCTCAAGGTGGCAAATGAGCATTGTCCATGTTGATCTATTGCAAGCGGTCCTCTGGTGGGCCGGCCAAAGTGCACAGCAACGTGAACATGAACTAGGTCCTGCAGTAGAGAGGTTAGAATAAGGGTACCCTTTTGTCCGTAGTCTATTTTAGTAGGGGAACCCTCCCCCAAAAAGTTGGTAAAAGGGCACTACTGGGGGACCGAGTGAACAACAGCCATTTGCCGATGATCTGTTTCCCATGATGTGTAGACAGTAGCGATACACTGGTTGATAGCGTCTAGAGCTAGCTTTGTGAGATTCGCCCGGGATGTGTGGCAGTCGGTTTTGCTTGAGCCAACTTTGGCTCTGCCAACTTGGGCAATGAGAAAACATATTCCTGACAAGTCCAGCAATGTTTAGTGGCTACGTTGCCTGGTTGTTAAATCCCCACCCTGCGCCCATACTTCTGAACAAGACACGCTATGTGTTTCGTGGGTCATCTTATTTCATCTCCCTCATCCGCATCCCTCCCTCTCTCCCGCTCTCCTCTCTCTCTCTCTCGTTCTATCTTTCTTCAATCGTTTCTATCTTTTCTATATTTTCTTGCTTTCTTGCTTTCTTGCTTTCTTTCTCTCTTGCTTTCTTTCCTGTCCTTCTTGTTCCCTCTCTCTTCCCGAAACGTCCTGCGGACACTCCGCTCTCTTCACGTGGCACCTCCTGCGGATCGATCCCAAAAACTTCCGCCCCTCGGTCGACGATCTGAAAGGAAGGCGCCGGAAAGATTTCCGTCTTGGCGCCTCAAAACTCGCCGGCGAAATCTGCGAAGCCCGGCCAAAAGCGACCAACTTCTTTAGCGGGTTTGATACGGAAAACCCCCATGAGTTGGGTCCAAAAAGTTGCTCTTCGTCCCAACACCCCTTGGCAAAATGCAAAGAAAACTTGGAACTTCAGCTGCGGATTCTCGGATTCTGATTTGAAGCTGAGAGGAAGCCACCGAAGTCTTGGTCTCCGGTGGCTTCCTCAAGGCTGCGACAAAAATCCCCCGACAAAAAAAACGGCGGTGGCGCTGCTCAAGGATTTCCTCGTTTCAAAGGACCTGGAAATCCAGGACCGAATCAAGGATGCCAAAAGTTCAAAAGGTCGGCTTTGGGCAGGTGAGTTACAACCAAACAAAACCAGGGCCATCGATGTTCAACCATAAAAGCCGGCACCTCTGGACGCAAGTTGTTCATGTTCAACCTTTTGGGTGCCTGCGCCTGCCGCCACAGGTGTCTCTCACCACGTCAACGATCGACCCGAAATACACTGCGCCAAATTGAGAACTCGAAAGTACCAGTGGGCAGGCCCAACCGCCCAACCCCAAGCATTTGGCCTACAAACCAAAAGCCTCAGGGCCCGAAGCGAAACCAGCACTTGGGTTTGCAAGCAAAAAGAGGAGCCCAAGCAGCTCGGTCAACCACAACCCACACATTCCGCTGTACAGCAAGGGGATGAATTCAGGAAGCATGCAGCATGAGTGCAAGACATGCAAACCGTTCTTGTCGGGTGGCAGGCCAACAGCTGCTCGGGCAGTGCAATGTGCATGAACAAACTCACGCAACAAATGGCAATGCCGCCTTTCTTGAGTATCCTCCCTGTTTACGAGACTCACACTAAGCACTTTTGTCACGCTTTGTTGCTCATTTCGACTCAGCGGTGGTTTGCAGAACACTGCTGCTCTCGGACGCGTCGTAGGGAATCAAGCATTCCAATGTCAACGGCTGCATGTCATTTTATGCGGGATGTGGCATGTCACTTCTCTTTCACCCAAAGGCGGTGAAAGACTTTAGGCGAACATATCCGTCCGAGCGGGCACACGAGCCCAATGGAGCTGCTGCTCGTTTCCCTTCTCGGAACGCCTCTGCTTCCTCGGGCCCGGGGGGCTGGGAGTTGGCCCAGAGCTACGAGCGACAAGCGCGCGGCCGATATGCCTGGAGCTTCCCCAGGTAAGGCGAAATCGCAACCATCCGCCCAAAGGAAGCCACACCGCGGAACACAATGTATCCAAAAATAACACATGTGGTCGTGGTTGAAGTGGGGAACTGTTTGTGCATACACACACACGGTGGAGCTTTATGTTTGCCTAAAAGTGCATCAGCGCATGAGGCACA
This sequence comes from Effrenium voratum, assembly GCA_963377175.1. Taxonomy (NCBI): domain Eukaryota; class Dinophyceae; order Suessiales; family Symbiodiniaceae; genus Effrenium; species Effrenium voratum. The sequence goes on along the minus strand of CAUJNA010000791.1, from coordinate 159,885 downwards.
TATTCAAACCCCGTGCACTTTCTCAACAAATGAATCCGACAAAATCTTGCATGCATCCTGAGTTTGTCGGTGTGGCACTCAGTCTGGAGGGGGCAAAAAAGAAAGCAAAAGCAAAATCACTTTACACACTGTTGCCAGGTGCATCATACATGGCAGGCAAATTCAAACAATTGCGAAGGCTGCAGTTTGAATCCAACTTCTGCCCTGACGGGGAAACTTAAAATGCTTGAAGCGGGCAGTTGGCCTTTGGGCTGAACTTAGAGCAAGATCCTCGCCCCGTTGGCTCCTGACAAACTCCGCCAGACCTCGACACTTCACGCGGGGATGCACGAAGACGCACCGCATGGGATACCTTGGGCCAAAGCTTTCCGAATTGTCCGAAAAGTCGTGCTGACTTCCAAGTTATCGAGATGGACTTTTCCCTCTAAAATATACATGACCGTTAAAATATAGTTGTTTTTTCATTCAACCTTGACATCTTCAAGTTTTCTCCCCAACCCCACCCTGCTTCTATTCCACTTGCACCTTACATTTAACCCTGTTGGCTCCTTTTGCTTTACACTCAAACCTGCCCATGCCGAGCTAAAACCTCCTACATTTTGGTGTGTCCTTCTTCTCAAGTCTTGGGTCAACTTACAATACCGGACCTCGAGTGCCGCAATCGACTGATACTCATCGAGTCGAGGCTTGCTGCATGGATGTCTCACTTTAGATAATTGTCCTGTGGCATTGCAGCGCTGTCAGCAACAAATGTTCGAAGGCCATGGCTCAGCTTAAAGTAGTTTTTAACTCTTCTCCCTGCGAGACCCGAAGAACTGAAATGCGGTGCGAAAGCGAGAAATAACAAATGGCGAGTGTTCCCCTTCTTTTGAGTACAAGGGAGCAAAGCGCTTGAGGCCGAAAATGAAACTTGAACATGTTAAGGTTCATCCAACGAAAACACAGCAAAGAATGCAAATGTTCAAATGTTTGAAAAAAACAATAAACTAGAAGCAACATCTATCATCTCAAGAATGTGGAAACCACCACAAATCGCTCACAAGACCGTAAAACTAATATGCAGTTCGAACCCACAACGCAACAACGAGTTGCCCCTTGCATTCAGCCACAAAGCTGGCAGGGAGCATGAGAGGTGCAAACTGAATTAAAACTTAACATGGACAATGCCACGGAGGAAGTTTGCATAATCTGGAGAATGTGAGAACCAACTAAAATGGCTAAGACCCTAAAGCTAACACGTGGCGCGAAACCCACAACAAAGACACATGTTGCAAGACTTTCCCGCCTTGCAATTATTGAGCCAACTAGTTGGCGGGAAGTATGAAAGTAAAGCGCTGGTGCTGGGGGCTGAAGCTTGAGAGCATGTCAAGGGGCTGCGAAATCTGCGAAGCCCTGCTAGAAGCTTAACTTTAAAAGTTAAAGTCCTAACATCCCTTGGCAAAATCCACCAAAGACAACAGAGGAAACACGGCGCAATGTCCAATTTTGTGAAAGCCGAACTTGGAACCGCCGAACCTGAAATGTGGCGCGAAACCAAAAACCACACAGTCGCGAGAGGTCCCCTCACAGTGAGCCAAACGATTGGTGTGAAAGCTACGGAAGAAATGGAAGCCAATGGACCGTCCATCGGGCTGACGCGGGCATCCAACAGCAGCTTCACAAAATGCAAACTTCCAAGTTTTGATCAATACCCTTGGAGGCCGTATCGTAAGAATTAGAAGACACAAGACGATCCATTCGAGACCCTCAAGCTGCAATGTGGCGCAAACCCCAAGAACATGCATAGCTCGCAAGGATGTGCCCTGCATTGAGCCAACATGCTGGCAGAAGGTTAGAGATGAACTGTACAAGGGAGTAAAGCGCGTTACGTTGGGGATGAAACTTAAGAGCGGCAAGAAAATAATTCAGCGGAAGATCTCTCATTCCTTCGGACACCACCAAAAAGGCCACAGGACATCACCAAAAACACCACCGGCACACCAGCGGAGCACCCTGCCACCACTCAAGCCCCACCTGGACACCATCAAAAGCACAGGCGGAACATCACCGGAACACCCCACAACCATCAGGGAACTGGGACATCACCGGGACACCGCCAAAACACCAAGCGGGACACACCGCCAAAGCGGCATGAAAACACCACCACAAACACAAGCAACACACCCCCGGGACACCAACAGAACACTACCACAAACACAACCGGGACACCGCAACACCAAAACCACAACCAAAACATTATCAAAAGACACACAACCGCAACAACACTTGGACAAGCCACCAAAAACACAACTGACCCGCGAAACACCAGCAGGACACCTCCAAAACCACCACCTTCGCATGCAGCAAGAACTTTGGCATGCGAAGCATGCGGGACCAACGCATGCAGTGGGGTTGGGGATGAAAGTGGAAGTGCGGAAGGAACTAAAGCATAAAAGTGGGGGGTGGGGATGAAACCTGCCTTCAAACACCAGAGCAAACAAACGTGAAGGCGTCCCATGTTGGGGAATCCTTCGAAAAAAATCCGCAAGCCTGAGAATCCGGGCTTCATATTACGGGTGTCTCCTTTAGGGGGGCCTGCAACTGGTGGCTTCCTTTGTTGCTCTGCTTGCAAACCCCCCCCCCCCCAAAAAAAAAACTCAGAAAAAGACACACGGCTATGAATTTCATTCGGGAGCCACCTAAAAAGTGGCTGGTGGACATGACTCCCCGAACTGGAAGATGTCCACCAAGTCCCTCGAAACTCATAGCCACAGCCTTTCTAGGGGGTTGATTCCTGGTCCATTATTTTCAACCATCCGTTCTTTTCAAGAACCGGATCCGTTCTCCCCGGATTTTTCAAAGGAGCTTTTCTCGAAAGACTCGGATCCCTGGCAAAGAATGGGGAGCTTGGTGGCTGTTGACCCCCTGCAAAAAGTCTAACTTTTTGGGGGGTTTAGTGGAAAACACATTTATTTTCCAACAAGTTAAAGTCTAAAGATCCAACCCAATAGCAGTCAAGGGAAGTTACCCCTAGAGCCTTGCCACATCACAGCGCTTCTGTCCCGAGCTGCTGTGGCTCGCTCCGGCACTTCTTCACCCAGCGCAGGCGCTGCTGGGACTTGCCTGAGGGCTCCCCGGGCGCCTTCCCGTCTTCCCGTCGAGAGGGTTCCTTGCCCCCAATGAAAGCTCTAGAGTTCCGACGTCGGAAGTGGTGCCCCACTTTTGGAGGTATACGGGAAATGGAGGTCAACCACCTCTCCCCAGTCTCTTGCCCCCAAAAAGAATGGCCCTGGGGCCCAATTTGGATGACAATCCTTAGGCAAACCATGGCGGCTGTTATGAACCCAACCATTGTTTTAATGGTTTGAACGCCAGGGCCAATGTGATTCGCTGTCGAAAAACTTATGCGCATACCCCGAAATCACATGGCCCAAAAAAGGTGGCCATAGTGGTTATGTACCTTTGGGGTATGTGCTCGATGCCTTAGACTTTGGCAAATGGCTATAACTTACAAACCACAAGCGACGGTCATGATGATGCGAGCTCGCTTTACCCCCAGGTGGTTCGTCATAACCCTTGGTGAATTGTCATAGCCCCATGTTTTGACGGCAATGTGAGGAACTGTCATGATCTCCTAGGTCCTTGAGTGGAGAGGTTAGAATAAGGGTACCCTTTTTTCTGCAGTCTATTTTAGTAGGGGAACCCTCCCTCAGAAAAAGGGGTGAGAAAGGGCACTACTGGGGGACCTAGTCTCGCTCACCACCAAAACATACGGCCAATTCGTCGCGATCAGCAACGCGCGAGGGCAAACTACTGCGCAGGGCTAAGCCGTTTTGGGACTTTGCAAGGCTCAGCTCCCCGGTAGCCCAACTGGCACCCCCTGCGGAAAGTAAACCCCTAAACTTTGACACCCTGACTGCAAAAACCCTGAAACCCTGATCCGATTTCAAGTGGCGCCAAGTCCCCAAATGTCACCAGATTCATCAAAACCGGGCGTTCAAAAACAAGAGGACCTCAAGTCCTCCGTAAATCGTGGGACACCAGCAAGCCGCATCCGGATGGACGCAGGTTATGCTGAGGGCCCAACTTCCCAGCACGAAGGCCTGGCTGAGGTGGTCGGCCAAAAACCCGCCGCGGCCCGGCTCCAGGTGCTGAAACTCTTCTCTGCACTCCTCGTGGGGCGTGAAGAGCATGCCCACCTGACGCCGCGCGGGTGCGCCACGGAAACATATGCGGGTATGGGTCAAAATTAAACCACCAGGGGATGACAGGGTTTAAGCCATTGTTTCCATTTGGTGCCATTTTGGGTGCCATTTTTGACCCACAGCCATGCTTTTTCATGCTTTCCCCCAAGAGCGCACGGGACAATTTGGAGGGACCCACATGTTTTTGTCAGGTCAAACCAAAAAGATCACCCAAGGATATCGTTTTTGGTTCCTCTCAAATTCACATTTCCTTCAGAGGATTGCAGGGGTTGGTGGTCTGTGCAGTTCCATGTTTGCAGGTCCGCGCCTCTTTGAGCACATCAACGCCGGGCAGGCCATCCACGCCCTCGAGTGGCAGGTAGCTGAAGGGCATGTCAGGCCCAGTGAGTCCCACGAAGGCCGTCACCCACTCGTCCCGCAGCAGCCTGAAAGGCGCGGCGCGAGCGCTTTGCCGCCAGCCTGGAATCTTAGGGACCCCCCCCCCACCCCGCCCAAAGAAAAACAAAGAAAAGAAAGCTCTTGTTTGACCTGACTTCCCTCAAAGCCTATCAACTCCTATTGGGGTCTTTTGGGAGTTGGTGCATTCCCAGCTGCAACAGGAGTCTGGATCGATGTTCTGTCTTCAGCTTGTTAAACTGCTTTTAAAGCTCGAAGCGTCGTTGTCCGGGAGTAGCAAACATGGCCATCGTTTTGCTCGAAGAGCGAATCGGTGGGTTGATTGTGTTGCTTGCAAAAAACCAGATGCATGCCGGATGATACTACATGATCCATCTCCAACACCTTGCAGCTCCGTCACCTGAGCATCGCCAGGTACAAATCAAACACAAATCATACTGCCACTACATACATCTTAATTCCAGAAACAGCGTATGAGATTAGACCCATGCGATGATTAATCAATCATGAGTGAACCCATTTCTGTGTCCAGTATTTAACTAGGTCCTCCAGTAGAGAGGTTCGAATAAGGGCACCCTTTTTTCTGTAGTCTATTTTAGTAGGGGGACCCTCCCCCAAAAAAGGGAAAAAGGGCACTACTGGGGGATCTAGTTAAGCTCGTCAAATCAGGCAAACATATCGCTTTGCCAAGCGATTCTGCACGCCCCGCCTCAGAAAAATGGCTCTGCCGGGCTCCCGCCACTCCTGCAATGCTTCGCGAATGTGCTTTAGCCACGTGGATCTGCAGACAAGACAATTGTGGGCATGACAAATATGGCCGTGGCTCAAAAACCGGTACCAACATGGAACCCTGGTAAGTGGAAACATGGACCACAACCTGCGTAACCCCTCCTCTTTAATTTTGAGCCACACTCATATGTTGTCTACGGGAAATCAAAGCAAGTGGCAACCCTTTGAACAAATCAGGATGATCATCCATGCTTGGATGCATGCCAAAGAAACAGACATGCCTCTGTGGCAGACCGTTGAGCCGCCTGGTAATAGGACGTTTTAGAAGCAACTTCCGTGTTGCGGACACTAATTGAAGGTACGCCTTCGCAAGGATAAACAGAAGAAAAAATGAACGCGTGCGAGAAAACATGCACCCCTCTGCGCGTTTTGGCGTCTCCGGGCTCAGGTCATGACGCCTCTTGGAACGGTCTCGGAACGGTCTTGCACCCGGGCCTACCTGCACAGACGCGCGTGCTTTTCCGCGACATCAGCTTGCGTGACAGGGCCGCCTCTTCGGCAACCAAAGGTACAGATGTCGTGGCAGGCGCAGCACTTTCGCCAGGTCTGGTGCAGATTTCGTGGCAGGCGAAACATTTGCGCAAGGTCAGGTAACCTACCGAAAGCAAACATGCCCGCGTCATTTGCAAAGGGAGCTAAACACCTGAATTAGCTTCTGTGAGCGCTCAACTGCAGCATGATGAGTTTGACATAGTTTGACGAGCTCGGGGACTGCGGCCCCAACACATCTCCAGCCCATGACATGACCCAGCAAAAATTGGGCCCAGCGTGCCGATGAGTGGAAGCTAGGCATCGCTTGAAGCAACCACAATAAGATACAATAAAGTGTTCAAATCTGCAGCACTTTCTGGAAAACATAGCAATCAAACGTTGCCGCACGCACGCGCACAAAGCCTAACAAATGCTATGTGTTTACAAAACTATGTGAAGAGCACCTGCATATCCTGCATACCAGCTCTTCCATCCCCCCCATGTTGCTCCCAAAACGACCCCAAAACGACCCCAAAGCACGCACGTGCCGAAGCTGTTTGTGACCGTGTTTGCAACTCGCGGGCGTGCTCCTTCCCATATGGCTCCAGCCAGCCGTCGTCTCTAGCAGCAGCAACCCACCTCAAAGCCTTGGCGAGTAGGAAGCGGGACTTTGCCTCTTTGATTCTCGGCCCTTAGCCTTTAAGCCCCCAGGGGTTACCCATTCTAGTCCTTGAGTACCTGAGGGTATGCTCTTTGTGAACTTGATTTGACTTGGGGCGTCACCAGTTGAGCGGCTCCAAGACAAGTTGTTAAGAGCATGCATGCAATACGCCTACAAAGCAGCACCACACAAACGGACACATTAGGATTTAACCGTGCTGAGAATTCCGCTGACATGTTGGACTCTAAATTTTCAATTTCGCCAGGGCCTTGCATAAAACCATGACATGTATGGAAAATTTGGCGTAAACAGTACAGGATTGCCTGCATGCTAGGCCATGGCCTGGCCAAGCAATATGTGGGTTGGTCTAGCAGTGGTTTTTACCAGCACATGCTCAGATGCAGCAGAAACGAAGCCCAAAAGTGGGCCTAAAGGCATGTAACAAATCTGTCCTTGGTCGATTGCTTCGATTTGCTTGTTGGTTGCGTGGAGGCCAGTCTATTTCAGGCAATTGTTGATGAGATGTTGCACATTCCAAAGCCAGGAAAAGCGAAAGGTAGAGAACCCTCGAGCATCCCGCTGTGCGGCATCAGCCACGCCAATCACAACATAAGCCAGGGCGCGTCTGCTGTGTAGTCAGCCCCGTCGCAGCCATGGATACAAGGAGGCTGCAGCGAGGTGACGGTGCCGTAGATATACCTCAACTCAAGCATTTGTGGGTGGGATCTTGGCTGGAATCAGGACCCCAGCAAATATATATATATATATATCTTTTTGCCTGGTTAGTGGAAAACAAAGGGAACCCCAAAAAAGCAAAAAAGCAAAAAGGGGAGCTAATTCTGGGGAAGGGATAAGGTTCGGTTGTTCCGATGTGCTCTTGAATGGGCTGAAGAGTTCAAAGGCGACAAAGCACCAGGCAAGCACAAAGGAATGGCACTGGCTGAGTGGATGGCCCAAAAAAAGTCCAAACTTTTTATATGTACCACTAGCATGGTCCATAGTCTTCCAAAAAAGTTGGACGTTCATGAACTCAGGAAGCGAGTTGATCAATTTCACTGAAAGCCTAAGGCTCATGATCAGAGAAAGAAAACCCCGTGCCACTGCCACGGACCACTGCACCGGGGCCCACGGACCGGCACCGGCGGGGAACCAGACGAAACAAGCAAGCAAGCAGACAAACAAACGTACACACACACAAACGAGCGAGCAAACAAGCAAGCAAGAAGAAAACTCACTCGCCAACTCAGCAACTAACCAACTAACCAAGGAACTGACTAAGTAACTAACTAGCTAACTAGCTAACTAGCTAACTAACTAACTAACTAAAACTAAGAAAACAAGCAAAGCAAAACAAACCAAATCAAACAATACCACACCCGACAAGAGCAGACAAAACCAAAAAAACATAAAAACGAGCAAGACGAAACAAAACAAACAAAACACGACAAACCAAGCGAAGAAAAACAAGACAACACACAATAAAACAAACAACACGACAACACAACAAAACAAGCCAAATCAAAACAAATCAACACACTACCAAAACAAGAAACAAACAACAAACCTCACGCAAGCAAGCAAGCAAGCAAGCAAGCAAGCAAGCAAGCAAGCAAGCAAGCAAGCAAGCAAGCAAGCAAGCAAGCAAGCAAGCAAGCAAGCAAGCAAGCAAGCAAGCAAGCAAGCAAGCAAGCAAGCAAGCAAGCAAGCAAGCAAGCCAAGAAAGAAAGACAAAACATAAAGAAACAAATAAACAAAAAAACCAAACACATGTATCAATCAATCAATCAATCAATCAATCAATCAATCAATCAATCAATCAATCCATCCATCCAATCCAATCCAATCCAATCCAATCCAATCCAATCCAATCCAATCCAATCCAATCAATCAATCAATCAATCAATCAAATCAATCAATCAATCAATCAATCAATCAATCAATCAATCAATCAATCAATGAACCAATCAATCAATCGATCCATCAATCAGTCAATCAATCAACCAATCATTCAATCCATCCATCCATCCATCCATCCGTCCGTCCGTCCATCCATCCATCCCTCAATCAATCATTCAATAAATCAATCAAATCAATCATTCAAGGTTCAAAACAAACATGCGTTCTGAATCAAACCAGAGGTGAACCTACTAGTACCAGCAAGCGCTCAAACAAGCAAAGCGAGCAATCGAACCACCAAGAACCAAAGCAACACAAACCTGCGTGACGGCCACAGTGGCATGCTCACGGCCTACGTGCTCCATAGGCTGCACGAGCCCACAGGCTCACGGCCCCACGGGCTCCACTACCAAATCTCATGCCAACGTTTGAGAATGCTCCTAGCAGCAGCAATCTAGCAGCCCGACCAGAGGGACCAAAGGGTCTCCAAGTTTCCCGCCGTAGTTCTGGATCCCCTACCCTTACTTGAAACAGGAGCCCCCACCCCATTCAATCTTAAGTTTCCGGAGCCCCCACCACTTCTGGATCCCCCCAGCCCATAGTTTCGGGATCCCCCCCCGAAAAACATGTCCGGTCGCCCGCTCCCAATCCGCCCTCTGCCGGAGGGCTCCCATCCATCGGACTCCGCGGACTCCGCGGACTCCGCGGGCCGCGCCAGGCGCGCCACACAGGCGCTTCCAGGCCGAAGGCCTGGTGGCAACTCGCTGACTCCACTTCCATGTTGGGTTGGTTGACTGACTGATTGGAGGGTTCATTGGTTGGTGGGTTGATTGGTGAGTTCATTGGTTGGTGGGTTGATTGATCGATTGATTGATTGATCGATTGATTGATTGATCGATTGATTGGATTCGAAACACACGTTCAAAGACAAGGCTTCCCCCCGTGTTTTGCAACAATGGTGAGTCGCCCACGTCGGATACAAACCATTCGGCTTTGGACCGCCGAGCCAACTGGGGAGAAATGCAAAGCGAATCGATTCTGGAGCCTCTCGTTGAACAAGCAGCTGCAGTTTTTCAGAGAGAGGTTGTTTGCTTCACCTTTTTCAGAGTTTTTTCAGTCTTTTCAGAGACCTATGAGGGAGGCTCCCGAAAAAGGTGTACTCTCCAAGCATTTCACCTGATTTTGCCGCGCAGTACGTATTTCATACCTGAACTCTGGCAAGGCCATAGGTATCAACAAGGCACATGGAGCTTGGAACTTGGAGTTCGCGCTGGTTCAACACCTGGCGCCTGCCTCCGGCATAGACGTAGCAACATCACCATATCTCGAGCCCGTTCCAAATAGACATGACATCAACGGTACCACTTCTGAACAAGAGCACATGCTGCGACAACGCGCGCGCGCGCGTACAGTGAATGGAAGACCACAAGTGAAACTCCTCAAAGAAAGAAATGGATGGTTTTCCCAAGCGCATCTGGCGCTGAGCAAGCCACCTCCAAAATTGGCTTGCAACTGGGCTTACAAGCTTACACGGCGATGCCAGGCGGAACATAGGCCGATTTGGGAAGGTAAGCATTGAACAGACTCGGCTTGAGGAATTGCAGGGGGGAGTTTCCGCAACGCATTGAAGGCTTTCGAGCAAGGCAAACCATGACATTCTTAGAACTGCAAGGAAGCATATCTCGGCGATACCTTGTCTTCGAAAGTAAGCTGACCGGTATTGTCAGCTCCTTTGCCAAGCACGATTAATTGCTTTGATTTCTGGTGGAGATGGTTTCGGGTTCAGCCTCCATTTCTCATTCACTATCAAGTCATAAGGCCGGGCCATCGCATGGCCGGCTGGGCCCTTTTAACACCTTAGGTCAAACTGGTCAAACTTGCCACCTTCTACCTCTTCTTTGCTTCAAGACCTCCTCCCCCCCACCCCCTCGCGGCAAACGTGGAAGTCACCAACACCTGAAGCCCAAGAAGACATTGAGGTCTGTGGTGTTCCCGATTCAAAGGCCGCCCTCAAAACTCGATCGATCGCCCCCCCCGGGCCTGACTCCAGAAGATCCGAGTCCAGGCCAACCCCGGCCTCTCAAAACTGAGAGCCGTTTGCCGTGTGTGCCGTTTGCCCTGCAGCTTTCCCAACTAAAAATCCCGATCTTCTCAAAAGGGTCAACATGACTACAATACCCTTTGGAAAAATAGGAACCAAGCTATGTCGCAACACGCCACTCCCAACCGCATGATACTGTCGTGGAGCGCTTGACACCTCCTGCCCGAGTCACACACTCCCAGAAACTCCTGAACTATGTTTGAACGCAAGTTTGTGGTGCTGATGCCCTGTTCAACTAGTCGGTTGCCATGACAAGACCGGGTTTCCAACACGCCGTCCCAGGGATCGATCCAGGCGCGTGCCAAATTTTGGAATCAAGGACGTACCCAACTTGCCCATTCTAGGGAAGCGCTGCGGGGCTTATCTTAAGACAAGAGCTTTACAGGGAAATGAGTGTGGCTCAAAATAAACCGAACTTCTAACTTGGGGTCTTTGGAGCAAACTTGCAAAAAAATCGTGGCAATCCTTGTGGCAGTCTAATAGGGACCCCCAATGTGCATCCGCAACCCATTTGGCTGTGGCTCAAACAAGTGGTACCCATTTCTGGGCCCCTTGGATAGAAACAAAGACCAAAACCTGCGTAACCCCAGCCACGTTCGGTTCAGGTCAGAATTTGCCTTTTCTGCTGGAATGAACAGCCCCCCTGAAGGGTTTCTACACTACAAGGGGGGCTGCTTATTTAGCGGCAAGCGCAAACCATGGTTCAGGTGATTTGGCCGTTCCGAGCGCCACGTTTCCTATCTTTTTAAGCCACCAGCCCTTCCCCGGAGAGTTTTCTGATGCGAACAATCGAAAGACCCAGATCCGGAGCCCCAAGATACGATCCCAAAGACAAAACATGGAACCACAGTGAACCGGCCCTCTGAAAAGGACATCTCTGCAGGTTCTGCACTTTTTGGGAGGGTATGTCCAGCTAGGAACTGACACCCTCCGGCTCCGCGGCCCAAGTGGCCTTCGGGAAGAAAGAAACCAGGGCGTTCCGACATCAAAGACAGAAGCAAAGCTTCCGTTTCGGAATGTGCACCCGCAATGGACCCTGAAAATTGGAACTTGATGAAATCAAAAACCAACGAACAACCGCCAGCAACTAACATGGCACCTGACGTTCGGGGGGAGGGTAACTTGGGAGTCTCCATCAACCCCTTCCCGCCTGCGTGGGGCCCAAGACATTTCCCATGGCGCCGGGGCAAGTCTTCAGGAATCGCTTGCTTCTAGGAGGCCTCCTCTTTCTGAGCTTGGACTCACAGAAAGTGCTCAAGATGTTGGGTGCTTTGAAGCCTCCCCTTGATTTGGGACTCACAGGAAGTTCAAGACGAGGAGCCTGGCAAACTACCCGCCAACAGCATCCAAACGCCATGTTATCCTGTCGAAACTCCCTTCTTGATGGTTTTCTTGACGCGCGCAAACCGGCTTGGTTTCGGATCGCCAGACCAATGCCAGGCGGAAGTGTTGGGGGGGGCGGCTGACTCGGGTGCTTTGAGGGTGGCGGTGGGGGGAGGGGGGGCGGACGGTTGGCTTCAGCTTAGATGTGCGCCGTTCGACTTGTGATAGACAAGCATGGAAACAGCATGCAGGATCAACCTGATTCTTTGCGCCAGACTAATGTCGGCATGTGGCCTGAACACCAGGCTGCAAGTCACGGCAGCGGGCGTTGTTGGTGCAAAGCTCAGGCATGAAAGTGTCTCGCCACAAGCGGCGAAAAAAGATTCTGCAGCCAGGGTTCTTATGTTTCAACAGTCCCCTTCTTTGCAACTGCGGTTGTGCTTCTGGTCTTTCTGAAGAAAAGCACGCACGCACAGAAGGGAGTGACAGAAGATTGTGCGGCTCTTGCGCTATCCGTATGTTGATATGGCCTGCTCCATGCGCATACTGTAACATCGGGAACGCATAGACTCTGCCAAAGGACAAGGGCCGCGCGACTCATCATGATCAATTGGTCATTTTGACCATACCTCATGTGCCAGCAGCATAATTCATGTTGACCCCATGTTCCTAAACCCCAGTTTATTCATAGGGGGTGTGTCCCTGGGTTTAGTGGAGAATCATCACTTTTGGAGGGGGCCACTGAGGTTTATTAATGTGGGGTCAACATGAGAACGGGAGCAACAACACACACTCGCAGGTCCAGATGCCATGAAACGGCCTGAAGGAGTCTGCCAAAGTCTCCCCATCCCAAAACCCTAGCTCACGTTGGAACGCACCAGTTGGCAAGCGAAGGAAAACTCGGCACGGCTTCTTGGTTGAGCCTGAAAACCGCTCCCTGTTTCAGTCGCAATCCATGGCCCTCGCGTCCACTCCACAACTTCGTGAGAGGGGGGAAGGCATCTGCAAAACCGTCCTCGGCCCCGACCGCAAGTTCAAGCAGCAACCCGCCTATGTTAAACTCCCATTTTGTTTGACCAACATTCATGAAACGACAACCTTCTCCATCCATCGAATCAAAGCATTTCCCAACGTAGCAAGGCAGCCCTAATAAGCCCAAGCTACCCTTCCACGAACAGGACCCATCAGATCCAGCCATGCTGGGAACTGGGGAACCAATTGCTTGGCCCATGCAAGCGTTGACCAATGACCAAGCCACAGGCAAATGACACCTCACTTGCCCAAAGGACCTGCAAATAAAAGGTTAACCTTTTGGGACCTCTACTAAAAATAGACCAAGAAGGGAAAAGGTCGGCTTTGAACAACTGAGACACACACACACACACCAACTGACCGACCAACTGGAAGAGCCAACCGGCCAACCAGCCAGCCACCCAAGTGGCTATGCAATCGAACCATGCTTTACCTTATACTTGTCGGGGCCGCCTGCGGAATGCCCAAGACCTCCAGTGGCCATGGAAAAACAAAAGAGCATCGCTGTTCCAATAGCTAATTTTCCAAAGGGGCCACCACTGGAGGTCTGGAATGCAGGTTGGTCTGACGATGCCTCTGCTGTTTTCGCAGCTTGCTGAGCACCGTGAATTCGGTGAAACCATTCGAGCGGGTGCCCGGAACCCATTGATTTCTTTTTTTCGTCTGGGTTGGCTCAGCCAATGCAAATGCAGGCCCTTGAAAAACATGTTGCTCAGACTGATTCGCTTTGTGGATTCTATCCCTGATTGATCGGCCGTGCGTTTTGGACACCAAGAAGGGAATGTCCCACAAAATCAGCTCCTACGGACTCTGCCGCTGCATACTGATAACCGAAGATGATTGACCAATTCACGCGCTTGGCTGACTGAAAGTCTAGCAAGCAGCCGGCACTTGGCCACACCGGCACCATGTGTCTGCGTGTGGGAAGAAAAAAGCACGATCAAGAACTTACACTTATTGCATCGTGTAGCATGCTTGCGCACCCTGGTTTGCGCAGCCGAAACAACAAACAAGGAGCAATACTCAGCAATACTCAGAAGGCCTCGTACTATGGAGAGGCGCTGACTATACTGCATTGAGTTGACGTTGCCGAAAGTCAAAACATGCTTCACGCTTCCGGACTCTACGAAGCAGCCAAGCTTAACTGGAACAATGGCAAATTCAACTTAATACGCGCAGAAGGGCCCCAGCATTCTAACCAGGAGGCGCCTTCTGTATGAATGCCAAGCACAAATATTCCGATATCTATATAGGGAAGCTTTTGGTGGCAGCCCTCAGAAGAAGCTGAAAGAACCGGGACATCGGGCAAGTTCTTCCCACAACACTTCTCATATTAATAGAGTTTTTGCACGTAAAAGTGCTTCTATACTCTCGCAAGTTGTTGCCGCATTGATATCTGAAAATATTTGTATGGTTTCTTTAGACCTTTTACCAGTGCACCATGTGCAGGGGGCGCCCGAGCTTTCTCAGCGTCTTCGCCTCCCCTCTTGAGAAGCAACGCCCCGAAGCAGCGGCGCGCGTCACGCGCGCGCGTTTCGCGCCTGGGGCCGAGGTAGGGTGACCCTTCTTGCATGCTACGCCAGCCTATGCCCTGGACGGGTTGAAGCACCACCGACCATGTTTCACGGTGGCAGGTGGAGCATTTAGACACATGGAGATTTGGGCACTTGGGTGCAGCTCTTGGATTCATAGTGCCCCTCCTCCTTCTGCAAAGGAATGTCCCATGTTGCGGTTCTTGCATGCTGGTCATTGGAAACATGGCACCCGATTGCACCACTCAAGCTGCAATGTGTTCACCCCTTGCACGCGGTGTTCGTTTTGCATGCTGCATAAGAGCTGGCCGGTCTAAGCCAGAACAGCGCTTCCATCCGAAAACAATTGTTGCTTCCCTGTCAGGCTTTCCGCTGAGGTGCCCTTCATGCGCAATCTTACTCTTATGAAGGGCGCCGCTATGCCTCCACCTTCAATGGCTAGTTGCAACATGTCACCGATCACAGGCCAAGAGGCGATGCCATTTTGGGGTTGTCACGACAAAACCAAAACGCATGAAGCGTCTCGCAGGCGCCCACGCGCGCATCTGCAAAAAGCCATCCAGTGCAACTCAGCTCACAACCACTCGCCATTCGAATTCGGCATTTCAGGGAAAAGCGGTCTCCTCAACTTCCAAAGATCAAGAAACACATAAGAAGTTAAACCTTTGGCTTGTGGATCGAGAAATTTGGCAGCTCCTTCCGACATGGAGCAACCCACCCGGTCACCCGCCTGCTCCTCAGTGGGGAAAAAGTCGCCGAATCTCAAGGTATCCTGAGAGTGCATGAACTACTGAACTCACTGAGACCCATTTGGCTCAAAAACCAGCCTCCCCCCTCCCCCCCAAAAAAAATGAACCTGGCGCCCAAAGGCACGACTGAGTCGTGACCCATGCCCCTGACACCTGGCGCATGCTTGGGAGAGTATGTGAAAGCTGAAATTTGCGCGCATCCACAGGAAGGTTGGCTCAAGCAAGCCCCAAAAAGCCACCAAACAACCAGCAAAGACCTTGAAAAGAAATTGTGATTGGCAAATATTGTCAACTCCCGTCGCTCTGTAACCTGGTGACCCATCGGAATTCACCGCCCCTGAAACTTAACATCACTCTCAGCCATGGCGCATACATTTCTGCAGGAACCACCCGGCCATCGCCGTTCACGTCCAGGCCCCGCTGAGCATATTCAGCCTGCTGCGCCTGAGCGCTCAATAGACGAGGCAAAGCAGGAGCCAATGCGCTTGGGCTGACCCCAGCACCCGTCAAATCTTGTTCGGGCGCATGATAAAGCTTGCAGTGGCAGCCTCCTTGAGGGAGCCCTGCATCCGATGGACACAGCAAAAGCTTCAGTTGCCTTCAGGGTAAGCACTGGCTGCCAGGTGGCGGTGAGTGGCGGCACAAATGCCTTGGCAAACCTCACCTTAGATTCGTCGAGCGCCAGTGCCTTCTTGCAACTGTCCACGTGCGGGTTTCATGCACTCATACCCCCCGAGCCACCCCTCCCCAAAACACACACACACACACCAAACACATCTCAAAACAAGGACCCCGTATTTTCACGCTATGTTGGGCTGATTATTTTGGGATTAGTCGGGATTATGTTGGGACTAGTTTGACACTATGTTTAGAATTAATAATTACACCAGCCTCGACCCCAAACAGCAAAAAAACATGACAGGTCTGTATAACCCAAAAAAGGCTTGTCTCGTTCATGTAAGGTGCGAAATTGAGTAGCTTATGTGAGCAACACATAGTTACAATCAGTCCATGTATGTCCCTGTATACAGGAAGTCCCCTTTTTTGGGAAGAGGACACATCGGGTCCATCAGCATCAATGTTGCTCATCGACTTTGAAGGGAAAATGCCATGTCAATGCCATGTTCGAGAGTGAAGGCCCCGCGGATTCGTGGTGAATCAACCTAACACCTGGCATTAATCAAAGGAAGTGTCGAAGGAACTTTCGTAGTACGGACACTCAATGCACTTTTCCATTTTCCATCACCAAAGCATTTGGTGGCCGTCTCGCTACTCGGCTGAAACTTCCCGAAGGCGGCAGATTTCTTAAATTTAAGAAATCCATAGATTTAAGAAAATCGATGAATTTATGTAAATTTCTACTTAAACGCAAAATTTACGTAAATTTGTTTGTAAGAAGGCCTTAATCTGTTGAGGAGGCCTGAAAAGTGCATAAAAAGCACAAAATAAATGCATAGGAATTGCATAGAAAATGCACAGAGCATGCATAAGAAACACATAAGAAATGCATGGAAATTCATGGAAAACTCATAAATTCATAGCAAATTCATAGACACAAGTAAGTGATTCAGAATGCGAGACTTACTTACCTGTGCATTCACACTGACACAAGTAAGTGATTCAGGCAGCAAGATGTACTTACATGTGCATTCACTCTGACACAGGTATAGATACAGAAGCAAATTCGTCAAAATAAAACTGATAAAGATCATATGGCTAGTCCAAGCTCTTGGGAAGAACGCTGCGTGAAGTTTCCGCGGTTTTTCTTTTCTGGCCTGTTTGGTTGTTGCTGGCTTTTTCCCCGGGCTGCCAGATTTACTCACCTGAGTACTCTTACTGACCCAAGTAGTGATTCAGGCTGCGAGATTTACTTACAAGTGCATTCACAGTGAAACAAGTTTTGATTCAGAAGCAAATTCAGCAAAATAAAAATGTGAAAGATTATATAGCTACTCCATGGTTGTTTTTGTTACCTGCTGTTGTTGCTGGCTTTTTCCCATGAAACTGTAATGAACTTTCCACAGGCACTTTCCTAGAAAGAGCCCACTATTTCCCATGAAGTTTCCATGGCTGTATTTTTTCGACCTGCTGGGTTGTTGCTGGTTTTTTCCCATGAATTTCCCATGAACTTTCCACAGACACTTTCCTAGAAAGAGTCCACTATGTTCCATGAAAGGTTTTATGCATGTTCCATGAAGTGTCCATGGTTGTTGCTTTTTTAATATGCTGGGTTGTTACTGGCTTTTTCCATGACATTCCCATGAACTTGCCACATGAACTTCCCAAGACAGTTTTCCACGATTTTGCATCGAGTTTCCCTGCATTTTCCATGAAGTTTCCATGGTTGTTTTTTTGACCTGCTGGGTTGTTGCTGACTTTTTCCCAATAAATTCCCACGAACTTTCCTAAAACGATTCCACTATGTTCCATGAAGTTTTCATGCATGTTCCATGAAGTGTTCATGGATGGTGTTTTTTCACCTGCTGGCTTGTTGCTGACTTTTTCCCATGAATTTCCCATGAACTTTCCACAGGCACTTTCCTAGAAAGATTCCACATGTTCCATGAAGTGTCCATGCATTTCCCATGAAGTGTTCATGGATGTGTGTTTTCACCTGCTGGCTTGTTGCTGGCTTTTTCCCATGAAATTCCCATGAACTTTCCACAGGCACTTTCCTAGAAAGAGTCCACTGTTTTCCATGAAGTTTCCATGCATTGTCCATGCTTTTCTATGCATGTCGTATGCATTTCTTATGCAATTCTATGCACTTTTTATGCACTTTACATTCCTATGCATGTCTTACGCATTTCTTATGCACGTTTGCCTAGCTTCTATGTATTTTCTATGCACTTTTAACAGTGCATAAAAAGTGCATAACATGTGCATAAGAAATGCATAAGAAATGCATAGAAAATGCATAGAAAGTGCATAGAAAATGAGTAAGAAATGCATGGAACATTCATGAACACTTCATGGAACATGCATGGAAACTTCATGGAAAACAGTGGAATCTTTCTAGGAAAGTGCCTGTGAAAAGTTCATTGGCATTTCATGGCAACAAGCCAGCAACAAGCCAGCAGGCGGAAAAAAACAAAAAGAATGAAACATAAAAAAAAAAAAAACATACAGGAACACTTCATCATGGAAAATGCATGGAAACTTCATGGCAAACAGTGGAATATTTCTATCAAAGTGCCTGTGGAAAGTTCATGCAAATTTAATGGGAAACAACCAGCAACAACTCAGCAGGTCAACAGCCATAGAAACTTCATGGAACATGCATGGAAACTTGTTGCACAATCGTGGAAACTGTCGTGGAAAGTGCATGTGGGAAGTTATGCAAAAACCCAGCAGGTCCACACGCATGGAAACTTGATGGACAAGAGTGGACACTTTCTAGGAAAGTGTCTGTGGACAGTTCATGGGAATTTCATGGAAACAAACCAGCAACAACCCAGCAGGTCAAAAACAAAAGCAATTACCATGGAAACGTGATGGAAAATGCATGGAAACTTGATGCAGAATCGTGGAAACTGTCTTGGAAAGTTCATGTAGGAAGTTCATGCGAATTTCATCGAAAAAGGCCAGCAACAACCCAGCAGGTCAAAAGAACAACAACCATGGAAACTTCATGGAAAATGCATGGAAATGTCATGGAAAATCCTGCAACCTTTTTGGGAAAGTGCCTCTAGACAGTTCATGCAAATTTCACGGGAAAAAGCCAGCAACAACAGCCGGTCAAACAAAACAACCATGGACACTTCATGCACTATTCTTCTGAAGAGCTTGAAGTAGTCATATAATCTTAAACAGTTTTAATTTGATGTATTTGCTTCTGAACCTACATCAGAACTACATGATACATATGTATAAATTCAATCAACACACTTCTAGAAGCGAAGGATTTACGAAAAAATGTTCGTTTTACGTAAATATTTAAGAAGCATTCTCGTCTTAAAACTTGCGTATTTTTCACAACTACTTCAATCACATTTAAGAACTACTTAAACAAATAAGAGCACTTGTTTTGTAAGGAAAAAGCCTTCTTTTTAAGCAGTTTGTCATTTGTAAGTTGGCTTTGTTCCATTTGTCTGGTCATCTTCGGCGCATCAGACTTTTTGCTGGGAGAGCTGGTCTCCATCGCAGGCAGGCGGGCAGGCGCCAATATGAAACCTAGGTCTGTGCAAAACGAGCGGATTTAAGTAAAATTAGGACAGTCCCAGTCTGTAACACAAGCTAACAAGTGAGAAATCTGCAGCATCTGACCGCAGAGACTGGAGACACAGAAAGACAAGCGGGAGACACGACGGCGTCACAGCATCTGGCATCAAGCCGGGAGACACGACCCTGGAGCCAGCGTCACAGCATCTGGCATCTGACCGCAGAGACTGGGAGATACAGGGAGACAAGCGGGAGACCCCAGAGCCAACCGCGCAGACTGGACAAACAGGGAGACAAGCGGAGACACGACCCCGGAGCCGGCGTCAGAGCATCTGGCATCTGACCGCAGAAACGACCATCTGACCGCAGAGACTGGGAGACACAGGGAGACAAGCGGAGACACGACCCCGGAGCACAGGGAGACAAGCGGGGAAACGACACAGCTCTGGCATCTGACCGCAGAGGCTGGGAGAGCGTCACTCGTTTCCCCGCTTGTCTCCCTTGTCTCCCGGGTTCGTGTCTCCCGCTGGGGTCGTGTCTCCCGCTTGTCTCCCTGTGTCTCGGGAGACAAGGGGGAGACACGACCCCGG
>CAUJNA010000791.1:125000-130000 GCA_963377175.1 Effrenium voratum | reverse complement strand
ATCGGGGCCCGCCATTTCTATTGCTGTTTGTGGTTGGCAGTCATACATAGTGAGATATTGCAACCACATCGGTTGAAATAGAAAGGCATATGTCCAGCCCACTGGCGCACAAGGTAAGCCAAGGTGGTTTGAGGCCGGTGGTGTTGGCTGCTTGGGTACGTAACTTAAACCAAGCATGAACAGGCGTTGCGCGCACCAGGATGCCAAGAAAGGCACAACTTGATGTATCCGATTCTTTTGGGTGCTCTCAAAATGTACTTGGATGAAAGATGCTAGTTGGCTGCGGGTTCATTTTGTCTGTGCAGGCACGGTCAACCTCTGTCGACTCGAGCTGGGCTTTGCTTCCACTGAGGGAGCCGTAAACTAATCAAAGAGACCACTCAAGAAGGAAGTTCCCACCAGCCCACTTATCAAACCGCTCAAATCCACAAAAACAATACAGGCGACAGAAACCCCGCAAATCAAGCACGCCCTCCGCAATGCAACAAGGGATACGTTCAAGTTGCCTAGTCGCGCAGGCCGCCCCTCAAAACGCTCGCAAGCCAAAAATATTGCTTCACATTTGCTACACAGACATCATCCCTACGAAGGGGGTCAGCACTTGACCGGGCAGAATATAGTTTCTAGCCTCTAGAATAGGTGGCTGAAATTTCTTGCTATCTCAGCAGGAAATTCCAGCAATACTCAAGCAGTATAGACCACACACCGCTTGAACTTGAGTTGGCCTCAGAATGTCTCAGGAGAATCTCCGGCAGCTATGATTGGGGCTATCCCAAGCAAAGCCGCGACCTATTAAGTACATAATGAAACCAACAAGACTTGGTTGCTGTTGACCCCCCTGCAAAAAAGTTTAACTTTTTGGGGGTTTAGTGGAACACCCGAAGATTTCCCAAAAGTTAGAGTCTAAAGATCCAGCCCAGCAGCAGTCAAAAAGAATAAAGACATGTTATATCGCGCCCGAGTCTTTGACAATCTGTCCCAACTGCGCCTGAATCTGCTCCTCGCGGATGTATTGCTTGGCATTAAAGGCCTTGGGAAGTGCGAACGGCGCTGCCTGAAACATGACCTCGGTTTCTTTCTGCTCCTCTGCTAAAAAGTTTGACTTGTGGTGGTTTAATAGAAAACCCATTAGTTGGCAAAAAGTTAAAGTCCTAACATCCAAGCAACATGCACCAAAGTGAGTGCTACGATTGCGCTGCAGGCTGGAGAAACAAGGCCAACGTCGCCTGCCGAGCAGAGCCGCTTCCACTGAAAGCAACTGTCAGCCATGAAGGAAAACCGAGCGCCAGAATCAAATAAGAATTCAGGCAAAAGCTGCACCCAACTCAATGCGCAGACTATTGAAACACATTGTCGAAAGCCTCGGCCAACGGCCAAACAATTGCATGAACAATTGCAGAGACTATGCTGATCCATCGGTCCTTTCCGATCAAACGTGGATACCCCAGCTTCATCTAAACCAGTTGAGCGCCTCCATCCCTAGCAAATCTGAGACACCAGCCACCCCAGAAAAAAGAAGAACTTCACAAAGCATCGAAAGCAAGGGGCCGACGCGTGCACAGCGACACCAAAGGTTCAATGGGACAAAACCCCCGTCTGGAAAACATTGGGTCTTCAAGGCCTGTGAGACATGACAGACCATGCCCGCTTCCAGTCACCACTATTATCTGTAGGTAACCCAGGTAACTCAAAAAACGCCATACAAAACCAAGAGGAAAAACTGGCTGCCTGCAATGTTCACTGGAAGCACTGAGATGGTTTTCTGCATGGGAACCCTTAGCAGCCGGAAAAGAACAATATTCGATCGATGTGGTCCATGACCGGACGCCCGCAAAGCGAACAATGAAGGTGTCGTAAAGCCACAGAAAAAAAAGGCGTCGTTTTTTGGCTGTTAAACAAACCAGGGCGACACCACCCATTGTGGGGTTGGGTTTTGGAAAGGCACCCTCAAAAAGACTCACATACCCAAATCTCACCTGCCCAAAAGCACCTTTTGGGGCCAAAAGGCCAGATATGGACCAAAACGGGCAACCAAAAGGTCATCAGGTCGATTTGCCTTGGGCAGCTGAGAACTTAAAATACTCTTGCCGAGATGCATCCTTGAACTCGGCCGATTCGACAACATTGTCCTGGCGGCACATGCGGAAGTAGCAAAGCGCCGGTAAAACTAGCGCATTAGTGGGTTTAGTGCCTTCAGCTGGTCCACGTCTGTGTTATGTTTAGGTAGTCTGTGTGCACTAGAAAGGCCTTTGGCGAAGATGTGCGAAGCCAGCTCACGCTTGAGAATGTTTGCGCAGGCACGTCTATTGCCAGTAGAGCCGGCAGAGCCGGTATCGGAACTGTCTAAATGGTTCTCTTGCGCTTTTTCTTCTCTGTGATTCTCTCTTTCTCTTTCTGTCTCCCAGGCTATCTATCCATCCCTCTCTCTCTCTATCCATCCATCATCCATCCATCCATCCATCAATCTATCCATCCATCCATCCATCCATCCATCCATCCACCCACCCATCCATCCATCCATCCATCCATCCATCCATCCATCCATCCATCCATCCATCTGTCTCGCCATGCATATGTCTATCTGTACTAGCTATCTTATACTATCTAGTTGGTCGGCTTTGCACCTATACTATGTCTCAGTCTAGCTAGCAATCTAACCATCCATCCATCAACACATCCATTCACCCATCTACCCACCCATCAATCTAATTATGCATTAAATCTATGTATGTATCTGTCTACCTACCTATGTACCCTCTGTCTCTCTCTGTTTCCGCGCTAGCTACTCAATCTTTCTGATTTCACTATCTATCCAATCCCGTCTGTTTAGCTAGTCACATTTAACTAACCTAACCCAATAGCGCTGCGCCTGCCAGAAATCCGCACCCGACCTTGCGAAAGTGCTGCGCCTGTCACACAATTTGCACGTGACCTTGCGAAAGTGCTGTGCCTGCGACGAAATATGCACGTGACCTTGCCACAGTTGCGCAAACTCACGTCGCGAAACAGGCGTCATGCCAAAGGTGGTTTGCGCTTCGCACAGGGCGCTCGCCTTGAGCACAGGCTTTGCCCTGACCCAAAGTTGTGAATTATCTCCCTTGTGGCCGGCAAATGAGAGCTGATGTTCAAAGTTAATTTCCCTCAACGTTGCTCGATGTTGCTCGCAAACATGGCAGCCTGGCCGCCCGTCGCCCACAGGGTTCATTCCTAACTGACATGGGTGGAAACAAGTTGGCTTGCGTTTGCGCACGGGCAAACTGCCACCCAGCACCTGGAAGCACTCACACAGGTGCTGAAACCCTAGCGCCATGCTCGCAGAAACTGAAATTCTCCGGGAGTTTACATCGCGCCCCGTAAAACAAACCTTCAAACACAGTTTTACACAGCTAATCTTACTTTTCCAAAAGACTGGAAACTACAGGTGGTCATGATCAAAATGGAAGGTCAACGCTTCGGCTTGACAAGAGACTGATCAAAACATAGCCCATATGCCCCTCCACACTGCCTACGAAATAGTATTAACCTGGCGGAGTAACGGGGTGGTGACCCCCGCGCAAAAAGTGCTGTATCCGTTCTTGAACGGCACATCCCCCTCTCCAAGCCATGGTTTCATGTTTGCAGCAGGTACGAAGACCGTGGGCCTGCAAAGGTAACTCTCAAAATTGACTTCGCTGCGCTGGTTCAAAAAAATGTGTGTTGGCCTACTAGTGGTTAGCTATACTCACCTCTTCCAACCATGTTTTTCAAAATGTGCCTAGTAATGTTAGCTTCGGATTAACCCGGAGGACCCCACTAGGCAGGAAACCTCGCAACAAAGATCGTTTCCCGACTCAAAGGGTAACCATGATTTGCTTCTGCAAGCTGAATTGGTTGGCGTGCCCTGTGTTGCGAACGCAGTGGCCAGACCGACAATAGGCATACGTAGCCCATATTGTTTTGAAACTGCCAAAACATGTCGTAGCAGCCTATTTTCAACCAGAGTGTTGGTGGAAATGACACTGTTGTCTGCGCAGTGCACGCGGTTCACTGAGCTTATGCACCACATTGCGGACAATCACCTAGGTCCTCCAGTAGAGAGGTTAGAATAAGAGTACCCTTTTTTCTGTAGTCTATTTTAGTAGGGGAACCCTCCCTGAAAAAAGGGGAGAGAGAGGCACTACCGGGGGGACCTAGATTACAGTTCATGACCAGGAAAACAAACCGCGGTGATAACGAGCAGCCCTGCCTGAGTCCAGGCGACTGGGTTTTCCGGCTAGGTTCCCTGCACTCATCCTGCACATGCAAAAACAAGCTTGTACTTTGCACTTGCCCCTATCAACAAACAAGAGGTGTCCAATCCTGGATCGACACGAAATTAAACACAAACGTTCCATTTGCTTAAGTCCCCTGGAAAAAATACAAATATTTCCAGTAGTGATAGGTTCCCTTTTAAGTCAACAGGTGACAATAGCAAATGGAAGAAACCTGAGGGGAGTAATGGGGGTCTATTCGGCGCCTGCACGCCCCAACCGTCGACAGAACGCGCCGCCTGCATATCTTCAGATGTCGCTTCCAAGATCACGCTTCCCAGGTTTGCTTTGCTTCCTCAGAGCCTCAAAGGATGTCTATACCTCACATTTACATGCGTATGCACACGAAATACAGGTTGACGCGAATATGCGCAGCATGCGTTGACCCACCCCAGACCTGAATCTATGCGCGCGAACATGGGGTAAGCATAGAGAGTGGAATCCACTGAGCCCTGTTGTTGTGGAGCCAGGTGTGTGGTAAATAGGGGGTGTCCCCTTTTGGTGGGGGGGTTATCACTGTTGGAGGGGAACACTCCCCGTTACTAGGCGGGGTTTATTCATCCGCGGTTGACATGATTGAAGAGCAAGCTGAAGAGCAGAGAGAGGACACTTGCTTGGGTTGACCTTTTTTGATGGTGAGCCAACCTGACAAAACGACCCAACCAAAGTGCGCAACACATTGTTTTCGGCAAAACGAGGCCCGCGCCTTGT
>CAUJNA010000791.1:120000-122500 GCA_963377175.1 Effrenium voratum | reverse complement strand
GTCAAACAAGTAAAACCCATCCAATCAACAAACCAACAAATGAATGAAAACGGTCAACTCAGTGAAACCAAGCAATACCCCTAGCTATTCGGCCTA
This sequence comes from Effrenium voratum, assembly GCA_963377175.1. NCBI lineage: Eukaryota > Dinophyceae > Suessiales > Symbiodiniaceae > Effrenium > Effrenium voratum. The sequence continues at coordinate 122,404 of CAUJNA010000791.1, read as the reverse complement.
TTCAGCGCATTTTACCGAGCAGACAAGGCAACAACAAAACAAGGCGGGACAGGATCACACACAACACAGCAAGCAAGACCGAACAATTAACGCAAGAAAACAAGCAAGCAAGCAAGCAAGCAAGCAAGCAAGCAAGCAAGCAAGCAAGCAAGCAGGCAGGCAAGCAAGCAAGCAAGCAAGCAAGCAAGCAAACCAACAAGCCAAGCAAAGCCAACAGTTATTAAGTTTTCAATCAAACTCGCAGACCCCCGCAGAAACGCCGCAGAACAGCCTGGAAAACCAACCCTGGAAACTCCCCGCAGAAAAATTGAAAAAAAAAACAAGAAGAAGAGGAACAAACAAAACACGCCGCCGTGCCGCGCCCAACCGCGCGTCATTTTCGGGGGAAATTTGTCCGAGGCGCTCCCCGTGGGCTGCGAAGGAATCCCCGTCCAGGTCGAAGGCTTTGAGCGCCTCCGCTGCGCTGCCTTGGCCTGGAGCTTCCATTTCCAGTCCAAAGCTGGCCCCAGCTACCCACTACTCTGGTTCATTCTATTGAATGGGGAGAACCATGAAGCAACCAAGTGGCAACCTCACCGTTAGGGGTTCATTCCTTGTCCATTCTTTTCAACCATCGTTCTTTTCAAATACTATACTGATCTTTCCCTGGTTCTGATGCTTTTCTGGAAAGGATCCCTGGAAAGAATGGGGAGGTGTCACCTAGAACCAAAAGAACCAGTGCAAACCCCAAGCCACCAGTCCAAAGAGCCCGAAAACCGTGTTGGAGGCTCAGTCTGGAGCTTCGGGCTCCCAGTTGCCCACAAGAACCTCTGCAAATCCCCAAGCCAAATCAGCGAAGGGGTACATGACAAATAGACCCCGCAGCAAAACATCGGTTTCCACACAGAAGTTTGGAAAAAGGGCGCGGGATCCCGAGCCACCAACGTCTTGAAGCAACAAATAACCTACATATTTCATGCGCAGGGCCCAGGAAGGGGGACCCAGAAACCCGAGTCCGCGCCCCTTCGAAAAAGATACGGCTTCCCCAGTTGGCTTCCCTTTTATTTCAAGGTGAAAAGGGTTCGCTCAAAAAACAAACGCGTACACCATACACATGTTGTGGCCCCTTTCGTGTGTGAAGTGCAAGGGTATCTTAGCCTTGGAGACGGGATAAGGGAGGAATCGCCGAGACGTGCGATCTCACTGATGGGCCCCAGCCTCGAGCCCCCATATACTGGATAAGCTCTTTCATAGGCACCGTGTCCTGGCGGACGTGCGGCTTCCCGGGCAGAAATGGCATCTATGAATCACCACCAGTATACTGACAGGGGGTGATTGTCTGAGTTCAGGGGGGAATGATTATGTGACAAACCATGACCTTCGACTGCAGATCTCGAAATTAGGTACACCAACCCAACATGGGATATCTTTTTCTTGAAAGGGAACTCCCAAAATGGATTTCGGTTTGCCTTTTGGTTTCCCTTTAAACCCGAGTGCGGTACAATATGCTCCCAGGTAAATCCATGTTGCTGACTTATTGCTTGGTTGTTGTCGACCCCGCTGCAAAAAGTTTAACTCTTTTTTTTTTTCTGCGGGGGGGGGGGGGGGTAGTGGAAAACGCCTTGATTTTCCAAAAAGCTAACGTCTAAAGATCCAACCCAATAGCAGTCAAGATTGGCACAACGTTCCCCCCTTGTCGCTCTGCCCGCGCCTTCGCCGTCACCGCTGGCGGTGCCGGGGCGGGCGGTGCGGGTGCCGGCATCGGCGGGGGTGCCGCCTCGACTTGCGCCACTCGCTTTTGGGAATAGACCCCTCCCACCAAGTAACATGGAGCTAAACGGCATAAGTGAATGGGCCATGCCGATTGTTCCACTTCAAGCAGCTTCACTGCCTTGAACGTCATCTCCATCGCACCCTATTTTGCGGGAGGTTCGCTCACACCCAGCTTTACTTCAAAACTTAAAATGGACATGTTTCACCTTGCATCCTCCCTCAGACTGCCGCTCCCTGCAGTGCCCACCCTGTATCCAACAAGTGGTTTGGTGTCTTAGGCTGGTCGTCTTCCAAAACCTCTCGTCCACTATCCTCTGGATAGGGTACCCTCCCACCAATGAAAATGAAACCTGATAGGGAGGGGGTCCTGGAAGACAATTTTCCTTTTAAAGCGGACACTTGCAGCGGCATATCCGCCTACATGTCGCTGGACAGCCCACATGTGGAACATCAAAAAGCTACCCTCAAAGGAAAACAGCCAAACTTCCCCGCCCACGCGCAGCCGGGCTCCCAGCCGGGCTGACAGCAGGGCTCACCGGAGGGGCTGGGGCTGGAGCTTGGGGCGGAGCTGGGGCCGGGGGTGGCGCTGGAGCCGGAGTTGGTGCTGCCGTGGTCGTGTGCCTCGCGGGGAATTGGAGGGAGGATCAGAGTG
>CAUJNA010000791.1:72500-115000 GCA_963377175.1 Effrenium voratum | reverse complement strand
TCTGTCGAGCTTTCTGCGAGAAGGCTTTGCAAGTTCAAGATGGTATTCCGCACCAAGCATGCCCAGCATTGCCAAGTACAATTAACTTATCTCCTGATTGTGGCTCCTTCGGCTGGCTACGCGGGCGAAGCTGCACAAGTTCGAGGAAGGCCCAGAGCGGATCTCTATTTGGAGAGAATCCTTCACTTTCAAAAGAACGGGATCGACAATATCCGGAGCCTTCCTAGGTCTCAGCATGACGAGGGGTCTCAGCTGTTTGGTGGAAACTACCCTTGTGATATCCAAATGATTGACTCCCATGATCACGTTGAACGGGATTCCTGATGTTAGCAAAACAAATTGATACTCAAACCAAACATCAGCAGCTAGCGTGAGCCAATTGCAGTTGCCGAAGGTTGTTACATAAGAGAGCCAGCATTTCCATGGTCGCGCAACTGAGTCCCTGCGCATCATATCGTATTGAGGCTGATGCCACCTGGATCCCACCTGACCTCACTTGCAGGTGCGGGGGCACCTCACCCCATCAAAGGGAACTCTTCCAAATCACAGGTCTTCCCCCGTCCTCTTGGCGCGGAAATCTGGGGACCTGTTTTCAGGTTCTGGACCCCTTTTTTGGGCTTTGGAGGAGAACCAAAAGGAGAACGACCCATTTCTGGGTACCCCTAGTTTGCGACAGCCCCAAATGGGGCTAACCACCCTGTGACACATGGCCATGGGTCAAAATCCAAATCGTACCCCCAGTGATCCGATTCAATCCAACCACTAAAATAGGTTCTCTAATCTGAGTGGTGGATTCACCAATCCCAACCAAAATGGGATACCATTGGTATTGACTCACAAACATCAACCAATCCCCACTAAAATAGATTCTAAATGGGTGGTGAATTCACCTACCAGCCAAAATGGGATCAACCAAAACGGTTTTGACAACCACAGCCAAATGCCACGGACGCCGAAGCGGCCGAAAAATCTCCGCGCCTGATGAAGCCCGTGTCGCGCTCCCAGGTCCTCGGCTCAAAAACTGCGTCGAGGCGGTTCCTACACGTGCCGAATGTTAGGCATGGAGTCTAGGTCCTCCAGATTTGAGGTTAGAATTCGTTGGTAACTTGTTTTCTGTTTTGTCTATTTTAATTAGTAGGAACCTCTCCCAAAAACAGGGTAAAAGGGCGGGGACTTAGGAGTTGAACACGATGTACTCAAAGAATAGCAGAAAGCATCCGGCAAGTGCGAAATCAGGAACACTTGCGGTACTGATTGGTTGGCCATGATTCCGCAGCGTTTCTGCAAAGTGGAGGCTCAAAATATTTGTACGAGGAATCTGGATATGTCCACCAGTGCAATCATGAGTTCTACAATGGAATCCGAGCCTGCATGAGCTTTCCAACCATCTGATCAAAGCTCGAACACACGGATTTGTCAGTCGTACAATGAAAAGGGTTGGTTTCCACTTGAGAGGAAGTTGCATTCCTTGGGGTTGACCCAGTCGGAAACCCAAACAAAAAGACCCAACAGCGGGTGCCATTCAGAAACACCGGAAGCCACGGAGTTGTCTCTGCATCTGTCCGTTTGATTTGGTCAAATGTGGCAATCTGACCGGGATTGGCTCCCAGGTTCCGCCCAAAGATCCCCTACGAATATGCTTCAGCCCATGCAACCAGGTCAACCACATGCCTGAGTCAGCGCGCAATTTCGAGCAAGGCAGTCAACTGGATTCTTACCGCACCTATAGCTAAAAGGACAAAGGAAGACTTTGCAAAGGAGGAAACTTGAAGTGAATCATGTAGTGTTAGCTGGCACACTTCCTCAAGGCTCCAAGGTGAAATCAAGCCGCAAATGAGGCTTCAGCACAACTGGTTGCTTTGAGCCCATATCATGTCTTTCAGGGTAGCCTTGTTCCATAAAACCAATTGGGAATTCAGGAGTACTTGGCGCTGCTGGTCTCCCAACATGCCTGGTGGCTCCTGTCTGTTAGCCCGGGCTCGGACTGTCTCGGGCCTTCTTTTTGCACGTGCGTGCTCGCAAGACGGCTTCAGCTTTTTAGGTGGGCCACCTAGCACATGAATGCGCCCGCCCATTTTTTGTGCAAAGCCTTTAAAGCGCCACAAAAACACATTCCAAGGGAGGCCGTACATTGCCCAAGGCCGCGAGGAACCTACCCACGGTATGCCACAACCTCCCTCATTTCGTGCATCTCACGATGTACGGTCTCCGTTCAGGCCATCCTTAGCTTCCCTTCGCCCTTCGGCCCTTTGGGCCCTCATTTCGCGCTCAGTTGAAGAAGTAGCTGGAGAAGAGCACCGAGAGGATACAAATCAGCAGCAGGCCCCAGTACAACGACGTGCGGTTCAGCTCTACCGGGAGCATGGCGTCGTTGGGCCGAGGCTCTGGCAGGGCCTTCATCACCACCGCCGGCGCCCTGAAAAATCGGAGCTACGCACTCACGACCTGTTTGAGGTGTGTCGAAAGTGAGACAAACAAACAGCAGCCATCGTTTGCCATGTCTCGGTCGGAAGTACGACGCTCACGGGGGAAGGTGCGCGGCAGACATTTTGCAAACTATGTGGTAGATGTGGGGCTTCTGGGTGAGAGGTAGATTGTGCTTGCGGGTGAGAGGTAGGTTGTGCTACAGGGGCCCTGCAAAGCTTGCAGATAGAGCAAGCCCCGCAAAAGTCAGGACCCAGGAATAGTCAACATATAATCATCTCAGGTTCAGCTTGCCCATTCTGCATGGCTTGATTGGTTTGGAGGCGTTCTGCTGGAGTTCCGTTTGCCCTCCACAAGAACAGGGGTTCTCGGTTGCTTTCTGCTCCCCTGCTAAAAGTGACCAACTTTTAGTGGCTTAATACGGAAAACCCAGGAGTTGGGCAAAAAAAATGGTCCAGTCCTAACAGCCCTTGGCAAAATGCGCCAAAGGGCCAACCCAAATCCCCGGGCCAACCCAACACACCGGACCGGACCGGCCGTAAGGTTCCCCCGTCCGAAGGCCTCGAAAAAAGCGAAACACGCGGCTGGGCTTCCACTGCCACGCGTTGCCCCAAGAAGAGGCAGTTGAATCACAATCAAAACCTGTGATTTGGTGTTAAGGGAAACCCAAAAAGACCCCAAAGATGGACCAAAATGGGAAAACCGAAAGGTCATAAGGTGGTATTGAAATGGTCGTAATCCCAGAAGCATGCTTCAAGAATTAAGAAGACGGATATCCGCAGCTATTTATGGTTGGGATTGTCCCTTACCAACCTTCACTTACCCGGGTCTTGATTGTGGCTCAGTTGACGGTGGTGGACCTATGGTCTCTGACTTGGGCGAATTTCGTAACTTGGAGACCACGGCCTGATTGCTATCCCTCCAAATGAAGACTGCCCCTTTTCAGCCAAGACCTTCCGTTGGCGAGCCTGCCTGACCAACCTCAGTTTTCGCGAATATATGACAAGTGTTGGAGCAGTCTATGATACTTTCCAGCCCCAAACCACTCCCCAGAAGTTCAATAAAATATAAAACACTTATACAGTTGCTTGAATATTACTACGTAAAGGGTATACTATGCAAATTGAATATTCCATGTGTTTCTGGGGGCAGTGATTTTTTGGGTAGCGGAAGCTAGCTTTGAATCAGTGGCCCGACCGCGTCCGACCTAAGATATAGCCAAGCTCGAGCTGCCAAGCCGCGGGAAGTTGCTGGAGCTTCCGCGCAATGCTGGCTGAACGAAGACCTCCTCCGAAGCCAACCGCAGCCACTCAGCATGGCAACCAAGTTACACAAATGGACCCAAGCGGCAGGATATGAACTCCTTTCAAACATGGCTGTGGCTCAAAAAGATGTAACCAAAATGGGTTCTAGGTAAATGGAAACAAAGATCAAACCCTGCGCAACCCTGGTTCTTAACTTTTGAGCCACACCCACATTTCTTGGCTGGATTTGAAAGTCACGGCTACAAAAAACAAGTCGGTCAGACGGATCCTGGGCAATCTACGGTGAGCTGTGCAGTCAGCATTGAGATAAAGGCCCTCTGCACAAAGAGGATTTATATCTATATATATATATCTCTCTCTCTCTCTCTCCCGCTCTCTTAAGTTGAAAAGCTCCAAACAGTACCGGCCCATATATGTAGTTACATGCGCGCATAGTCGAATTGACGTCTTGCTACTCGCAAGACAGGGTGCACGCCACGTGGGACCTCATGTGAAAGGTAACGGTGTTTTCTTCTTTCTTTTAAACTGGCAACATCCCCAGCATCACCAGCATCACTTGGACCTTGGGTTGTTTATTGGCTTGGCAGCTGGGAGTTGCTGGGGGCTTGTTTAAGTAAGGGGGGTTTTGGCGTTGGGGTGGTTTGGGGTTGATTTGGGCGAAGCGAAGGGCTGACATCCAGGCGGCTGTTGGGCGGGTTTAGGGTCGACTTTGAATGGGTTTGGGTTGGCTTGGAGCTGATTTGTGCTAGGTGTGCTGCTGGTTTGGCGGCGGCTTTAGGGTTGTTTTAGGGTGGTTAAGTGAGTCGTGGGCGAGTTATGGTGGTTTGGGGAACGCCCCAAAACCGATCCGAAACGAGACCAAAGCTCACTTAACCAGAACCAAGTTACTCGAATACATGCGCGCATAGTCATATTGACGTCTTGCTACTCGCAAGACAGGGTGAAGCCACATGGGACCTCCCAAGCAAACCCATGAAGCCATGAGGAACTCAGGAAGCAAGCCATGAGGAACGCATGTGAAGCCCATGGAAAAAACATGAACAAAAAACCATGGGGTGAAACCTATGTGAAGCCCATGAGGGAAAAAAACACGTGAAACCTATGAAGAACAAGAACATGAAAATAAACCCATGGGAAGGGCCGTCACCTGCGTCTCCGTGCCGGAGAAGTGCCAGAGGCAGGCCACGGCGGCGAGAACCAACAGCCCGCGGAAGGCCATGGCTGCGATGCGATGCTTCGTCAGTCGCCGGTTTTCGGTTTTTCCGCGTGGCGGGCTGATTGAGCCAAAGGCCATGGCAGGTTCACAGATTTGGCCGATTTACCCTTAAGGAGGGGGGTGGGGGCCGGGTTCACAGATTTGTCCCCGACCGTAAGGTATCTTTCCCCTAGCTTAAGGAGGGGGGGGGTATTTTTCCCTTACCCTTAAGGAGGGGGGTGGGGGGTCCCGCCAATTCCATTCACATATTTTTCCCCTACTGTACCTTAAGGAGGGCCGGGGTTCCGCCAATTTCATGGATCTAGTCTTCCCAACACAAAGGAAATGAAGCCAGAAATAGAGATCTCAACAAATCACCCCCCTCACTCAATCCCATTTCTCAGGGGGTGGGAATGTTCACATGATCGTTGAAGAAACAGGAACGAGCAAGCATATGAAGACTACGCTGAAAACCCGGGTTTCGGAACCATCGGAAGGGGGACGTTACATGCCGCGCTCATTATTTGATCCAATAAAACCAACAAATGTTTGCCAGGCACGAGAAACAAAACGCTCTTCACTGCATACACGAGAACCTAGCCGCCTCCAGCCGGAACTCACGCAACCCACAGCATAATACCTAGATCTTGGGCGTGTCCACATCAGCCATCTGCTGTAAATCCTGAACTCATGCGACAGTCCTGATGTCGGATTGCACACTGGGTGCGAAGGAAAGCGCAACATTTCTTCACAACCCGTGGTATGGTTAGCAAAAAGCATTGCTTTTTGCAGCCGCTTCTAAACATGAACAGGACCAAACAACCCAAAACATAAAACACAGTGAAGTTGTCACAGGTTTCCGCAAACGGCTCAGCTGTGCGGCAAAACAACTGCTCATGCTTCTCTGGCAACGGAGGATCACCAACTCGCACGGCTGGGAGACCCCTTAATCTTCACCCCATATTCATCAACCCCAGTTTATTGATAGGGAGTGTTTTTTGGGTTTAGTGGGGAATCATACCACTTTTGAAGGGGCCCCCACCCCCTGTTGATAAACTGGTTGGTTGGTTTTATATGAGGGTCAACATTACCCGGAAATCATCAATTCAGGGTTTCGAAATGGACTTCGTCCATCCACAGTATTGCTCAGCCGGGCAAATCCCGGGCCCGCAGCATCTTAGTGATCCATCTTCGCTGAAGTTTTTGGTGGATCTGAGTTCCCCGGCCGGATCCACCCCATGCCCACCTGACAGCTGCAAAAACTGCGGAGGAACGGCTAACTGATGAACATGGGAGGGATGAAGTGCAACATGTCCAGTGCTAAGCTGTATGTGTATATATATATATATATGTGTGTGGGTTGTGTGGGTTGTGTGTGTGTGTGTAAATATGTGTATGTATATATATATATGTATATATATATATATATGGTTCCCCCCACGGACCTGCGCCTGGGCAAATCATGCTGTAGCATGCAGCACTGTTCAGCTTGCCTGCCATCTGGGCACAGTTGATCAAACACGAAGTGGCTGCATGTGCCAAAAGACTCGCAATTTATCCATCCATCCACCCATCCGTCCGTCCGTCCATCCCTCCATGCTCGCATATACGAGTATGTAGTAATACATGTATGTGAACATCAATGTGTGTATTTTTCTACTGCAGGCAAAGCCAAAAGGCGGCAAATCACCGTCTTCCGAACCAACCCGAGGAACCGAACATCAATTTTCACTGAGGGAAGGCTCGGTACACCACCTTTCCGGCCCGCATTTTGACAGAGGCAGCAAAGGCTTTTGCGCCGGATTGCATGGGAGCAATCCGACCGCCCAAAACAAGGGTGGCTTTAAAAGATTCCCTGCGGTTTTTCCCCAACAGCTGAAAGCTTTGGGGTCTCAGCCCAGATAGGCTCTGGGGCCTATCTGGTCCGGGGTGGCCAGGGTTCCACGAGGGTTCCATCGAGGTTCTGCGAGGGCTGCAGGGTGGTGCGAGCACTAAAAAGAGCACCGCATGCTGTTGGGGATGTCACCTGAGCTTATTCTGACCATCCCTACCCCGGTTGCGGAAGGTTCCGAAGGGCGATACGCATGAACATTATCCCAGAAGTACCAGATCCCACCCTTAAGGAGGAGGGGGGGTAGGGGGTCTCGAGTCTTGCCCAGGTCACGCCCTCCCCCAATTCCATTTTTAAGGGGGCGGGGCTATCACCAGTTTGCGGTAGTGGCATTTATCGCCATGCACCACCCATTCGCAGAGGCATGGGCCATTCAATCATATTTGGCCTTGTTCCCTCCGGTTTGCTCGGAGCTGCATCCTTCTTTTTTGCCATGTCACGCAGGAACCCCTCCTCAAATGAACCCGTAAGACGTTACATTGTTCTCGGGACCCACCGGGCGAATGTTTTATCATGCCAGCTTCGGATATCCAACATGATGCAACTCTGTTTGTTGCTGCACGCTCCTTCAACGCTTTGTCAGCTCCAACCACAAAGCAGTACGGACAGTCATCCGTTGTTTCTTGAGGGTTCCCCTTGATGGTTGGTGGGTGTGTCTGTTTCTGAGGGTGCCCCCCTTATTTTGTTTGGTGGCTTTAAACGGAGACCAAAAGGAACACCAAAATTCGATTTTGGGGGGTCCAACCAAAATCGAAGACTCCAAACTGATTCAAACTGAGCCCCATCATTCCGAGCTGCCAAGTTGAAGAAGGGCAGGCACAGGATCCAAATCGCCAGCGTGCAACCGAAGGTCGCTCCCAAGCCAAGCGTCGCCTGACACCGTTGCATGCTTTTTGGTACATGTTGCTCGTCTGTTGGGGGACCCCCCGCCCCCCCGAAAATGGTGTTTTTGTTCCCTTCTCAAAAAGAGACGGGGCCACCCACATACCCAGTGGGCCTGCGTGAGAATGCTACCATGTTTCCAAAAGTATCACCTTATTATGTTTGATAAAGCTCAGCAACTCAGGGAATGAGAAACCAGTCATATTTCCTTTTTAGCTCGTTGCGCGAAGCCAAAGGGACACAAAAAAGGCGTTTGAGGTTGCATCAGCCGAATCGAAGGAATATGTTGGAAAGGTCATCAGGCACATGGGGCGTTCATACATAAACAAAAAATCAATGATACCTGTTGCTAGGCAGCAAAAACTGAAAAGCAAACAACAAACGTCTTGCACTGAGAAAAACAGAAGCTGAAGCGTTCCTGATGCGTCCCTGATCCCGAATGCAAATCGCCAACGCAACATCTACCAATCTCTCCGCATCTAAATGCCGGTTGAGTGCTTTGTTTGGCCCTGTGCCAAAAGGTATCCTGGCAATACGAGTCACGTCCACAATCCAGTTGTGCAGGACATACCCCCCCCAAAAAAAAGAGAAGAAGTGTCAAACCAGAAACAGTGTCAAACCAAAAAAGGGTGTCAAACCAAACAAAAAGGTGTCACACCAAACAAAGGTGTCAAACCAAAAAAAGTGTCAAACCAGGACCTATCCTGTAGCTACAACCTAGTTGCTCCAGTAGAGAGGTTAGAAAAAGAGTACCTTTTGTTGCTATTTTAGTAGGGAAACCGTCCCCCTACTACACGGTCAAAGGGCACCTAGCTGGGGGACCTAGCTCAGCTCTTGGCAATTTGTGTCTTGCACTTTGCCCTTTGCCTCCCCGCAGGCATCCAGCTTGTCCAGGTCCATGTTCTTCACATGGCCTGAGGGAGAGACTCGCGGAAATGGACAACGCGGGGTCGTTGGGACCTTTTTTGGGGTTGGCTTGGGATACCGCCCTTTCTTGGGACCCCCCATGTTGACTTGACCTTTGTTTGGGGTTGGCTTGGAAGATTCCGCCCTTTCTTGGGACCCCCATGTTGACTTGACCTTTGTTTGGGGTTCGCTTGGGATACCGCCCTTTCTTGAGACCCCCATGTTGACTTGACCTTTTTTTGGGGTTGGCTTGGGAGATTCCGCCCTTTCTTGAGACCCCCATGTTGACTCGACCTTTGTTTGGGGTTGGCTTGGGAGATTCCGCCCTTTCTTGGGACCCCCATGTTGACTTGACCTTTTTTGGGGGTTGGCTTGGGATTCCGCCATTTCTTGAAACCCCCATGTTGACTTGACCTGTGTTTGGGGTTGGCTTGGGAGATTCCGCCCTTTCTTGGGACCCCCATGTTGACTTGACCTGTTTTTGGTGGTTGGCTTGGGGGGAGTCCGCCCTTTCTTTGGACCCCCATGTTGACTTGACCTTTTTTGGGGGTTGGCTTGGGGGGAGTCCGCCCTTTGTTGGGAACCCCATGTTGACTTGACTTTTTTTGGTGGTTGGCTTGGGAGATTCCGCCCTTTCTTGAGACCCCCATGTTGACTTGACCTTTTTTGGGGTTGGCTTGGGGGGAGTCCGCCCTTTCTTTGGACCCCCATGTTGACTTGACCTTTTTTGGGGGTTGGCTTGGGGGGAGTCCGCCCTTTGTTGGGAACCCCATGTTGACTTGACCTTTTTTTGGTTAGCTTGGGAGATTCCGCCCTTTCTTGGGACCCCCATGTTGACTTGACCTTTGTTTGGGGTTGGCTTGGGATACCGCCCTTTCTTGAGACCCCCATGTTGACTTGACCTTTTTTTGGGGTTGGCTTGGGAGATTCCGCCCTTTCTTGAGACCCCCATGTTGGCTCGACCTTTGTTTGTGGTTGGCTTGGGAGATTCCGCCCTTTCTTGGGACCCCCATGTTGACTTGACCTTTTCTTGGGGTTGGCTTGGGAGATTCCGCCCTTCCTTGGGAGCGTTGGCTCTTGCATTTTTGTCCCTTCTGTTTGGTGCACCCGTGGAAACTGCAGACATGCGGCTCGGGTCTGAATGAGTGAGGTGGCGCCTACGCCATCTACATAATTTGGTAAGTCAAAAGCCATCATGCAGCCAAACTGATGCTCTTGAGACTTCCCTTTCCGAAACAAAGGGCATGAGTTGTTTTGGGTGGGCTGCTTTTAAAGAGGCACCCCCTCTAAAAGAGCGGAATTCAACTCAAGGCGAATCACTTCCAGTAAAATGAACCAAAACTGGCCGCGGGCTAGCATACTGCTTGAAAAGTGTGGCCAAAGTCCTGCATCAGCCGGGATACACAGGGGTATTACTGCGATAAACCACCTTTAGTGCAGCATGTTGCTGCCTTTATTGACAATTCAGAAAAGAACTGGGGGACCACCTAAATTTTCCGATGTCCAGTCCGGAAAACCTACTGTCCATGGACGTGGGGGTGGCCAACTTGAAGCTTTTGTCGCCGCCAGCTTTTGGTCCATCCGTTCTTGCCTCCCTGAGCCAGAGTCTCGGATCAAACTGAGAAAATGGACCGCTCAAGCATCAAGCCTTCTTCGTTGCTGAGGTAGAATCACTGATGGCACGTCAGGTTTGAAACAATCACGCACATGTGCCTTTTGCGATCTCAAGCCTAGTTCCCGAGTTCTTTGAGCACATCATGACCCACTCCAAGCATTTAGGCGGCCCAAAGTCTGGACTGCGAATCGCTATCACTCAGTGCCAACCACTGCGAACTCGGGTTTATGGGATTCAGCCCTCCCCCCCCATTCACCCACCCACCCATCCACTGCACCCCCAGCGTGTTTCCCCTAATCGGGTCTTATAAAGGCCTTGCTTTGGTGTGTCTTTTTTCAGGGGTCCCCAAAAAACTGCGGCTTGGCTTTTAGTGTTGGATTCCCCTTAAAACCACAAAAAAAGGCACCTTCATTAAAAACAAAAAAAAACACACTCTCATTTGTGCCACGTCCCAAACGTGTCATGATTGGCTATGTTGTATCATTTTGCTTGCGCCACTAGCTTACGCCACCTCACGTGCTTGGAGTTTTTGCTTACGCACAGGTCGATATGACCCGACTCTAACTGAACTTGTACACGGAGGTTTTGGACGCCGCTCATGTGGAACAAGCCCGGAGGGAGGATTTCGGGGAGCAGGATACTATGAGCGTTGCACACTTGCCATGTCCCGGCCATTCCCGGCCTGCTTCTTGCTCCACGAGCCGCCGCGTGTTCTGCATAGTCTGCGCATCGCACCTATCAGCATGCAAGATCTTGCGAGGCCGAGACAAAACGACCCACACCTTGCAAGGCGTTGGCATTTAGGACTTAAACAATCAGCCTAGAGTCGGAAACGGCTTCATTGCAGCTCAAGATTCACCAAGAGCTGATCTGCGAAAGGGTGCTCGCCATATCGGTAGAGTACGGCCTTCCAATTGAAACAGGGCCAGGTGGCCATAACATCCAGACAACATGAGAATGATGAACAGGCTGTTGCGATCGTCCTTGCACACTCTTCCCGCATTTGCCTGGGCTGAAGCCAGGCCCTTCCAGTGGAAGTCCGACGTTCTGTCTGGTACAAGTTGCACATTTTGGGGGGGCGAGCAAGGACTGACGAGGATCAGCACGCTGCAACCTCTAACATGGCCATGGGTCAAGATCCCGTACCCCCAGTGAACATCCGATTCAATCCAACCACTAAAATAGGTTCTATCATGGGTGTTTTGTTTCACCTACCCCAAAATGGGATCAACCAAAACGGTTTTGACCACCACCGCCCTTTTTTCGGGGGCAAGGACCGACGAGGATCAGCACGCTGCAACCTACATCTGCATCTTGATGAGCCTCAGGCCCCAGCTGTGAGATAGATTGCTTCAACCGCCAGACACTCAGATCTCCATGCGAAGCTCAACTTAAACAACTCGACTCGCAGATGAAAAATGGAGAAAAAAAAACTTTCCCAGGCGCCTGTTGCGTTTGAAGCCAAACGAACGTGCGCCATGAAAGGTCAATCAGACTGTCTTGTGGACACTGGGCCGCGGAGAGCTAGCAGGTTTGGGCCCCAGTGGTCTCAACTTCCTTTGGCTTCCCTAAGGTGGACCCGATGTTTAAGTCAAACCCGTTGTCATCGGCCAAAATGAGCCTGCTGCTTCGAGGTCCAAGGATTCTGGTGGACCTGGAACCCTCACCCTGATTGGACCGGCTTCAAACACAGTCTGAACTTGCTATTTACCGCTAGGCTGGTCTCTCAGAAAGTTCAAAGTCCGTGAACTCAGAAAGTGAGGAATCTTGTTGACGGCCATGCAAGCAATCTAGCAAGCCACCCGTCTGAGTACTGAGTGACAGAGACATGCAGAGACCCCAGTTGCACCAATCAGCCGATCGCTAGCAGGCATCCCTTGAAACAGGGACGCCTTCAAACAATACACGTCCAGTTGCCACAGTGACCAACAAATGGGCTCGAGTGGGCGCATCGACCATCCTACCCCAGACAACTCCGAGCCCAGAAAGCGGAAAGACCGAACCCAGCGCCTCACTGAATTCATCGCCAGGCGCAGGGGCCCCCTGCGCGTCTGCGCGGCTGAGCTAGCGGTCAGGCTACCCTCCCTCGTGCGGAATACTCCTGATGGATGCTTTCCTACATGATGATCTGGAGCAAAACCCTGAATCAGTCAGCCTTTCAACCAGCATGCTGGCCAGCATGGAAGACCCATGATTCACGCGCAGGAGCCTCGACAAAGGAATCGCAGCCATGGGTTGGAAATATTCTCAACCTCTAAGTTGTTCTCCTTAACAATGAATACGCCTCCCCGATATATGTATATATGTATGTATGTATATATATATATATATACAAATACACATATCTGCATGGATAGGTATATAGATATAGACATGTATATATATATATAGAGGAGAAGCAATATTTAGCAGTAGGGGGAAACAAGGGGAACGGAATTAGTGAGGTCGCCACAACTGAACCGGACCAAAGCGGCACCCAGCCGTGTTGCAGCCCGCCTCCTGCAAAGGTCGCAAGAAGACCCGGCCCCAAGCTAAGCTGCGGGCGCGCGCTGGGCACGCAGTTGTGACACAGAGACACGCGGCATGTGGCCCTCCAGGCTTAGAAGCCATGCATCTCCTCAACAAAAATCCGCTTCCCAGCATGTGGTTTGGAGTGGGAACTAGATTTGGATTTGAACCCCCGAATCTGGTGGGCAAAGGGGAAACCAATCCTTACCCACCAAACCACCAATCCAAGCCAACAAACAAGGGGTATCTGAAACATCAATGGACAAGCTTTTGCCGTACAACAAAAAATGACGTGGAATCAAGGACATGGACATGGGCTGAAGAAAAGGCTTGCTCGTCGAGTTCACCAACGCCGTTTCGCGGGTCTTCCTGTTTATGCACCGATTCGATGTGTCCTGGAACTCGGACTCTTTGGACCGACTTGTGAGATCCCTTCAAGCATTTGCATCCACAGAGATTTACAGGCTGAGACCCTGAGGATCTGAGGTTTGAATGGATCTCACATAAGGCCCTTCAGAAGGGCCTTGAGAGGTGTGCAATCCGATAAAACGCCCACTGCAATACCAATGGCGGCCGGGAACAAAGGAATTATCTAGCGTAACTCCTGGGTATCCAACCCTTCATCCAACAACTTCTCCAAGTTCTCCAACTCAAAAACGGGCATCGGAACTCTGGGCATCGCCCATTTGGTTCCGTTCCGACTCGGCGCCTTGGCCTTCCGGCTCTCAGGTTCTATCAGACGCGGCCCTGCCATGCAGTCAGTCTCACGCGAGGGGTAGAACATGAATTGGAGCCCTTTTTGGTTGGCTGACCATTTTTGGTGCACCAAAAAAGGGACAAAACAGAAATCCCAGCGCACAACTGGGGAACCCCGTGGAACGGGGCACAGCCTCAGGCCATTTAGACCATCAAGGTCTGATCACCCGGGTTCCATGTTTCAATTTGCGGGGAAGGAATGCTCACTTCCCAAAGGACCTGGAAATAAAAGATTTGGCTTTTGTGACCTTAGCTATACCTGATCTTTGTTGGGCGTTCCAGAAAAACCTGGTTTTCCAGATTTGGCCGTAATGTCTCCCTGCGGCCGTAATTCTCCAAGGCACGGCCGTAATATTTCAAGGCAGTGATGCTTCCGTTGTTTGGGTCGAATCTTCACAATTTGAAAGCCCACTCCAGGCAACATGCTTTGGGCACTATGTCCCAACCAGCACGAGTAGCATGTCTGTTACTGCATGATGGTGCACGAGTCAATGCTGGGGGTAAAAATGCAACTCTTTTCGGTTCTGAAAGCTGAAATGCACAAAACAGTCGTTGAACGCCAGTTTTTGACACCTTTGATGGTTTTGGCCGCAATTCAGTAGGCTTGCCGGGAAGGACGAGGGACGGCCGTAATTCTTGAGGGAACGGCTGTAATTCTCGAGGGAACGGCCGTAATGTTCAAGCGAACGGCGATAATTTTTGAGGGAACGGCCATAAGAATAGGCGGGACGGCCGTATTTTTGCAATTTGCTGCAAGGTTCGGCCGCAACTTCTCGAAGAACTCGCCAGCAAGTTCGGCAAAACACCCGAAACAAGCCGTACAAAACCCGTAGAAACCCCGTAGAAAACCCGTTTCGTAGGAAACCCGAACCAACCAGAAGGAGCCCATTTGCCCCCTTGGAGCTCGAGAAAGGAAAGTGCATGTTGGGAGCCCGAGGCTTTCGGCTGGGTTGCCGTAGGGGCAGGCAACCTAGGGGCCCTCGACCAAGCTGTTGCCATGCTGGGCTCTCTGGCCTCGTTGGCAGGTTTCTGGTTTCCGAAGCTTGCGTGGCATGCGTGAAGCACTATGGCAAGCGTTCGTTTATAAGTTTGCCATAAAGGCAAACAGCGGTATTCGGCCGTATTTTTTCACAACGGCCAACAAAAAGTGGGTAAAACAAACGGCCAAAAAAAGCGCCTTTCGGGCACCAGGAACCTAAAGGTCAAAGGGTCAATTGCTTTAAGGGCTTTCCTGAGAATATCATAAATCCGGTGGTCTTGAACGAGGCATGGGGGTCAATTTTGAAAAAGGAAAGGATGCAGGCGCGAGTGTCCCGCTCTCTTTCTGAGTTTCCTATGACACTCTGGGATTGCACCCATGGAGATTACTCAAAATTATCCCAAATAAACTAGAAATAACCAGGTGTTAATTGGACATCGGCTAGAATAGGGGGATTCCTTAAAGGGCGTAATCCCAGGGTGAAGCGGGAAAACTCTTGGAGCCCTTGTCACAAACAAACTCAGGACGCATGCTGTCCCCACTTGGCGGAATGCTGCAAATGGACTTTGTCAGCTTGGCACCGGCTGGAGGAACTCGCGCGCAGGCGTAGAGCGAGCGCAAAGGAGCCAGTGACCGCAGAAGTGCCAGGGGTATATAACAGAAAGAAAATGAAGCGATGGGCGCAAAACGGCATTCATCATACAAACAAAACACACGACCATATAACCTCCCGCAAACAAAACATGAAAGTGCAAAATTTTGAAGAAAAGCAGACTTCCAAAAAGGGCGTTTGAACTTCCATGTTTACATGTTGGTTTGTTGGGTGGCAGTGTTTGCATACTGTGGCTGGACGAAATCCATGTCGCACCACCTCAGAATGCTTCCGAATCTATCAAACTCTGGAATGAGCTCGATTCATGTCATTCCCCTGCAAATCCCAACAAAGAGTGGTGTCAACCATGTTTCAACCAAGGTTTCCACAACCTACAAAACTCTGGAGTAAATACCAACAAACGGCTTGGTTTCAAGCATGGTTTCATTTGGTTGTGCGAACGGATTCTGTCCATCCACGGTTCCGCGCCCTTTCTCAGGGCCATCGCACCTTGGTCTCACCGTCCTCAGAGCTCGGTCTTGGGCACCTTCTCGCCTTGCACGCAACTTGGTTGCTGTTGACCCCGCTGCAAAAAGTTTAACTTGTCGGGGTATATACATACGTAATAACATTTAAACTAAATACATGTAATATGTGTGTCTTTCATGTGTATATAAAAAGGCACCTCTCTGTGTGTGCAAACTACCACGAAGTTGAGCATCTGCAATGGAATCGAAACTGCTCGTTCAGATCCGCGCGGGTGCAGGGATTTTACAAACCCCCCCAAAGACCTCCCGATGCGGGGCTTCCTGAGCCTCGCAAAGACAAACATCGAGGCCAAATAAAACCCCCTCCGCAGGTTGCAGGGGGGTAGGGCCCCTCAGATTAAGGCTGTGGGTCAAGACCCTGTACCCCAACTGAACATCCCAATCCCCACTAAAATAGGTTCCCACTAAAATAGTTCTAACATGGGTGGTGAATTCACCTACCCCAAAATGGGCTCCCAAAACGGTTTTGACCCCTGGCCAAACGGAGACCCGGGGATTCACGGATTCCCATCAAAACGGCGGCGCCTTTGATCTTGAGCAGCTCCAGCCTCAGAAGTCTTTCCGCGTACAAACTCTGCCTAGCCTCCCACTGGAACCTGAATTGGACAGTTCTCAACTTTCTAAAAGGACCGGGCCCCTGGCCGGGACCAGGTTCCATATGTCTTGGTGGGGAGCCACTAATTCAAGGATTGGCTGGGAGCCACTGCCCCCTTGCTTGTTGCCTCCTTCAGGCCAGGGGCCGGTGGAGCAGTCATGGGGGCTGGGGGGGAGGGAGGGGAGGGGGAGGGAGCCCTAAATAAGGCCTTATTAAGAGCTGAATAGGGGCTTAGGGCTCCCTCCCGCTCCCCTTGTGTTTGGTTTACTGAACACTTGATCTCCTGCAACATTTGGCTCAAGGCCCCTTTTGTGTAACATTGCATCATTCATGATCGCGTGAAGCAAAAGAACCTTAGCAGGCCGCTTACAGGATTATCCACAAGACAATCCACCAGGGACAATCCATCCTCCAATCATCCACAGTGGCATATTGGATTCTCTCCGGAATAGATCCAGGGCCAAATCAACGACCTCTACTACCACAGGGTACCAGTTCCCTTCTGAAATAGGCACTTGGGGCAGTGGGCCTCAATTTGTGGTAGCGGAGCGGGTTTTCCGCAGAGATCCAAGGGAAGATGTCATCCGATGGAGAAGGCTTCATCAAAAATCCAGGCTATACGGAGGAAACACTCAATTTATCGATGACCGCCAAGCAGCCGCCATCGTACGACGGAAAAGTCAGCTGGTTCAGGTATGAAGAACTCGTGGACGACTGGGTGACAATCACAACAGTGGAAGCACCCAAGAGAGGACCTCTGCTCAAGAGCAGATTGACCGGAGATGCATATATGTACAAGGCAGTCCTCCAAAACGACCTTTTGCAAGATCCTGATGAAGGAGTCAACTATTTCAAGAACACGCTGAAGAAGTACTTTTTGAAAGGTGCGACCAACGTGTATCTGTACAGGCTCCTCAGTTTCTTCAATCATCGAAGGCAGAACAAAGAGAGTTCCTCATTTTACCTCAAAATTCGAAATCCTTCTTATGAGGTTGAAGGCAGCATGGATGGACTTGATGCCCGTTTTCACGGCACAGTCCCCAACATTTCGACAATCCGTGCAGGAAGCAAATGCAAGAACAATTGCTCGACATCAGCAAGCAGCCGGTGTTCGAGCACCGCCTCCAGCCCTGCTAAATGAGGATGATCCAGTAGTCCTCAGACAGTATATCCAAGGAATGCAGGACAGACAGCGGGACGCATTTCCCTTCGGGGATAATCTCATTGCACAGTTTTTCATCATTCAGAGTGAGCTGTCAGATCAGCAAAGAGATGGACTGACAAGTGCAATGTCACTGAGAAACATCTCACTAGAAAACTACTCCTATGAGATGCTGAAGACGCACTACCATGAACTCTTCATCACGACGAGGACATCCATCCAAGATCCATCCATCCGACATCAAGGAGGCAACCGAAGCAACACATTCTTCATCATCGAACAAGGTGAATATGAAGGAGAAGAAGGCTTCTGGGTTGAGGATGAAGAAGGACTTGAAGGATTCATGTCAAACAACGATGAAGAGACATTCTGGGTCCTCGAGGAGAACGATGCGTTCATAGCAAGAAAAGTGTCGGGGCGGAACTTCAAATTCAAGAAGAGAAAAGGAAAAGGAAAATCAGGAAACAAAAAGGGCAGTCACCAACGAGGTGGCTTTAAACCCTTCAGAAAAAGCGGTTCTGGCGGAAAGGCCAATATGGCCAACGAAAACTATGATCCCTACGACCAGGCATATTGGGGAAAAGGCAAAGGAAAGAAGGGAAAGAAAGGAAAATCAAAATTCCAATATCCCTATGATGGAAACAAGGGTTATCCATCCTATGAGAATGGCAAGGGAAAGAGCGGACAGGAGAAAGGAAAATCCAAGACGTTCGCAGCCACCGCCGAGAAGACGGAGGAGCAGCCCGCCATCCAGCAGACTGCACCATCCATAGAGCCTACCTATGCCGGTTGGACAGACCAAGACTGGGATCAATCATGGACATGGAACGAACATGGCTGGTGCTCATCCCATGAGACATCCAGCACAGGACAAGCGTTAATGGCATTCCATGATGCATATGAGCATCCTGGGAAAAAGGCCATCCACGAGAAGCTGATCCAATCAGATACAGTTTCAGAACACAATCTGTCCGTCACAACAAATCACAGCCTTCTGGCAACAAAGCTGATGGCGCCTGTCATCAACCCTCAGCACAACCCGACCTATGCGATTCTGGACAATGGATGTACCAGATCTATGGGCAGCTGGCATGCAATCCAGCGTTTTACTCAGGCCATCGAACCAATGAAGGACATCATCTCCTATCAGTACATCCCGGCCGAGACCAAGTTCACTTTTGCAAACGGAGAGACCGCCAGGGTAAATTGGACCCTGCATCTTCGATATCACACAACTCCTCCATGCAGTACCAACATCGACGTCCTTGAACAAGGAACTGTACCGATCCTCCTCAGCATCAGCCAGATGCGGAACCTCTACATGACCATCGAGCACACACCTCAACAATGTGACAAGATCACATGCAAGGCCTTTAGCATGAACCGTCAAGCAGTTCCAGTATCCGGTACAGGACATGCACCCGTAGATCTTGCTGGAGTTGCAAGAGTGAAGGCGCATGGAGAAATTGCTCACAAGGGCCTCACCGGGGATCTCACCAAGAGTGAAACTGTTTGTGCAGCAAAATCATCCGAGACAAAGGAGGACCTAGCAACTCCTAAGATCATTGGGCCTCAAAAGCAGGACCATTGGATCCTTGACAAGAAGAACAAGCAGCTCATCCGTGTGCACATCACGCCCCGAAAGGCGCTGTTCACACCAAATGGAGCCAAGGAGTGCCCAATCAATCCTGATCACATTAGCCGAGAACGTACTACGGAAATCATTGATGCATCCGCAGGTGGGGATCCAGACATTCTAGAAGACAATTGGAGACTTTCATCCCAGGCAAACAAACCAATGATTAACCTGTGGACAGGTAAGACCATTTTCACCTTCGCGGACAATTCGCTTAAGGACGAAGAAGCAGGTTCAGGATCAGCAGCAGACAGGATCATCGACAAGAGGGGCCGGCCGACCATTGAGCCAGATCCTTTTACACCATCCTCAGATGAACCAACATCGCTTCCGCTTGCCCTAGGCAGAATCCACAAGCGATTGTCAAATCCCGAAGAATTGAAGAAACTCCACCTACAGCATCATTCGATCTATTTGACAAAATCCGAAGTGAGTGTGAAGTTTGCCAAGCGGCAAAACATGCACCGTCACGAAGCAAAACAAGTGGACTTCGAGCGGACACCTTTGGTGACATGACATTCATTGATCACTGTCAAGTTCCTCTTGGAACAGGAGAACACATCATTCTTTTTGTCATCCTGGAGAGGCAGTGACAACTACGCAAGCAGCCGAGAACATCACTGTCCTCGGGAACTATTTTGACCAGTACCACTTGCAGCCCAAATCAGTTGTCGCAGATCAAGCCTTCATGACAGATACATGGGAACATTTCTATCAGTCCCTTGACATCACACCGATATCCTTGGGACCGAATACACCATGGCCAAATCGAGCTGAAGCAGCAGTTCGACTCCTGAAGGCACAACTCAAGATCAGGCTAAGTTCCATCAATCAAGGCAGGTACAGCACCTGCAACACTGAAGAAAATGACATACAGGCAGCTAGTGAAGGCCGCTGCAACTGTCCGGAATCAGACCGTCACCTACGGGGGTGTAACGCCATTGGAGCTCGCATTCGGAAGACGACCAGCAGATCTCATCCAACTCGATGTCGCAACACCAACTCAGTTGACGATTGACAGGAATGAAGAAGAGCTGACAGCCATCCAGATCAAGCAGCTGTCAAAGCAAGCTTTCCAAGAAGCGCGTCAATCCGAAGACATCCGACGAGACCTTGCTCAAAATCTCCGAATGAGTTCTAAGCCTCTTCAGGTGAAGGACAAGGTATTCTACTGGCAGGAAGACAAATCCAAGATTCGTTCCGATGGAAGCAAGGGAGGAATATGGCTAAAAGGAAAGGTCATCTCCATTGAAGGAGCGATGGTAGGACTTGATCTTAACATGACGAAGCTCAGGAAGGATGAAGCCATCCCTCCGGAAAAACCCGGAATTGATCTTCTATTACCAGAAGAGCGAGAATCCTTGCAGAAGGAGCAACCAGGCTCCTCTGCAGATACCAAGAAAAAGGAATCATCCGCACCAGCTCCTAAGCCAAGATCCTCAGTGCCATTACGTATCGCGGGAAAAACAACCCCAAAACCTGTAGTACCTCATCCAGCAGAGAACATGTTCGTCGAGGACCTCACATCCGTTCCTGAACAAGCACATTGAACTTGTGTACGTAAGGGAAAGATCCACGTTCTCGAGATCTTTGCAGGAAGTGCCAGATTCAGTCAATGCTGTGCACTATCAGGTCTTAAGGTTGGGACTCCCGTAGACATCCGCACAGGATTCGACGTAATGACATCCAAGGGACGACACATGGTCATGGAGATCATCAGGGAACAAGCACCTGATGTCATCCTCATGGCACCGGTCTGTGGACCATGGTCAAATATGCAGAACATCCAACAAGACCAACAAAAGGTTGGGGAAAAGCGGAGACGCTACCTTCCCATGGTTGAATTTGTGGCATCCATTGCGCGATATCAGTTGAAGCACAGAAGATACTTCATCATCGAAAATCCTCAGACATCCAGGATATGGTATCTGAAATGCATGCAACAATTGTTTTCAGATCCATCCGTGACCTGGGGAGATTTCCATTTCTGTGCATACGGACTTAAAGATCCTGAATCCGGGCTCAGAAGTCTCAAGCCCACGAGCTTGATGCACTGTTTACCTTCCGAGGTTATGAGACCGATCTTCAGAAGGTGTAAAAATTTTCCAGCTCAGTCAAGCATGAACACCAACCCCTAGAGGGAAACGCTGGTACCTTCGGAAGCAGGACCAAACTGGCACAGGTGTATCCTTACCAGTTCTGTCAGGATCTCGCGCACATCCATCCTACGACACTTGCAGGTGAAACCGCTTGACAATGAGGTGTACCTCTTGGAGGACCTTTTTGAACCATTCACCATCAAGCAGGTTGATATCCTGAGAAAGGAGATGGAAGCCATTGACAAGGAGTTCAACATGACCAGCAGCAGTCTTGCAGTCAGAATCCAAGACCTGCCGTTCAACAAGGACGTTCAACCATTAGTCATCCAGGATCCGCTAGTTCAGAAGTTCCAGAAGACGATGAAGCAGTACCCACCTGGGACTGAAATCGATATCTTCAAGCAAGATCCTAATGACTGGCGATGTCAGAACATGTGGAATGGCTGTAAGAAGTTGAGACAATTGTGCATCTCATCCACTCAGTATGATGCATGCACCGCATACGTCCACACCATTGGCATCAATATGCCTATTACGTCACCTCCGGACGATGCAATCATATCCTTCTGGCAGCCTGATCAGCTGAATAGAATTTGGGTCTTGCCTGCATCAAAATGCAATTGGGAGAAATATGATCCGAAGACTTGGCACGCTGTGATGTTTTCATCCGTTCATCAGTCGTTCACCGATGCGCCGGCTATCAGGCCGATGCCCATCGAGACGGATCCATTGGATCCAACGGATGAACCTCAACAACCTGACACACAGCAGCCACCTGATCCACCGGACCATCCCATGCCTGATCCAAGACCTCCAACGCCACCGGACGAGCACATGTCAGATCCTCCTCGGGCACCACGCAGCGTATCACCAGACAGTCCAGTGGATCCTCCACTACCGCCACACGACAAGCCTGGCGGAAGAGATGCAGCGCTTAAACGGCAAAAACAGTCCATTTCATCCTCAAGCGGACTCAATCGACTGGGGGGTGATGTCTCTTTGCCGTCACAGTCGCAATCATCTCAGCCAATTCTTCCGACTGTCGTGGTACCTTCACCACCTGCGATTCTTACAAATCCCGAAGCAGAAGACCAAGATGAAGATCTTGAACTGCCAACACTTGCGCAAGAAGAAACAACCGGCAGTCCATCAAAGAAGCAGAAGACTGGGAAGAAGAAGAAGAAGCCAGATGACAATGATGAGTCACCTGAGCATTCTACCAGACATGATCCTGCATCTTCATCCAATTATAATCCGAACAATCCAGCGAATTTGCCGGTCCAATATGAAAGTGAAGAAGAACTGATTCCTCATGTTCCAACCTCATCCGGCACTGGAAGCTCAGAAAGAACCATGAGATACACTGACCAGGAAGATGGAGATTCAGAAGACTCTCAGAGGACCAGATCCTACGATGATCACCAAGCTGATCTTGTCGAACAGAAGATCTGTGCGAACACCGGATCCTTTACGGTTCCAAGAGATATCGAAGGCAACCCTGTCTTTCTTGGACGTGTGAAAGGGACCTTCATCCCATCGCCCCGATGCGGATTCTCTCATCAGAAATACACAGATCAGAATCATGTTGACCAGTTATGCAAGAACATGACCGACGATGACCGTGCACTCTTAGTTCTGCATTCATCCAAGCAAGAATCCTTGAAGGCTTCATCCACATCCGCACTCATTGGCAAGAAGCGGAAGGAAGCTACAGCCACGGAAATAAGAGCTTATCAGAAGCAATTCCTTGAAGAAGCAGCTTGAGTGCAAATCATGGCTTGACAATGAAGTGTTCGACTTAGTCGACACACGCAAGATTCAGGTCAGGAACTGGGTCACCGGTCGCTGGGTTCTTACCCTGAAGCGTGACAAGGATGGTAACTTCCTGAAGCTCGCTGGGTCCTCCAAGGCTTCCGAGACAAGCAGAAGAATGATCAGCAGACAGACAGTCCTGCTGCATCCAGGAGTGGCTTCCGCCTTGCAATCCAAGCAGCCTCAAATAAAGGCTGGAATCTATTCCACATGGATTTGAAGACAGCATTTCTCCAAGGCGAAGCATACGATCAGTCTCGTGACATCATTTGTCAGATTCCTCCTGAAATGGGATATCCACCACACATTGGAGCGCGCGTGAAGAAGCCTGCCTACGGGCTAAATGACGCACCCCGCAGATGGTGGAACATCCTGGGTTCGGCACTCCGTTCATACGGACTGGCGCCAACCCGGGCAGACCGCTGTACATATGTGTACTACGGCAAGCAGCTTCCGAAAGCGAGTTAAAAGAAGTCATCCACAACTTTCGATCTCGAAGGAGCAGTTGATTACCTTATGGATCCTGTTTCTGGTAACAATGCCAAGAATCGACAAGTTCATGGAGCACTGTCTCTTCATGTAGATGATCTTCTTATGACGGGGGATGACGTGTTTGAGACGGAAATCATGGGACGACTTCGAAAAGATTTTCAGGTTGGTTCCGAAGACAAAAATGATTGCCTCTCAGTAGGACAGCGCATCCAATGGAAGCAAGATGACAAGCACGGTTGGCACATCAATGTCCATCAGAATGTTGCCATCGACGAACTTCAGCAGATCACTTTTGACAAACACCTGAAGGACGACACTCCTCTTACTCCACAAATGCATACTGCATACAGAAGTGTCCTAGGTCAGATCAACTGGTTACAGTCGCGAACGCAGTTCCACATTGGCTATCAATTCTCCAGGTGTGCATCCAAGGCATCATCACCGACCATTGAGGACGTTCGCGCCATTAATAAGACAGTCAGAACCATCAAAAGCATCCCGCTTAGTATGAGATTATGGCCCCTTCGTGGCAAGACACGCATAGTTGGCTATCCAGATGCATCCTATCGCAACAACGAGGATAAGTCATCCCAACGTGCGCATGTTATCTTTCTGGCAGAACAAAGAGATCTTCGCCAGGGCTCATCGAACTCGAGAGGCTCACTGGTCGACTATGAGACGCACAAGATCACCGCCACAACCATGTCCACTACTGTTGCAGAGTTGCACGGACTAATGCGTTGTTACGGTTCAGCATTATTTCTTCGCGGTCTCTGGTCAGACATAACGGGCGAAATCGCAGATGTACACATCCGCACTGATGCGAACAATCTTGTCACCACAGCATCCACAACACATCAACCGGAACAGAAAGAAACAATGCATTTGATCCAGATGTTGAGAAAGGAAAGCAACAGTGGACAGATGCACGACCTTGCACATGTACGGAGTGAGGATTGTCTGGCAGATTCGCTGACCAAGCATTCAGCTAAAGCAGACGAGCTCGTCAAGGCCGTCCTCACCGGCAATCTCTTGAATGTAGATGCACATCCACCCTTCCGTACCATGTTGCAGAACAAGGCATTTTTGGTTGAGTGGCTAGCACACCCGACCTCATTGCCTTTGCAGGAGTCGGTATAGCAGAATCCATGTTTGCTTATTGGGGAACCTGGGCATGATCCGCATGTCCACGAATTCTGATGCATGAGTTTTTCCGTTTTGCACATTTTCAATTCCTCAAATCCGTGATGCGTGTGTTTGCACTTGACCCATTTTGAATCTCAAGAAATATGTGTCTGCATCCGCAGCCACTTTCGGTTTACAACCAATCCGACCTTTGCAATCTTGTATGCTCGATCACTTCGAAGACATGCCCATTCTCAATATGATCTTCGGACGATCCAGCGCCGCGGCACCTGTGCCAAAGCCGATGATCAAGAGACGGGCATCACCGTTGAAGGAATCCCCTGCTCGTGATGAGGAAGATGAGACATCAGACTGCCCCACGGAGCAAGTCGCCGATGAGAATCCAGCCGCCTCTCAACAACCCGAGAATGTCAACATGGAGCAGGTTGATTATGATCCAGATTCCGACGACGATGATTCAGATGAAGAAGGGCATCCTCCCGCAGGAAGGCCTACGTCAAAGGCGATGCCGCATCCGAAACTTGTTCCAAAGTCACCGCCACCAGCATTGAGGCTTGTCTCCAAGGTCAAGCCAGCACCAAAGAACATCTTGGATGAAGAGACGGAATCCGACAATCATCCTGGTGATCGACCTGCACTTCCAAGGCGGCCAGCGATGCGGCCTGTTCTCACATCCAATGATCGGTGGTTTGTAACATATGGATCGGATACAACCATCAGCCTCCCGAAGGAATCCGTACACCCAGGACCTTTCGGAAAGTCAAAATTCCTGAATTGTGTGTACGAGTACTACAAGGAATGCTCAACCATCCTCGATGTCAATCCGGACTTCCATTTCGTTCCTGAGCATGAGAGACCACGTGGAGTCAAGGTATTCTGGTTGAAGGCCAGATACAACGATTACTGGCAGCCAACACTCCAAGGTGAAGGACCTCATACGGAGAAGCAATACATGGACTTCATCAAGAAGGTCTACAGCATCTGCTGCTACACCAATGCTCAATCCGAAGTTTACGGAACCGACATCATCCCGATGGTATGCCACAGTCAACATTGATCTCGAGAAGACCGTCCAGAATGTCGAACAGGTTTGCAAATACTTCCGCATGGATCCATCCAAGGCGAAACAGATCACAGATCTCATCCTCTGGCGAATTGAGAGAATGAGCAGATCATTTTCCGGATGTCTTCGACATGATCCAAGGTGGAGTCCATAAGGAATGCAGACGACAAGTGGACATGGGTCCTGACACATAACGAGGGCAGACCTCCCATTCGCTACCATTGGAGTTTTCCACATTCATCCTTCAATCAGCCATGGAGCAGCACGGGGAAATCTTCAGAATGAAATCATGCCGCTCGTGACATTGTACCGATGCGATGCGATCACCGGAGACGCCAACAAATCAGCGAACACCTACAGCAAACTCCAGCACGTCTTCAATCCGGCCAATGGTCTCGTGAACATCCTCACGAGAGCATATCAGAGACTGTGGAATGAAACGAAAGATTTGCCACTCGTGGACAGAATGGAGTATGCAATGGAGATTTCGTGCACCCTGAAATCCATTGTCCGTCATCACCTGTACATGAAGTGTGGATCAGGATATGATCGAACATTCCCAGATGTGATGATGACTTTCGTATTTGGATGGGGCAAAACGAACATCCAGCAGGCTTTCCGGAAGGACGAGATGAACGGCATGGATGATGAACAACTGGAACTCATGCGGAACGATCCAACCAAGGCCATATTCGATTACCAGGTCTCATCCGCAGAGCGCTTTAAGCACGTGAACAATGACATGTTCATGAATGGCTCGCAGGACTCCGACTCTCACAGTCCCCTCATGGTTTACATCCGCAGCAAATCTGCAACCAGGCAACGCAACTCTGAGAGATACCAGGAATACATCAAGAAGAAACAAGCCTGGACCCCGCAGGAGTACAAGGACTACAACAAGCAGTGGGGACATCATAAGCAGTGGAAGGACTATAGCACCTCGACCTGGAATGATTATGTAGACTATGGCAGTCAATCCGACAGCAGCCGCCGATGGTATCGTCGATCCGACTGACCATGAAGATTCATACGTTCAGCACCACGAACTCAATTCAGATGATTGATCCTCGCCGTCTACAAGACTATACAATGAGTGAGAGATCAATAGTTTCACAATCGTCCCGCGTGTACATAGCGTTGTACATCACCCTTTGATACATCTAGGTATCTCAAAAAGAAGCAGCACATAGTGTTTTCCATTTCGAAAGCCAAGACATTTCATCCGAGCAGAAAGGAGGATGAATCCGGCATTTTTAATACACATGGCTACGGCATACAGCATGGCTACGGCATACATCAAGGCTACGGCAAAAGGCCATGAAGCCAATAGTATTTCATACTTCTTCTTAGTGCTGGAGATCAAAAGAAATTTGTGTCTGTTTTGTGTTTGGTTTACTGAACACTTGATTTTTTGCAACATTTGGCTCAAGGCCCCTTTTGTGTAACATTGCATCATTCATGATCGCGTGAAGCAAAAGAACCTTAGCAGGCCGCTTACAGGATTATCCACAAGACAATTTACCAGGGACAATCCATCCTCCAATCATCCACAGTGGCATATTGGATTCTCTCCGGAATAGATCCGGACCAAATCAACGACCTCTACCACCACAGGGTACCAGTTTTTTTCTGGGATAGGCACCTGGGGCAGTGGGCCTCACCCCTCCCTCCCCCCCAGGCCCCATGAATCAGAAGGCTAAACAGCAAAGATGTGTAGACCTGCTCTCTTGACCAGACTGAGCCGTGCGAAGACATAGTTTAACTTTTTGCTCCCGCAAAAAGCTATGGTAAAGACACCAGTCCAAGAGGAGCATCATGTTGACCCCATATTAACCAACCCCAGTTTACAAATAGAGGTTGTGACCCTCCAAAAGTGATGGTTCCCCACTAAACCCAGGGACACCCGCGTACTATTTTGCTGGGGTTGATTAACATGGGGTCAACATTAGAATCTAACCTTTGACTTTTGCTGGATATCCTCGCATGCTGGCCCTTGGGAAAACAACAGCGCGCTGCCACTCCTGCAATGATGAACACATCAAGACCTCCATTTGCTTAAGTCCCCTGAAAAAAATCCAGCAGTGATGGATTCCCCAACAGGGAAACATATATTCCTAACCGAATGGAAGAAGAGTGACTTTCACACAGGACTGACTGCAGCCAGAGCTGGCGCTCGGTGCTGCATGTCAGATACGCGAGAAAGAGCACGAGGCTTCTGCCTGCATCGATCCTGCAAACAACTGCCTTCTTGCAGCGATGGTGCTAATCCCTGCACTGCACCAGGCCAAGACAGGACATAAACAAAGAGCCGATGCAGGATCAGATATTATGATCCTCTGTATGCCTTCATGTTTGCAAGTCTAGGTTACTATAGACATCCGTGCGACACAACCAGCCTGAAGTTTGCGGATCGGCATGGCTGCAGGAGCACAGGAGCGCAGCGCGCTGTAAAACATACCCAAACACGCCCGGATGAAGATGAAGGGCGGTGATTCGCTGCAAAATTGCCAGAAGAAAAGAATGCCCACAGGCCCAGCAGGTACGCGACGCACATCCAAAGGGCTAAACCCTTGGAACAGGTGTCACACGTCTGTCACAACCCATCGGGTCGTCCACAGCCCCACTCAACCATTGAAGTAATTGCCTCACTACCCTCTAACGTGGTTTGGAGAACCCTGAAATTATCTCAAATGAAGAGTCTC
Source organism: Effrenium voratum (assembly GCA_963377175.1). NCBI lineage: Eukaryota > Dinophyceae > Suessiales > Symbiodiniaceae > Effrenium > Effrenium voratum. Next base: position 86,732 of record CAUJNA010000791.1, on the reverse strand, counting down.
GAAAATTGAATCTCTCAAAATAGGGATCGTTGAGCCCAGCAAGTTCTAGGGAAAATTCCAGGAATCCACGAATTGACGTGCAAAGCGCCTTGTCCGTCGCCTCAAAACCCGGCCACCCGCCCATCTGTGTTTGGGGCGCGGGCGTGAACACGAGCGCCGCATGTGGAGGGATCCTGCCCCCGGCTCCCCGGCTGCCATAGGCCTGGCAGAGGAAAACAAATTTCCCGGAGGTCAGATGCCTATGGCAATCGGAGTCCTTTTGGTGTCCATAGCCGTCGCGGTGTCCAAAAAGGGGTCCCGGCATTCCCGACAAATTGGTGGAAAACAGGAGGGACCCCCAAATGGAGGGGCCCCCAGTCTGAAATCCGTGTTTGTCCCTCAAAATGGGCCGGTGGGTTCCATGTCAACGTGGACAGCTTCTTTGGTTTGGTTTAAAGGGCATCCACAAGGAAAGGCATAAATCTGTCAGAGCAAGGAACAACACAAGTGGCGTATGTGTCCAAAACACCAATTAGATGGAAGCTGATTTTAGAGGGAAGCTCTCACCGGAACTATATGTTTTCTTTTCTGTCGAGGCGACTAGCTGCAATTGAAGGCTTGAAAGCGCTTTGGAACCTTCAGTAGGTGGTCGGCCGAGCTTGCGAAGAGAGCAGTAGGCTACCAACTTGCTGGTGTGCCAGTGTATTTAAGGCGTGGTGTCGATCGCTGTCCCACCACGTGCAAAAGCCAACCGGGGAAACAAACAAAATGAATGTATTATGTTGTTTTGAGCTGGTTAGTACCCCTTCTTAGTTGTTCTTTCATGAAAACCAAAAGTGATACTGTTACGCAATGTTGGGAGGTCCAAACCCCGAAAAAAGACAAACCCAAATCTTCTCTTCATTTCCTTTCAAACGGATCCACAGCCCTGGTCGACGCATCTTGGCAAAGCATCAACGCGTGGGTGTGACTCAAAACAGGAACATGGACCCCCCCCATTTGGGGCGGGGGGTGTCTTTAAGGGCACCCCTTTAAACCAACCCCGAAAATCGGAGGAACGCGGTTGCGAGGGGGGTGCTCTGCTTCTCCACCTGTTTTGTTTGCTTCCCCCGGGTCGGTTCCAGTCACCTCTCCATGTGATTCCCCTTGCCTCTAAGTGGGAGGGGGGTTTGGGGCTCCGACAATGCCACCTATGTCTTCCCACTGGCCGGATCCATTCTGATCCGAAAAAACCGAACCCCCGCCCCGCGCCAGCTCGGAGGGGATGTACAGCTCCCAGTGGTCTCCCTCCACCATGAGCTGCAAAGCCTCCGTCCAGCCTGCGATGACCTCGATCCCAAAAAAAACTCGGTCAACCTCTCAAAAAGCTCGACGGTCTGCGGCAAATTGGACAAGCCGATTGGATAAGTGTGAGTCGTACAAGGCTTGCCCAGAAAACGAGCATGAGCTCCATCTCCGTTGCCCCTAGCCAGTGATGTATGGGTCTTATTTTAAAGGGGACCCCCAAAATACTGGTTTTCCTTTTGGTTTCCCTTGAAACCCCGCAAGCCGAGGTGCAGCCCCCCACCCAAAAGCCCAAAGCCCAAGCAACCCTGCGCTGCTTCGCGCCTGGCTCGGCTTGAACGTCGTGGGGGTCCCGCGCTTGTAGGAGGAGTCAAACTCCTCGCCCTCGATGAACCTCACATGTTCCATGCGAATGGGGGCGAAATTTTCCGGAAGACAGGGGCGAAGTCCAGATTTTGTTTTCGATCGGTGCCAGAGAGGCAAAAAACGAGAAATGGAACGAACCTCTTTGCTTTTATATATATATATATATATATATTTTTGGGGGGGTGGGGGGCACACTGACGACCGTTTTGGGATTTCCTTTCAAGGAAGCCACCAGCTAGTGTTTTTTTTCTCGGGGTCATTCCATTTCTCATTCCCTGCTGAACACCAGCAAGTTCTTACTCGAGCTATCTCGTTGGGCTCAACGTTTTGGGAGCTCTGAGGAACCGGGCAACCTTGCGCAGCTCCATCCCGGTTCCGTGTCGAGCACTTCCATCTACCGTCCATGCCTTGTGGCCTTGTGCCATTTCCCAACTGCTGGGTTGGCCTGATTGAACCTTGCATGTGACATGCGCACTCTGCGGCCGTGGATTTTGAGGGATAAACACAGGCGTAGGAGAAAACCGCATTTGGAGAGTACTACGAAAAACGTGAGCCGCCATGAGTGGCGGAAAACAATCAGGAACCACGGGATATATATATATATACACATGTGCATGCATACATGCGTAAAAGTCCATGCAAACAGAGACTCAAGCCGGGCAATGGTCTCATGCCTACATGTTCATTGCAAGGGGCCATGACGTGAGCCAACGCCACACGAACTCGTTCCGTATGATTGCATGGAACCCCTAGATAAATAAACCCCTAGTTGACCAATAGGTGGGTGCCCGCTTTTGGTGGGGATTCCTCACTTTTGGCGGGGAACACCCATCTACTGCTCCGGGGTGGCAAGAGTTCCCTCCAAACACACAGAACACGAGAAGTGCTTTCATAACCCGTCCCGGAAAAGGAAAGACCTACTTCCGAACAGGAGAAAAAACAACACGTTTACATGTTCTTCAGCAAATCGAAGACAAGCTGGCTTTGATCATTTACAGTGGGCGATCGCAAATCGGACAACTCACACACCCCAACAGACCGGCTGGCCCTTATTGCTTTGGAGTGGCTGACCCTTGTAGTGGCATTCGCAGGGCGAACCAGCCGTCGGATGATGAGTTCCATCGCCCTTCTTCACGACCTGCGCGTTTTCAGATGGCCTCTGAACGAGCCTCTGGGAATGAGAAATGGAGTCTGACCCCTAGGACATGGGTCAAAAATCCGTATCCCCAGTGAACATCCCAATCCCCACTAAAATGAACTAAGATGGATGGTACCATTGGTTTTGACCCACGGCCCTATAAACCATCCAACTGGCTTACTTTGAGAAAACCCCAGGCTCTTGGCCGGCCATGGACCAAAGCTCACCTGGCTTTGCCGGAGGTGTGACCAGATGAGCAAAACACACTGGACACAAAGCTCAACCTCAGTCCCCAACCCACACCCCCACCCCCTCCCAGGCCCGCAGGCAACGGGCGAGGCCAGTTACTAGCCTCCCGCCCACATCTGCGATGAACCCCATCAGAAAGTCCCCTTTTGGAGGAAAGGGATGCAAACCACCAGACGTGCATGGGGCGTTATGCTTTGCAAACTTCGACCAAAAACTGTAACCACAGGCGACTGCTTGGACAAATGAAAGCCTGGTAAATGGAATGCGAGCAATCTAAACCACTGCCATTTGTTTCTCACCGAACGAATCTAAATAAAAAGGACACCTATGACTGCAGCATTCTGCTTGGGAAGCGGCGTGTTCGGAGACCTGAGCTCGCCTTGTAGAGCAAGCCCGTGGAGGTCTTTATGACATCTGGCTCCTCAGAGTTGGGCCCCTTTTAGCTTCCCAATGAGCACCGCAGGGCTTGCGCATAATTTGCCCAACTCTGCTCCTGCTCCTTCTTCTTCAGAAATGCTTCCCCCTGGCACCGGGGCAGCATTTCTGATAGCTGAAGTATTGTGCGGTTTGGCCCGAGGGAACCCTCTGATGGGGTTGCACTGAAGGTAGCCTGCAACATCACAAGTGAACGTTGGAGTTCCGACGCTTCAGCACGACGCCCGAAACAAACATGGCCCACCACCCCCACTTGAGTTACTCAAAGCGAAGAGAGATGACCTGGAAGGGATGGCCCAGCATGCATACAACCTTCCTTCAACATCCTGTCCTCGGCCCAAAGGGTATGCCACGACACTGGGCACAGCTGACACGCCGATTTGACTGCCCAACAGATTTAAGCATTCTAGATGCGAACAAACCTCCTGAAGGCGCACTTGACACATGTACCTGGCAGAAACAAACAACACTTGTCAGGAGAAAGGGCGGCGGGATTTAGCAATTCATGCAGCTATCAATGCAAGAAACTGGAATGGCAAAAGCATGGAACATCCCAAGCACATGACAAGCACATGACTGCTCAAAACAGGTGTTCAACAAACTGTGGGACAAAGTCAAAGCGGCCCCGGCAGCCATGATGATTTTGCAGCTGACTTGCCATCTTGTTCGCGTAAGCAGTGCAGCACCAGACCCGGCGCGGCACAGAACAATGCATATCGTAGCGTCATGCACGTTCAGTTCTCACTCGGGGTCTGGCTCAAACCAGAAAGTATCCGCAAATACGCTCCCAACGTGGAACTCAGCAAGAGCCCTTTTTAGAGGAACATGTCCTTCCACCACCCAGTCAGGTCATATGTTTACTGTTAGCCGATGGGGGGAACCTCCCGCCTCAGGGTTGCTTGCCAGCGCAACGCCCACGCCAGCCTTACTGGCACGGCTTGCAGGCCACGTGATTTCTGTAAAAGGGAAACGCCAAAAAACCGAGTTCAGTCTGGCAATGGCTGCTTTCCCCCTAACATCACTGTCTGCACAGTACCTGCGGGAGGCATGCGTCACATGATCACGTAGGCACCCCGCCCCTTTACCCCAAAACCGCAGGCGCGCGACTTTTGGCAACATGCTGATGGCTGCCTGTAGGCCATAAGCCCCATGTGGCCCACAAGGCAGCAGCACACAGAAGCCAATGCGAAGCCGCTGCCAAAAGCCGCAGCCGCCTCTCAAGCACTCCAAGCAATGCGAGGCGGGGCTAAGCAAGAGCCAGAGCCCCACGCTCGGCTTGCCCGCGGTGCAGCAAGGCTTGCCAGTCCGCCCTGCGCTGGTGCTGCGGGCTCAAGTCTGCCCAGAAGTCGGGCGTGCAGCCCCTGCTCCGGGGCAAGGCGTCTGCCCAAGCATTCCGTGCGCCAGCAATGTGCGACACACGCAGGGCAACCTGCGCTTCCCAGAACTGCACGGCCAGCGCTTGCAAAACTCCGGATAATGCGGGAGACACGGAGGCAAACTTTTGCACTGCGCCAACTACACCCATGTTGTCGCAGGCCTGCCGCAGCACGACGTGCCCCACATGTGAGGTGCGTCCGCTGCCCAGCCCGGGCAAGATGAGCGCAAGCAGCACCAGCTGCGCCCAGGACCGCAAGGGCGCATATCAAGGATGCAACGCCGTGCTGTGAGCAGTTCTCCGCTAAGAACCAGTCCGGCAAATCGGATGCGGAAATGGAAATGCAGAACCGCCGGATGGACCCTGGCTGCAAGTTTTCGCCAGGAGGCAACCACCACCCTCCAAGTCCGGCGAATGACTCGTTTGCAAACGCGTCCGCAGAAACAACGCAGCCACTGCTGCTGCTTGCTTGGTCACTTTGACCATCTCAGATCCATGGTCTGCAAATATTACCCAAGCTGCATAATTTTTCAAACGTGCGCAAAGCATGTCGGCTGGCCCTGTGAGCCGCTGGGAACCTACTAAATGGCAATCGCCTCCCTGCAACACACCCAAAAGCACAAAGCAAGCTGTGACCCAACAGCTGCAGGAACCGAGAGTCAAGGGGGGGCACTGATGTGATTGCCTTTTGCGGCTGACGCCGCGACGAGCCCCATACCCTATTTGGTGGCTGTTTGGAGGTCAGGGGGTGGTGTGGATTGGGTGGCCTAAATTCAGCTCACACACTCAAAAGCTGTATGCTGTGCACAAGGTTGGGGCTGCCAAGCGGCTGAAACAACCACAGCCGTTGACTGCTGTCATGAAGTCAAACAATCCAACTCTGAAATAGCAGGGCACGCGTGCATAGCTAACTTGACATCGCAACACCAGAATGCCCAGAAGCAGTAAATACGTAAGCCGTGTCGACCTCCACCCATAAAAGGTTGAACTTTGAGGCGTTGCCCATACAAAACCTAACACCGTCACTTTTTAAGGCCTAACCACATCAAGAAACGAGCAGATGTCCACACATCAGCCCAGTCCTTGGCCCAGTTCGGGGGGTACTCCCACAACACACACACACACCATTTTTACATTAAGCCAGAAGCAAACTGAGCCCCCGGGCTACCAGGAGGAAGGAAAGGCAGCGCATGGCCCCACTTCGAAATTTCGCCCAAACCTTTGCCAAACCAGCTGCGAGTGGCGCGCGGGGCTTGCGAGCAGGTGTGGTTTCACTTTTGGTGGATGTGCCTTTTTGCATGAGGCCTGTGCTGCAAACACTTCCGCTATCAGTTCGGTGAAGGGCATTGTCATTGTAGTCGCAAGCCTGCAATGTGAGCAGGCGGTTCCAGCACCCCGTCTGCACACCACATTCGAACCCATGCATCGAAATGAAAGCATGGGCTCGCTCATGTGTGCACATGCGCACACATGCAGATGCATGCTTATGCATTCGGTATCTGCAGTTGCGCAACACAACGTTGGGTGTGCCACCAGTGAAGTCCGGCAGAGCCTGGGGGCAGAAGTTTCAAGAGGAAAGCCTAGCTTAAAGCTCTTAATTTGCTTTTTTGTTCTCTCTCTCTCTCTCTCTTTCCTGCTTCTTGCTTACTCCCTCTCTCCTCTCTCTCTCTCTGCGTCTCTCTCTGTCTCTCGCTTTCTCTCCAGCCCCCTCTCCTCTTGATGCGGCACGCTTTTTCTGCAGCTGGACGCGGCCCGGCACGGCACGGCAGCAGGCGGGCAAGCAGGCACCAACAAGCGAACCTCCAGCCAAAAAACGGCGCCTGTCGGGCGCGCAGGCGGCAGCGGCCCAAGATGAGGAACGCGACGCGTGCGTGATCCATATGCATCTGACCACTTTCACCACAAGCCGCTGCCTGCAAGTCACCAGGGAGACTTAGACGATCGTATTGCTGCTCCGAGACCGCCTCCGTCAGCCGTCGCGACCGAGGTGTTTGCGCACATGCGGACAAGCCGAACTCACGCGCAGGCCTACGGCTTCGGCCCGCTTCTATTCATTCTGTTCCAATGAAATTCTTGTCTTTCCCTTCGAAAGTGCTGCGCCTGCAACGAAATCTGCGCCTGACCTTGCGAAGCTGCTGCGCGTGGCGAAAGTGATGCGCCTGCCACGCAAACTAAACGTTGCGAAAAGCGCGTGCGTCCGCGCCAGTGGTCCCAGCTCCGACACCGCTCCGCATCCGCTGCAAGCCCGCTCCGAGACTGCCTCCGTCCAACTATGTTGAATGCAAAGGTCTACACATCAACGTCCACTACACGGGGTGGAGGCGTAAGAAAACAACGCGCCAAAGACACAAACACAAACACCAACACTGATACCAACAATGCAAACCCAAACACAGACACAAGCACAAACACACACACACACACAGAAACACACAGAAACACACAGAAACACACAGAGACACACAGAGACACACAGAGACACACAGAGACACACAGAGACACACAGAGACACACAGAGACACACAGAGACACACAGACACACACACACACACAGACCCAGAGACACACAGAGACACGCAGAGACACACAGAGACACACAGAGACACACACAGAGACACACACAGACACACACAGATACACGCAGACACACACAGACACACACACACACACAGACACACACACAGACACACACAGACACAGACACACACACAGACACACAGAGACACACAGAGACACGCAGAGACACACAGAGACACACAGAGACACACAGAGACACACAGAGACACACACAGACACACACACACAGACACACACAGACACACACAGACACACACACAGACACACACAGACACAACACACACAGACACACAGAGACACACAGAGACACACATATATATATATATATATACACATACACTCTCTCTCTCTCTCTCCCTCCCAATCTCTCTCTCTCTCTCTCCCTTTCTCTCCGTCTCTCTCGCACTCTCTCTTTTTTTTTTTCTCGCTATCTCTCTCTCTCTCTCTCACTCTCTCTCTCTCTCTCCCTCCCTCCCTCCCTCCCTCCCTCCCTCCCTCCCTCCCTCCCTCCCTCCCTCCCTCCCTCTGTCACACACATGCATGCATGCACGCACGCACGCATACAACACTTTATTGTGCAAACCCTTCCAGGCATCCCCCGTGCAGTTGGCCTAGCGACGTTCCTCCCAAGCCCCACCACCTTGTTTCAAGCCAAAAACGCGCGAAGATTCGCGGGGGCGCTCAAGGGCTGCCTTGACTTGAAGGGCCCACCTGCAGCATGGATCGCGGGATGGCTTTTCAGTGATCAAAATCAAGTGTGGCCATGGCGAATGGCGAACAAGTTGAACCTGAAGCCAGCCAGAAAGGCAACAACATAACTCTTTGCGTTATCTGCTGGCGTTCTGCGGGGAACTTGTGCCCTCCGTGCGATGCCACCCTGCCGTGGGATTTGCGCTTTGGCAGGACCCTGCACAAATGCTACGTCAGCTCAAGCGCTTGGCTGTACCAAAGGCCAAAGGCCCCTATTCGTCGTATAGGTTGTCTCTAAAAGGCGAAGCCATGGCATAAACTACCACGAAGACAAGGCCCAGGTACTGAGTAAACCCAAGTGATGGTAGACCTGGCGAATGGGGTGATGTGGTGCTTCGTCCGGTTGGGATCTCAACTTTCCTTGGTGGCTCATCTAGACACAAAACAAACTTGAAGCACCTAGAACCTCCATGAAGTAGCGTGAGATAGCATCAAATCCCACCTGCAGGGTCATTGTGGGCGAGCTTCGCTGGGGGCCTGACCCCTAGCAGATTAACACGGAGCCGGAAAACTGTCACAGCTTAGGGGCCCCGTTCTGGGCTGGGTTACATGCTATTGTGCAGGGGGCTAACGAGCAAACGTGCGTCTTGATCTCATCTTGACCAGCTGCCTGCATTCCGTGCTCACCAAAGCGCGGGGACACTGAAGGACGAAGCTGGGGTAAGGCCTGCGTAAACCCGTTTCAAAGGCCCACCCTCTAAGCAGTATCAGGATGCAACAGGTCCGTAAGGGAAGATCACCAATGGGGGGGTCTTTTTTCAAGGGACCAACCATGATCAGTTTGTTTCCATTTAAAACCAACCAAAAGGTGGTTCCCCCCAAAACAAGACAGACCCAAATAGACGTTCTTAACGCGTCAGCCATCCTCAGATCTTCAGCTCGCCCCGCGGGTGGCTGGAGGGCAGAGGCTGAAAGAATTCCTCCACTTGCCGCGCGCCCACCTGCGAAACTGGGCCCCAGCCACCGAAGGATACCGAAGGATACCGAAGGATACCGAAGGATACCGAAGGATACCGAAGGCATCGGCACGTAGGGAACCAGAAGCCTGAAAACCCCAGATCTTGGATTCACCAAGTGGAACTTTAGCTTGCCAAATGGTGCCAGCCCAAAGCGGAAGCCCAGGAACTCAGGTGAGTTAGTTCCATCAACAGCGTGCCTGATTTTGCATGTGACCTTGATATCTGTGCGAAATGGCTTGGGTCCTGAATCGGGAAAGCTGCTCTTCTCGTTGCTTCTGGGCCTGTGAAACAACGTATCGTGTGAACTTTGGATCCAATTGGGGTGTCGCACCGGGGTTGGTCCCTCTTCCAGAAAAGCCCGTCGCGGCAGCAACTTTGCGTATCTTTCGCAGCTCCATCGTGGCGCCTTGCCTGGAACTTGCGGCTCAGCTTTTTTCGTTTTTTGGGGGTCCTGTTTGCCACAGTAACCACGCCGACTGGCCGCAGCTGTCATCCTACGCAACGGTTTTCGCTGGTTGCGAGCCCTGCGCGGCGTTGCACGGATGTTGCTGTCAATGGACCTTTTCAGTGCGCCGGGGCTCAGCCCACCGCAAGGGTTGCTGCAACAAGTGCCACGTGCGCGAAACGTGATCCAAAGTTGCCCCTCCTTTTCGTGTCCTGTTGAAGCAGTGAAAGCTTTCATATTGAGCACCCAAGTCTTCCAGAATCGCAAGAGCACTCGAGAATCACAAACCGCTTAGTACATTGGTTGAAAAAAGGCCAGTGCCCATGCCAAATCCTTGAAACACCCCCCCAACCCAAGTCTGCAAATTTCACTTCACCTGAGGTGACAAATCCCTCAGGACCCACATGGCCCTGCAGTTTTCACTGCCAAAATCCCCGGGCATCTGCCGGGATTCCGACTCCCCGCTTCGCCCGCCTCTTCCAAAGAGGCGGGCTGCCACTTGGGGCTTTGGTCCTCGCGGCGCGAAGCTGCGCGATGGTCCCCGAAGCTAGGCCCAAACTTGGCTGGAATTCGGACCCCAGCAACAAAATGTATGTCTTCCCTGGTGAAAAACAAAAGGGACAAAAGAAAAGGAAAAAAAGGAGAAAAACAAAAACAAGTAAAAGGGGGACTAATTCTGGGGAAGTTAAGTAAGACATGGTCAAAAGGACACCTCCATTTGCTGGAGTCCCCAGGACACATGACAAATACCCTCACTCCCACCAACATGGCACCTCACAGAGGGTACCTGAAAGAGGAAAGTCATGTTCCAGGTACCCTCCCGCAAATGCTACGTTAGTTGAAGAGATGGTATGTCCAGACAGGTTCCCTTGAAAAAACCAACAGGGGACAAACAACACAGATTCTTAAGCAAATGGAAGAAGTTCATGTGTTGTTCAATCATGTGGATTTGGCTCAAAGTTAAGCTGCTGTGGTGTGTTTATGCAGGTTCTAGTCTTGCTTCCAGATACCAAGGCGCTTCTGCGTACCATGTTTTGATGCGCAGTCATTTGGGCCCTTCTGCTGCCAAAGGGGATGGCAATCTAGACAGATTTGAAACAATCCGATCCTCCATCCCCTTCCGTGAATGACAGATTGTCTATCACACTGTCGACCCCAAATCCTCTGTTGGCCTCTGCCGTGTCACAGGGCCGCAGCAACAGGATTGAGTAACATGCCTTTGTGCAGACATTTCAGGGACGCAGCGGCGATCTAGAGGCTGGCCAAAGAGAAAGTGATCCCCTCCGGGATTTGTGGGTGGGAGTGTTCAAAACCAGAACGACATCCCGGAATCCTGCAAAATCAAGTTGCCCCCTTGAGAAGCAACGTACGACTCTGTGCTGAGAGAGAGCCAACTTCGAAGTGTTCAGGGAAAACTGCAAAGTGCTATTGAGTTTTCTCATCTAGCAGGAAGTGATAGGTTTGACGGTTGCCGTAAATCTTGCAAGGGGAACTAGGGACACCATCCACTTGAATTACCGGTATTTACCATGGTTTTGTGGTTGAGGATGGGTGATTCGCTTGCAAATTGGTGTTTTGGCATCCGCTTCCCGTGCCGTCCTTGTCCACCAGCACTGCCCGGATTCCCTCGCAGAAATCGCTGGCGGGCGGAGGGCGCATAAACCACTGGGCGAGGCGGTACTCTGCGATGAAGGCCTGAATGCAAAGATCGGCTGTGGTTTGGATCGATTTACTCTCCAGGAGAAGGGGTTCAAATCCCCAACTCGCGAATCCAAACCACCTGTCAAGGATTACTTGACTTGGTTGCTGTTGACCCCTCTGCATTTGCGTTTTCAACTTTTTCCTGGTTCAATGCAGAAAACGCAAAAGATTTCAACCAACAAGGTAAAACGCCCGAGAAAAAAACAGCTACCCAATAGCCACCTAGCGGAAAGGAAGCCATCACCAGTGCCTCGCGGAGCGTGACGTCCTGATGCCGCCGCAAGGCTTCCAGGGAGACCTGAAAAGGCAGGGTTGGGGGGATTGACAGGGGGGGTTGTGGGGGGAGGGGAGGGGTGAAGGGTGGGGTTGGGAAGGTTGGGGGGGATGCAGGGAATGAGACATGGAATGAACCGTTTTGACATTTTCCCTGAAAGGAAACCACCAGCTGGAAGGATTTTTGGGGGCCATTCCAAGAGGCGTTGTGATCGGCAGAAAAGACCGCTGTCAATTGACGTCGACAAGGCTCTGAACAACCTAGGCAGACATACACATGCACATATTTATATTATATAATACTATATATACACATAATGGAGCACATGCGAGACAAAATAATGCCAACTAGGACCTAGACAATAGGGAATGACCACAACATGCAAAAAACAGAGAGACGGTACAACTGCTATCAAACACCAATTAACGACATCGCCGCCGATTTCTGATCTGTTTGCTACATGTTGGTCTGGTATATCCCCGTGCAGTGAAGGCAAGAAATATAATTCCCAAACACATATGCATATACATATATGTAGATAGATATGTGTAGCCCTTCCATCCCTTCCCTTCGGTCACACATGCATCAGTCATAAACGCTTTTTGGCTCACCATCTCTTTTCACACGTCCGGTTCACCAATCTCTCATTCACTCCCATTTGATCGTTCACTCACAAATTGCTTCTGGAACCGAGATGCGGCGAGGAGGAAGACAGGTGAGTGAAGGGATAAGGAGGGAACGCCAAACCTTGAAGGGTGCCAGTGTGGTATTGGCAACTCAGCAGGAAGGACAATCCGTTCTTTCGGGGGGATGTTTGCTGTGCCAATGCTAATGGTTATTAGCGAAATTGGTCAGTGGGATGCATTCGCAACACGCGTTTTGGCCGCCATTGGTGCAGAACGTTCTTGGTGACCTGACTTTACCCTGCAAAGGTTTGGAGGCGCTAGTGGACTGGACAACGTCAGGGGGAGATCGCTCCCTTGGGGGTATTGGCAGGCCCTGACGTCAATGGCACCATGTTGAGAACCTCCTCATACAAGCATCGTTGAACACTTCTAGAGAACTTCCTGCAAGAAAAGCCGGGCCGGCGTCAAATGTGAGGCCAGGGTGCGCCAACACTATCTACAAATCACTGCAATGGCGTCTCTGGGGTACTTTTCCGGATAGACGTGGTGCACAACATGGTGCGAACGTCACGTCTCCAGATGCAAAAAGGCCGGCATGCAACTTCTTGGCCGCTGTAAACATCTCCAGGTCAATCATGAAATCATACAGGGGGCGTGACCTGAAGGAGAGTCTCAGAAAGCTATGTTGGCAACATCTGATTTTCTCCCCAGTCATTCGCTTCTGGCCACAGTGAAGCCAAAAGGGACGAAGTAGCCGACACAATTTGGGCGCTCGCCGCGCCTAAACGGCTTGCCTCTAACACCCATCCACTGCCATGGTTGCCTCCGTTCGCCCCACTTTCATGGTGGATGAATATGTTACCCTCTTCGGTGATGCCAAAGTGGGATTCAGACCCTGCGACTTCACTCTCATGGGGGTTCCGTTGGAATCATAGTAGGGAACCGCCCAAAGCTTGAAAAGTATGCGTCCGAGCAAACTGCCTTGACATGCAACCATACCTTATGCGAATCCTTTCAGGTCAAGGGCATTCAGGGCATTCCTTCCACACATGCTGGGGCTTGGCGTGGAGGAGGCATACCCGTGCACCAAGCCAGTTCCTTTAGGGACCTCAAAAGGGCCACGTTGGAAGACCCACAATCCCTAGAATAAGACCTGTCCACATCGGGTTGACACCAGCCCAAACCCATTTCATTTCAGGAACATCCAACAGCCTGTTTGGACCCATTGGGGTGTTAAAGAAGTAGCTGTGGCTCAAAACCCAGATACCTTGTTTTTGGAGAAAAAAACATGTCCTTCTTGAAAAAAGATCTGGGCGGCTTTCGACTGGGTGTCGTTTCGACCAGGGCTTCGTCTGTTCCCGCCCTCGGGCCTTCACCGAAAGTGGGCTTTTGGAGAGCAAGGTCTTCAGTACCGAGCTGGACCACTCGGTCTTCTGCTTCTGCAGCTGCGCCACGATCTCCTGGCTCTTTCTCCGGCCCGTGAGCACGGAAAACGTCGCTTTTGATGGCCAACTCCTCAAAACAACAAAAAAAACAATCTGAAGGTGACACGGGCCTCCGGACAAAGCGGCGGCTCCTTCCCCCTATTACCGCGCAAGCGGGGTGTCACGGGCCAGCCTTCGCATCGGACCAAGTCCGGAGTGACATTCTGAAAGCGGAACAGCTACTGAGGACACTCACAGAGGAACCTCCGGGCATTCGCCCAACTTATGACTCGCCATGCGACCAATGCGCAACGGCTGGGATTTGGCCGGATCTCCGTAACTTAAGGTACTTGGCAGATATGTCAGGCTGCAAAAAGGAAATGAAAGATTGGTCGAGTGGGATCAGACATTTCAATGCATCGAATCAAACACTGTTCTCCCGCAGCCAGATTTAGCAACTCAAAAGTGGCAGTCTGCATAAATTGCCTTCAGCTGCTTGCGTGCTGGTGCTTTCTTCCTCGCAACATCCGAATGCAACCACATGCTCTCAGCATCTAATGTTGACTCGTTGACCCCGTATTAATGAACCCCAGCTTATCAATAGGAAGGGGGTTCCCCTCCAAAAGAGATGAGCCCCCACTAAACCCAAA
>CAUJNA010000791.1:50000-65000 GCA_963377175.1 Effrenium voratum | reverse complement strand
ACTGTGCCTGCTACCAACTCCACTTTGATGCGTTTAGGACGCGTGTCAGGGATTGGCACGGGATCCTGGCGCCAGAATGGTTTCGACCGAGCAAGACGCCTCCGAATGACCACCCCTAAAACGAAGATCACTTGGCATGGCGACCCGAACGCACACCTTCCAAAACACTGCGCCTGCGAAGCGAAACACCATACCACGCCTCAAAAGCTACAATTTTCACACGGGGGCACCCAACACAGCATGTCGCAAGTCATACAAATTGCACAGTCTAAGCCTTCTTCAACGGCAACGCGAGACCGCTGGCGGACGCTTGCTGCGCACTTGGGGAACGTGTTCCCAGGAGTGATAGAGCCCGTTTAAGATCAACAGGGGGAATAACAACAAATTCTTAACCAGGTTCCATCCGGACAAATGCAATCTGCCTTGCTCCTCCAATTTCTGTGGGGGGGCACGGCTCCTCTGCTGGCGTGGAGGGGTCGGCGAAGCACTGCTTGATGGCATCAGCATTCGCCTGCAAGATGTGGGGGTGCGAGTTGTCCATGAGCAAAACCACCCTCTTCTTTCGCCGCATAATAATTTATAGTACGGCTCTGAGGTCAACTTTTCTAGAAGCATGACAATGCAGCGCATCCAGAATTATTCAAGCCCTGATTCTCTGACGGAACGCTGCCCCAAAGGAACAGAGCCTGATACTACAATCCATCAAGGGTTGAGGTGTCTAGGTGCCAAATTGAATCTTAAATGGTTAGGCCGCGCAGCAAGCACCAAGAAAACAAGAGCAAAGTTTGGACAACTTCTCTTCAGCAGTCATAAGCAGTTCACTCATGATCACTTTTTCGGCAGCTGATACCAAATAACAACCAGCCGCCCGAGGACAGTTCGGATGGCAGTCATCCCTCTTCACGAGTTGAACTTTTTACCCTCTCCGAGCTTCCCTTGCGCGGAGCTGGCGGGGAAATCAATGCCGAAGCCTAACAGCAGCATTTGCCCAAGGGGTCGGCCGAGGATTTGCAGACATAATGACATGCGTGTGTGGAAACAACTGGGGCCGAAGAAGCAAGGACGGGTAACAATGGCACACGTGTCCTTTCTCATTCTGTCATGCCCTCTTCCTGCGCATGTAAGCTGGCAAGAGATTGCCTGGGCGCTCTATGCGGCACAGGGCCGCCGCAAGAAGCCTGTTGTGTAGTTGGCCTCCAAGTTTCTTGCTGCAAACCTGCCAACGCTCTCCACTTCCCAACGTGGAACTCCCCAAGTCGCCGCTGTCATTGGCTCATCCGTAACCCTGGCAGCTCAAAGGAGGCCCCGGTCTCCGCCTCCAACTGAGCTTTGGCCGTGTCGGGCTTGGCACCGGCGGCCACCTAGCGTCATGCTGCAGGCCCGCGCCGTGTCGGCAAATATGGGACCTTCACTACATGGTTTTTTTTTGTTTTGGCGCCTGAGCCTCAATGCCACAACTGCACAAAACAACTGCAACCAGGCCCCACATCTGGGGCACAGAGAAAAGGAATGCGTTCAGCTGAGGTTTCTTATGTTTATAGCTTCAGGGCTTACCCTAAGCTACAAACGAGTGTTGGAGGAGAGCCCAGCTTGGTGCCTCTGCATGCGCCAACTGAACAAACCGCAAGGGGGTGGCGCGAAAAAGCCTCGGAAATGATCGCTGAGACGGTCTCCATGGTTGGCTCCGCGGTGCTGAGCTTTTCCTCAGACATCACGAGGAAACTCATCCAAAATCAGCCAAAACGAGTGATGCTAAGACTTTAGACTTTCAAAGAGAAACACTGGTAGCTTGTGTAATGCAAACAATGGTCATATCATGTTATTTTTGTTGGCCTCCTTACTCACGCACCAAAAACGCGAAGCAAAGGCCAAAGGGTTAGCTTTGAACAAGTCATCGGCCTGATTGACGCCCCTGCAACCAGCGACCATCAGTAGAAGTGGGGAACCCGCTCTGGACATGATGCAGCGGATGCGCAGCTTTCTTGAACCGCTGAAAGGGGGCGTCACGAAGTATGCGTTTCCCGAACCAGGCAAGTATATCTCACTGCATGTGACCAGTTTTTCAGCGGGGGAACCCAGCAAACCCCAAAAAGTGCGTAAGTCATTGAAGACCATACTCACTGAATGCATGATCTATTGCTTTCTCCCGCGGAATGAGTCACTTCTTTACCAATGGCAGTATTTGTCCAATCGTGCTGGATTGCAACGTGGTGAACATTGACTGTCGGCCCCTAGTATTGGAACAAGTCACTGATGACTTTCAGTGGCTACAATGATAGTTTTGCATGGCAGAGACGTGCAGTCGCTAGTGCATGTTCACAATGAAGAAGTGCAAGCAAAGGTAAACGGCTACATAAGAGTCCATAGCAAGAAACATGCGGCTCGCATTCTCTTTTCCATACTGTACTGCAACTAGGTTGTTCACCAACGAATGGGTGAATGGCAACCTTCGGCTAGTAAAGGGCCCCCCCGCCCAGGGGTCAACAAAAAAGGCACCCAGAATAAAGGTCCCTGGCGCAGGTCGATTAGTTTAGTTGTGCTAAGAAATACTGGGGCCAACTCTGAGAATCCGTTTGATTTAGCATTGCTGGAGCTTCCTTTTGATTGGACTTCTGGGACTGACATGTTCATTTGGTTTCGCATTGCTGGATTTCAGTGCATTGTGTTCAGCAGAGCTGGAGCTTCTTTTTAAGATGTTGATTTGAGTTTCCATTTGATTTAGTGGACTTGAGTTTCCATCTTATTTAGTATTGCTGGAGCTTCCTTCTGAGTTTGGAATCGAATATTAAATCAACTGAGATCTCGAAACAACATCTCAACAGGAAGCTCCGGCAATACTGCCAATCAAATAAGAACTCAAATCCAAATCTTGATTGCGGATTTGATTTAGTAATTTGGTTCTCTGATTCAGAATTGGTGGACCTGAGTTCCATCTGATTTAGCATTGTTGGAACTTCCTGTTGAGATTTGTTGAATTGAGTAACCATTTGATTTAGTATTCGTGGGCTTGAGTTTCCATGTGATTAATTGCTGGAGCTTCCTTTTGAGCAACAAAATTATTGGGCTCATGTCTTTCTTTTGGAGGGGGTCTGAAGTACTATCCCTTGTAGGGTTTGATTGCAGGCAGTTTAAAACAAAAGGCATGTAAGAAAACATGACTTTGGGGAAGCTGAACATATTGCATTCTGGAGGCTCAATCATTTGGTGACGGTGTTGCCGTGAAGACATGCTTTGGTTGTCTGGGGGAGGCGGGCTCAGCTCATCTTTCCAGGTGCTTGTTTCAATCTTGGGCCACCCGTCTGCCTTTCTTTCGGGATATTTCGGGATCCATCTGTGATCTGACAGGTGCTGGAAGCTAGGCCTCACAATTCCCAAATGCCAACTCGCACCAATATCCTCTAGCCCTTGTGCCAAGTTGCTGCTAGTAAAGGCAACTTCTCCGAGGGGCAGTAATGGGTTGCCACCTCAGCTGGGAAGGCATGACATGGCAGTCGGCCTAGGATGCTCATCAACCTGATGTCCCTGGATTCAGTTGTGATATCCCTTGCGCTAATGTGGCCATTGGTCCCAGGCTACCAGTTCGCAAATTGTTTGAGCGGTCGCATCACGAGATCCTTCTGAAGGCTGTGATTGCAATTGGCTGGCATGACCCGTTTAACTAGCATGTGGATCCCTTGCTCCCTTCCGTTTTGGATTCCTCACTGCATCCCCTCCCTCAGCTCCGCGTGTCAAGGTCGGGTTTCAATCACCTTGTGGAAATAGCTGCTCTTCCCCAAAAGCGAAGGAAAGCCTCGGCCCCATACATGGGACACCTCTGTTGATCAAGCAGGGCTGTAGTGAACCCACCCCCCTATAACTATGGGGGCACGCAAAGGGAGCCTTGTGTTTGTAGCTGATTTTCAACCGAGCCCAGTGCTAAACAATAGTCGGGGCCCTGGGATGAGTCCGTCGCATCAACTGACATGATATGCACTATGCACGTGATTGAGGGAAGCGTGAGGCACGCGCAAGGGACACGGGACACCTCGGCAAACCGGCTCATTCAAACCACTAGCCTGTAAACTCCCCAGCCACCGGTCCAATAGTGTCAGCAACCAGACATCCCTTCAAACAATGCATCTTCGAACAAACAACCCCCTGTAAAAAACATTGGCCAAAAAGCAACTCATTTTAATTGCCACTAAAACGGTCCAAACCCCAAAAAGTGACTAAAGTCACGGAAATCAGGAAATAAGAAACATCCCAGCAATCCCAGCAAAAGCAAGGAATGCCGGAAGAACTGGGTGAAAGACCGCGTCCGAAGTCCGAGCCGCGCCGGCGTGCAGGGCATCCGCCGGCCCCAACCGGAGCCCCGTGAGGCCCAGCAGCAGGCCCACGCTGCTGCCCGCCTTTAGCCTACGCCGCGTCAGGTGGCCCCCGGCCACCAATTGGCATGGCCACCAATTGTGTTTTTGTTGGGGTAAAACCCCCATCCATAGAAATCTGAGACTGGATTTGTGAAATTTAAAATACTGTACATATCAAAATTGAACTGAAAGACATGGATTTTCTTTGTGTGTTGGCCGCGCCTTTTTTGGGTAATGTTTCCCCTATATTTGGGTATGGCCGCGCTTTTTTGGGGTAAAACCCCCCTCGTACTTGGCCAAAGATAGTTGCCCCTGTGAACGATTTTGTTGCTGGGTGAGTTGAGGATTTGCGACCCGCATGATGCCCGTGTTGCTTCATCAGCTTGCGGAAGTCAATAATTAAGGTATGGGCCTCAAAGACCAGTCCTTGGGACTTGCACCCTCTTCTTTCTCCCTTTCTTTCCGTATCTCTTTCGCTTTAACTCTTCTTTCCCTTTCTTGGTCCCTTCCCTTTCCCTTGCTCTTTTCCTGTTTCTAGCTCTTCCTCCTTCCCCGTCGGCAGAAACATGATCTTTCTCTGGCTCTTTCTCTTGTTCTGGCTATCTATCTAGCTATCTAGCTAAACTAACCTGATCCAACCTGAATCCGTGTATATATATATATATATGTATCCATCTATCTGTCTCTCTACCATCTATCTTTCTCTCATCCATCTGTGTACTTAGACTTTCTACCTGTCTGTCTGTCCACCTATCCATCTATCCATCTATCAGCCCATGCATCTTACTACGTACACCAATATCTGCCTATGCACCTTAGCTATCTACCTACTATCTAACAAAACGGCATCTACTACCTGTCTATCTGTCTAGCAACCTATGACCATCTACCTATCTTGCTAGGTGCCGAGGCACCTGTCGCGCAAAGATGTCGCGAAACATGTTCGAGTCCGTGCCAGCGGGCCCACGTTCGCAATCGTTCCGAGCCGGTCGTCCGTCAGGCGTCGCTTTCAGCCAGCCGGAGAAGCCAAAACGCACAAAGGGTTGCTTCTGTTTCGCGACGTCTATTCCCCTTATCTGTGCGCTGAACTACTTTCAACTAGTATCCGCAATTGTCCGCAACACGGAAGTTCCTTCCAAACTTCCTTTGATCAAAACAACAATAATTAAAGGAAGTTTGGAAGGAACTTCCGTGTTGCGGACACGAATTGAGAGTAGTTCAGCGCACAGATAAGGCGAATAGACGTCGCGAAACAAAAGCAACCCTTTGCGCGTTTTGGCTTCTCCGGCTGGCTGAAAGGGACGCCTGACGGACGGGCTCGGAACAGGTGCAAACGCCACTGGCACGGACTCGAACATCACTTGCAACCGCATTCCCTTCACAAGCATCCTGCCTTCTAGCCGAGCACGCTCCCAAAACGCGCCGACCTCGAAGCGACTTTTTCGTGCAAGCGCGCCTTGTCAGCGCCCAGGTGGCCCCCACATCTGGGAAGAGACCAATGCCTGCAAGGCCAGAGGTTGGCGGGTTCATCGTTGGGAGCTCGTGGGTTGTGCATGGTCAGCTGGTGAGCTTGGCTTGTTGGTTTGTGGACTGCATGGCTTGCATGGCTTCCGCAGGTGCAAGCACCATTTGAAAAATGAGGTTGGTTGCCATCTTGCCCAGCGACCCTGTTTTGTGAACGCGCAGCATGCAAATTCATGACCTTGGCGCCTTGCGTCATTCCACTTCACCCGGGCGACGCGGCAAAATCAGTCTAGCATCCTTTTCAGGAGTCCGTCGACGCTTCATGTCAACCATGTTTCAGCGCGTTGAGCTCTTGCAGCTTATAGATTTATGGAAAGGAAAGCGTGCGATGGATCCAGGGCTCTTCCTATTAGCGCTAAGCGATGGTAAATTGCCAAAGGCTCATACCTACGGGTAAGTATCCAAATGGGGAGAACGCCCAAAGATGTGTTTGTTGTTTTCTTTTCGTGTCACGTCAGACATACTCAAAGATCTCGAGCCTCCCCGTTTCGCCTCCTGCCTGTCTCCGGCATCGCGAACATGGTCTTCTCTGTGGCAATGCGGATGGGGCTGTGGATGGACAACCCGACACCTCCACCCATGACCTTGGGATGGCTATAGCGACTGGAAGGGTACCTGTGTAACAAGGGTAGGGTACAGTGGATGCCCTACACGTTGTTCCTTTGTTCCCTAGTTGCAATATTTGGGGCATCACCCGTACCTGCTAAGTGGAAAGCAAAGGAAACCGAACCTAGTTGCCCTTCATCTTTATGGGAACTACTAGGAGCAACGGGAATGTTAGAGAAATATCCATGGAAGAACACGGCATTGGGCTGCCTTATTTTCCTGTGGCTTGGTTCTCAGAGAGAGAAACGAACTGACAGCATCCAAGCCTCAAGCATACACCCCAGGAGCCTGTACTGTTTGTGCAAGTGAGGAAGCTTAAATGTCCACAGGGCTATTCATGGGACAGAAATAACACTTCGCGATGCATGTGCAAGACTGGGATGCTCCTAGACCTAGTCTAGCTTGTTGCTACGCCGCAGACAGAGTTTCATGCTTCGGAAAGCACATCTTAAAAAGAGTGGCAGGGGAAATGCTGGTGTTGGCAAGGACCTTGCCACTCTATGATGTCCCTTTGACTAAGCGTGACCCAATTTAATTTTTGACCGCTGCGCCCTTGAGTGAACACCTTGACATCCCCCAAGTGGTTGGGAACTTGGCAGGTTTGCCACCGCTGGAGCAACGACGTTCACATGTTCCACTTGGATGCCAAGTATCGCATTTGGAAAGAAGTCGCTTCGTTCTGAGCCCGGTGTTCCAGGCCCACTGACTTTGATGGGAGCTTGGTCCGCTCGAAGCACGGCGCACTGAAACAACCCACGCCGAGCCTTTCAGTAATCGGTGAGCACGGGACTCTTGGCACCTTCAAACGGTGTGCTTTGATTGGGAAATCGCCATGTTTGCTCTCCCAAAACAAGACCGGCCTAGAGCGCGGTCATGAGCTTCGATGGAAATCCCTCGACTCGAGGCGGTGGGAACCTGCGCTGCCTTCATCTGCCCAGAGACCAGAACTGCCCTACTATGGATGAAACAAAGGTACTTCTCGGGCAAAATGCCGATCCAATTTCAGGTACCCCAAGTCTATTAAACAAACACCAGGGAAAGCACGGGCTCACATGTTAAGACAACGACTGCACTTGAAAGGAGACCGCCAACGTGGAGTCACTTTGCTGCAAGTTGGTGCAGGACCGTCACAAAGCACTGAGTCTGTTCCGCGCCAGGCAACGATGCCATCCCAAAGCGACACTTGCAGGACGCGGCTACGCTCGAAGAGGGTGGCGATCTCATAGTCCAGGGCATACCTTGAGCCACATTTAGCCAAGACGCGATCAGCCACCCTGGACCCTTGGGCGCCTCAAGGGAACACTCGTAAGAAGGAATTCCACACTTCCGTGATGCCGCAAGGCCTTTGAAATGACGAATTCCCCACAAGCACGTGGGTTGGCATCAAAGCAGGACTTTTCTACCCAGTTAAATGTCGATAGGCGGCACAGGCAAATGCTGCCGTTTCCTTGTCATATCACATGAAAGTTGTGCAGGGAGTCAATTACGCATCCGCAGAGTTTACACCAGGGCGAAACGATGGTTTCCAGCAAGACCT
Source organism: Effrenium voratum (assembly GCA_963377175.1). Lineage (NCBI taxonomy): Eukaryota > Dinophyceae > Suessiales > Symbiodiniaceae > Effrenium > Effrenium voratum. Next base: position 56,987 of record CAUJNA010000791.1, on the reverse strand, counting down.
GGCCTTGCAAAGATGAAACTCAAAAAGGCTCCGCTGAACTCGAAACCGGGATCCCAGGGAACCCTCCACTTGTCGCAGCCTCTCTAGGCGAAAATGTTGCTGGGGCGGGGTTCAAAACATGATTAGAGCTAGGCCCAGTCATAGAATGTATATTTTGCTGTCTGCTTCACATGGAGTCACTGGTAAAATGTAAAATGTATCCTAAGTCCACCCCAGAAAAGAAGGCAACGGACGTGTGAGCCAAAATGCTCCTCATAGAAGAAGTCCGCGGGATAGCTGGTGCCATCTAGCACTCCTGAAGTACCCGCCCCCCTCGTCCCCCCACCCCCCTGCAGATTCACAAGAAACCACTCAAAGCCCTTGTCAGAGGAATCTGTTGTGGCAGGGTTCTGCTTGGGGCTCCGTCTCTTGACTTGAAAAGCTGAACTTAGCAGCTCGAAAGTTCAAACCTCATCACTTCAATGAGGAAATTGGTGCAGAAAAGCATCGTAGGCTGGCGGCCAGCACATGACTACCCAAACAAGCCCGGGGTTAAAGCACTTCAACAGACACTTCGCTGACAAGGACAGTATAAAATTTATGAATTGTACACAAAGTAATGGGTTATCCATTTAGAGGCCGAACGTGATGGCACTTGGCCTGGTACCATAAATGCCGATTGGGGCGAAGCAAAGGGTTGGAACGAATCAAAGACATATGCATGTATATGCATATTGCATTGTTTTTGGTAGTAGCATTGTTGCTGCTATGATCACTGACTACTATCATTATGATTAGTCTCATCCTCCGTCTCACTATTTGTACTATTATCTTTATTTTTGTCATCACTACTATTGTTTGTATCGTGTTTGTTATTGGTGTGCTGGTAATATGTATACATATGTGTATGTGTATAGATAATTATATATATGTATGTATATATATATAGATATGTACAGTACTGTGCATCTGATTTGATGTTTGCCTCTTGGCATCTTGCGCCCTTGCCCTATCATGTTCCGCTCGCATCGTCGTTGCGGGTTTGTGCTCCTTGCCGCACCTCTGCCACATCGCCCCCGGCACACAAGGCCCGGCCCTCACCGTCCAGGAGCATCACTTTCGGCCCGCTCAGCTGCGAATAGGCCTGCCTCAGGGAAATTGGGTGACCCCCATTTGGGCTATAACAAATGGGCGTTGCCTAAAATGGGGTTCCGCTAAAGGCTGATTTCCTCGTGTTTCCCCTGAAAATGCCAGCCGAAACGGGTCCACCATTTTGAGACATTCCCAGATGGTCCCAAACGGGTCCCCAGCATCCGGCACATGATGTTCGATCTCGGTTCACGCTAACCCGTTGTTTTGGATTTGAGGGCCAGAGGCCATGGGCCCTGAAACCGCAAAAGGGGAGCCTCCGAGCCTGCACCTTCCATCAACATGCCAGGGAGACCAACCAAAAGTTGGACAAAAGAACAAGCGGGGATACGAAGGGAGCGGGGATAGGGGGGGGATTCCCTTGGCACCATTTCCCATATTAAACTTGATCAAGGTGCATTTAGGGGGAATCCTCCCGTATCCCTGGTTCCCCCTGTATCCCTGCTAGTTGTTTGCCCTGAAAAAGGGCAAAGGAGGAGCATCCAAGCCAAGCCGGGGCTCAACGGTGCCCGCGTCTGTGATGGCATGCACTTATGACAATCATGCACCACTTGTTCCGTGGGCGAGTGGTCGGCCAAAGCCAAGCAGGCCAGTGAGTGAGCAGGCGACATAAGGAAGAACACGCCATCACACAATAAACATGGAGCAGGGACCTTTTTCATGAGCCCCGGAGCTTGCTATAGCTTGCCTTTGGTGGCATTCAACCATACATACGGCCGACGAGGCATGCTTGGCACTGAGGCCGTGCTTTCTTTTGGGGCTTCACAGTGAGCCAGCCTGAGCTGATTGATCATCGGCAGAGACAAGGAGTTCCTTAGCCGACATCACTTGGCTCCCACGCACCAGCCCCCAACACTGACCCTCTGACCTCCATTTGCTCAAGCCCCTGGGATTTTTTTTTTAAAAACAAATGTGTCCAATAGTGATAGATTCCCTTTAAAACCAACAGGGAAAGTTAACACATTTTCTTAAGCAACAGGAAGCTGACCCACGGCCTCACCATTCTATCACACAAAACAAAACCCACACAGCGTCCCGGTACCCACAGCGACCAGGCTCGCTCGCCGCCAATTTGCCAATGCTTGCCAGGGACTGACACAAAGTAAAAACACAGACCATTCTAAAAGGCGGCGTCTAAACCGTGTCTTGTGCCTGGCAAATTGATCATGACCAAGCCTGGAGCAAACAACACTCTTGCCAACATGCCTGTCCAAAAGATGTGCAAAACACATAGCAAAACCACTGTGAGGGCCAACATCAAAAACTGTCGCTGATTCACTTCCTAAGCGAATCGCTCAATCCCCTCTAACATAGATGTGTATATATAGAAATACATACACATAAGTACCGTATAGAGAGAGATAGAACACCAGCTCAGCAAACAACCAGCCTGTCCGGGGTTCACTTTCAAGTCAGCTGGATGAGCATGCAAGAAGAAACGTTCGTAAGGTCAAGAGACCTTCCATCTGCTGGGCGGATGCACCTTTGAATCCTATCTTATCAATCGATTGCCTTCGGAGTGAGCTCGTTCAGTAGCCAGCTCCTTTCATTTGAGGGCAGTTACTTTGTGTTGCTCCGATTTCAAAACGGAGAAGCGGCAACCATGAGGAAAACTGAAGCTGAGGTTTGGTCGAGGGAGCAACACACCCTGTTTCAGGTACTTCATGGTACTTCCCTGGCTCCCTCAACCAGGGTTGGGCAAATTCTATTTGACCAACCCCCCACAAAATTGTTTGAAGAATGTATCAACTCACTTCTTGAGGGGATTGGCCAAAGTGCACGCTTCTTTGATTCAAACCGCTCTTCCCCAAAAGCGTGGTTCAGGTCCAGGAGTTTGTAAAAGTTGGCACCTAGCTGGGGGACCCTCAAACCGTCAAACCCCCAAAGACCCATGATCGCCTCGCTTCGCTTTGCCGTGGCTCAGCTTCTTGGGCCGTCGCAGCGTGAGCTTCGAGAGCGCCCCCTGCTGCTCCAGGCTCAGCAGCTTTTCCCCTGGCTCCGTTTCATCCTTCCTAAGGAGGGGGTTGGGGGGGGGATGCGAGACCCAAATTCCATTGATCTACCCTCCAGCGAACGGAAGTGCACAGACCCCTGTAAAAAGACTACTTTCCTCTTGGAAAGGGCCTTTTTGCACTTCCATGTTAGTGGTGGGAGGGTAGTCTTCCCAAGAAGGAAGATGAAACCATGAATGGAGGTCTCCAGAATTGTTCACCCCCCCTTCCAAAAAATCCATTAAGGGGGCGGGGATGGCCCCGTTGAGTCAAGAGACGTACCGAGACTCTCTGCCACTACATGCCGGAGGTGTGATCTCCAGGATTCATCCCCCTTGCCCCAATTCCATTTTTAAGGGTCTACCAGTTGAGTCATGAGACGCACTGAGACTCTCGCACCACTCGCCGGTGGTTTGTGGTTAGGTTTGTGGTGTGAAGGTTTGGTTGCTTCCCGTGACTCCACAAGAACCAGAACTTCCACTCCCCAAGCCACCTGACATCACTGGACTTTCGAAAATGTGACGCCAAGCTCGTGGCCATGGCCTTGCCGTTTTTGTGGGAGCTGCACCAGAGGGCTTCAGAAGCCGGAAGCCAGGTGTTGTTGGGGTGGTGTTCAAGGGGAAGACGGGGCGGGAAGCCGCCTGGGCCCCGAATCGAAGTTTGTGGAGGCACACCCTCAGAGTGGTGCACTTGCATTTGTCTCAAGTTGTCGTTTTGCTTGCTGGGCGCGGCTTTTTTGAAGCGGCTTCTGAGAGCTGTGAGCTTGCTTGAAGTTTCTAGGGTTGCTCCGAACCTCAAAGCGATCACCAAACAAGTTTCGTGTTGGATCCTTCTTGTTGAAGCTGGCCTCGAAATTGTCTCGAGGTTTGTTCTTTGTTGTTTCTTCTTCTTCTTTTTTCTTTTGCCGGGGGGTTGGCAGGCTGGTGAGAAGGCAGTGTTGGCACTTCTGGGGAACTTTCACTGGGGTTCGAGTTCGGAAGTCGGGCCGCGGTCCCCCCAACCTGCCTGAGCAGAAGCCCCGCGAGAGGCGCCGCCCACGCAAAGCCCTGCAGAAAGAGCAGGGCTTTTGGATGGAAGATCAACATAGCAGCCCCCCCCAAGTGGCGGTTCTAAGGCAAAAGCAAAGGTCCAAAGGTCATGGTGAGAAAAACTTTTGGAGCCAGCGCAGTTTCTATTCATGGACTCAAGGAACCAGCCGCCAGGCCTGACTCACACCCTGGAGACGAGGAATTTTCAAGCAAGGGACAGTCAGCGGTGACTTTGTGTCATACACCGCATTGAGCTCCTGAAAATTTGAAACACCCAATTTCTGAACTCATGTGTTTGAACCCTAGCAAAGTGACAAGCATGCGAAGGCTGCTTAAAGACAAATGTCTTTTGTTTTTTGAGAATAAAGTGTGTGGCAAGCATTTGAAGCCTTCATTTGCAACCGAGAAACGTGTGTGCATAAGTACCATAAGAGCAGCACTATGGGTGTGGGGTACTATGAAGCCAAATGAAGTCATCACAGGAGAATAAGGCGTGTTACTTTTTGGACCGTCATAATAAGGTCAAGCACTCATCGCCCATCCGGCCAAACCGCAAACCACCCAACACGCCAGCCCCTCTGACTGCTCATGACCCAATAGCCAAAAGCCAATATTGCCCACTCCTCACCCAAACACCGAGCATATCCAACAAAGCGAGCCGTGGCACAGAGCGCAGCAACCGAACCAAAGCGGCCAAGTAACTCGAACCAAGCAACCGATCAACCACCCAAGATGGAAGCAACAAATCAAACAAGCACACGAACACAAATACCCCTGCCAACCAACCAACCGATTGTTCAACCTTGATGTACATGTACATATGTATATAGATAGATATACATATATACACACATGTGGGCATGTATGCTGTTGTATATCCATATGATGCACAAAGTCTTATCTATATACACATACAAATGCGTATATACGTGTGTTTATCCCAAGTGCAACATATAACAGAGATTGCTCTGCCATTTGCGCCATGTGCCGTGATGCGTGTAGAGATCATACGCCGCAATGTCTCACAAAAACCATTGTGACAGGGACTGTGTATCAAAAGTTCCGACAAGGCGACAGATTCAATGGAACTGACCCCTGGTTGTCAGTGTTAATGTTCAATGAACAGGTTGTGGGCTGCTCCTCACATCAACGTTTGGGGGTCTTCCATGATTTGTGCGGCTGGCAATGATTCATGGCTTCTTTCCTGAAAATCTGTACCACGCCTGCCAGTTGTCCCAATGTCGATCTACGTGTCAATTTCGCCAATGTTTCAACTTCGACCTCGGTATCCCAAAAAATAATCTTCAACAAAGGCGTCCCACGAAGAACGGGAGTGCACTTCGCGTAAGTAACATGATATGTACTGCAAGGATCGATCAATAATTGGAATGGGGTTGTAGGGTAAACCGAGCTTTCACATCATGGCAAAAAATAATGGGAACCTAAAAACAATGTAACTCTATATAAACAAAATTTTCCAAACTCTGTGTTTCAACCCCCCCTCTCAAAAAATAATTTGTATTCCATTTAGCCCCACTGTGTTTCATATCAGCATATCGGCAGCCGCACCTGCGGAGCATCCTTCCTCTTTGGGGGCGGCGAAGCGGTCTGAGCCACGTCTTTCGGGTACTCAGTTGCCCTGGGACCCAGAAATGAGGGGTGGTCACCTCTTGGGGCCATGACATGACTACACATGGTGGCCAAAAAGTAAACGGTCATTTCAGGTCGATTCGTTTTGGGCAAGTGAGGTTAGCACATGTTAGCACCCGGACGCTCTGAGCTGAAATATGAAAAGCATCAGAACTTGCCCGCCTCATCCTCAAAAAACAGCCTGAATAAACATGTGGCTGCACGCTTTACAGGGTCTGCCCCTCATCCTCATCCACGGAACTGGGGACAGCTTCAGTTGCAAAAGTCAGGGCCAGAGCGCTCCTATTGACCAGGGTGACTCCTATTGACCAGGGTGCGCCCAAGTTCAATGCATGAAATCGTGTGACAAATTCGTCCCTTGGCTAAGCGAACTTGTTCCATCAGAATGAATCTCGAGCTGAAAGAGAGCCAATACTTAGCTTGCCTCTAGCTTTTGGTTTGGATGGGTGGTTTGGAGGATAAGCCACCTAATTACTCAGGTTTACCTGAAATCAGAAGCAACAAAGACAGCACTCAAAGGTCACCATCTGAATGAACAACGGCATCGTTTGCTGCCCGTTGGTGCAAAGAGGGGGTCTGACATCTGGAAAATGATGCAATCCGACCCCCCACAAGGGATAACACGTGCCTAGAACATGGCAGAGTAGCCCGGTCAAGCCTCAAGATTCCATGCAAAAAGGATTCATGACACTCAGGACTTGGCATTTCTCAGCTGCCCAATGGCCATGGGACAAAAAGGGCTTCCGTTCTTGGACGATTGAGTTTAAAGGGTAACCCTTCCCAAAAAAAAAGGCAGAACACAGGGGGCTCCACTGGGCAACCGGGTTTTTCCTGAACCAAACCAAAGGGCCATGACTCCAGGAAGTTACAGGCACTTGTAGCTCCAAGCACGAGCGCCGAGGCCTCGCTGAAGCGCAAGACATTTGGCAAAACGCATCTATGCCTTTGATAGGCTTGACCTCCAATGGACCAATTCCTTCTGAAAAGAGGAATCGGTCCTTTGGTGGTCCAGGTTATCCCTTGGCCACATGACCCCCAAAGGCTTGCCAAAAGCCTTTCTGATGCCCAGTCCATTACCATCTCCGCGCGCACGGCCTTTTCTCCTCGAAAACGCATCGATTTGTTCGGCGCCTTGTCAGACGCTGTTCCGCTGCCTTCGGTAAGGCGCGAAAAAGGACCGTTGCTCTTAA
>CAUJNA010000791.1:0-45000 GCA_963377175.1 Effrenium voratum | reverse complement strand
GAGAAGTCACCTTAGCAGGCAGAGTCACCTTAGGACACAGTTGAAGCACAGCCTCCTTAGTCCCAGAAAGGTGGCGAAGAAGCACCTTAAGCTTGTGAAGGTGATCTTGCGTCGGCTGAGAAAGTCCACGCGAAAGTTCCTTCGTCGCGAACTGTATATCCGGACGCACGCTGCTATACAGAAGTTGACCGATCAGTCACCGATACAACCGATGCTCGTCGGAAGTCAGCAAGTCTTCTGATTCGATCTTCTTCCGAAGTGAATCCGTGCCAGGCGTCGTAGAGACGCGACACTTCATCATGTCAAGCTCAGACAGCATTTTGTCGATGTAAGTGCTGGGCATGCTGATCTCAATTGACCCAGCACGGCGTGTGATGCATCGACCAAGGAAGTTCACAGAAGAACCTACGTCCAGAACTCCTTCTTTTCGAAGCAAGACACGCTTTTGAAGTTCCTCGAACAAGTGCTTGCACGGAAGCTCATCCCCAAACAGAAGCAGGTCATCCACGTAGCACAAGGCGTAAACACCATGCTTCGCGTTGAAGTACAGATTCGGATCTGTCTTCAGACGAACAAACCCGAGGTCAGCCATTACGTTGGCGAAGTGGTCTTGCCACAGCCTTGGCGCATTCTTGAGGCCATACATGGCTCGACGAAGTCGCCAGAGCACTCCGCCTTTCGGGTAATATTCGCCTGGAGGTATTACGAACACCTCATCTGTCATCAACGCGTGAAGAAACGCAGTGCTTACATCTCCAGCGAGGATGTACCAGTTCTTCGTTATTGCAAGCAACAAGAGAAGTTTCAACGTAACCAACGACGGTGTGGACGCGAAATTGTCATCAGCGTCCGAGACCTGGTCGAAGCCTCTTGCAACCAGCCTGCATCTCACGGAGTCGCCTTTAAAGCGCGTAACCCATTTGGTGCTTATGGCTGAAGCAACTTTCTCAGGAGGAAGTTCATCGACCTTGACCTCTTCGTACACGCCGAAGTCACGCATACTGTTCATTTCCTTGTCCATACCTGCAACTTCAAGCTCGCGAGGGAAGTCCGTTTCGTACCACAGAGAAGGCTGCAAGGCACGAAGTTCCTGAGTCCTCTCGCCCTCGTCTGCGTTCACAGACACCGGGACCTCAAGTCCGTCCTTAGTGGTGATGCAAGCATGATCAAGAACATGTTCGCCGAAGTCATCTTCGACGATCGCAGAGATTCGTTGAAAATTGGATCGGCTTTCGGGAAGTTCATCCGGCACATCACGCTTCAAGTCTCCAGGGGCGGGTCCAACTCTTTGAAGTTGGGTAGCCTGCTCATCTCCACATCAGCTTCCGGTGGCTCACGTTTTCTCGAGCCAGCGGCGTGAGGCATGACGGGAAGTGAGTCGTCGGCGTTGCCGTCCTGAAGTGCTGCAGGAGCCGGCGCGGGAGGCAGAACGAAGTCATCTGTCTCCTCGGAACGGCCCCTCGGATCCCAAGGCTTTGCGACGAAGTCTTTGAGCATGTCGACGTCCACCTGTTGTTCCGATGGAAATCGTCGCACGCTGCGCGTCTTCGTCACGCCAGAAGTGGTTCCGATGATGTGCATATCAGAAGTGGTATCTCTACCGAGCCAGAGACCAGGCTGCCAGGCAAGTTCAGCCTTTGACACCCTTCCGGAGACTCGGAAGAGAACAACCTCACCAAAACGACAGATTGCAGAAGTGTACCGTCTCGACCAACGACGTTCAAACAGAGTCAATCCGTCGCTTCGGATTGCGTAGCGATTGAGAAGCCATTGCGAGTGTCGAACCAACCATGTCATGATTGGCGAAGTCAACTCGATTTCACGGCCGTGTCGCTCTTGCAAGTCCTTACGAAGCGTTCGGATCTGAGCGTACAGGAGTTGCTGCGTGTTGCCGACAGCTCCTTGCGCCTGCTTCCACTCTACGGAAGAAGTGCGCAGACTAAGCCCGCCGAGGTCCGAAGTGACCTCTTCAGCTACAGCCTTGAGCGACGGTTCCGGGTCACACTCAAGTACCCCGAACGTCCGACCAGCCTCAAGGACAAACCGGCGAAGCTCAGCACGGGCATACACGGAGTAACCCTTGTTCGGGACTAGTGGACATTGAGAAGTGTCAGCTGATTCCCTGAAGGGTCCGTGATGAAGCTGTAGTCCATCTGCAACACAGGCTGCTTAGTGCGAAGTTTTGCCGAGTGGTTCTGACGAGACTTCGCCTGCACGCAGTGAGTGCACCAGCTACGAAACGGAAAGTGCGTAAGTAAGTGTTCGGCACGCTCCAATTCCGTAGGCTGCTTTGGCTGCGAAAGTCCTCGAGCGACACGCGCCTGGACATCGCCTTCTTCAGCCTCTGGAAGTGGCAAGTTGCTCCGGTGAACGTGACCCCGATGTCACGCTTGGCGCTCGGGTCGTTGAAGTCCCACGTGTCCTCAAGCCATTGGTCGCCGGCATCCGTGAGAACCATGGTCATTCGACCGTTGCCAACTTCCTCTTGCGGGGGTCCATCCTGAAGTTCAACCTCTGTTGGAACGAACATGGTGGATCGAGGTACATGATGAAACCTGATCCACATCAGAGAGGTGCTCAGCCAGAAGTCGTGAAGTCCAGTCTCCGGATCCTTCGACTTCATCTGCTCAAGGACCATCTTTCTAATGTTGTCCATGTTTCCTTCAGAGGCCATCTGAAGTTTGCGACGGAAGTCATCGCTGTATCCTCCATTGGCCGAAGCTCGGGCTGAAGCAGAAGGTTCCGCGACAGTCCGCTGAGGTGGCCTGGAAGAAGACGCAGCGCTCGAAGCTGGTTGCGCTGCAGAAGTGGCATCTGCAGCGACGGGTTCCAGCTGAACGTTCCTAAGCTGGGGCAAAGTACTCTGCTTGCCGGTCAGCTTCTTTCCAGTTGGCCTTGAAGCAAGCACGAATTACGTGCGCCCTTTCCAGAAGTCCGCATATGCTTTATGCGGCTCCTCCGAAGTGCGCCAGTTGTCAACTACAACTTCTTCGCGGCCATCGGAGTGCGTCATGTAAGTTCGTCGCTCATCAGCAAGTTGCTCCAAAGTCACTGGCCTGTCGGAAGTACCTTCAGGAGTGAACAGAGCTTTACGTGGCCTCTTGTGGTGTCTCACCAGCGTGTTCCTTGCTGAGTCGAAGTGCCATCGATCAGCATGATAGTACACTGGCTTGAAAGAAGTTGGCGCAACCAAGTTGGAGTCTGGCCTGAACTGCTCATGGAAGACCTGACTTACAAACTCATAGTCAGACTTCTCGAAGTTCAGGATTCTTGGACACATGAACAACAACGATCCACATCTATGAAGTTCAAGATTGGATCCCTCGGGTGTCTTCAGGTGAAGTTTCTTTCCAAGTGACACCTCAAAACCTTGTCCAAGAAGTCTTCCAACCGACACAACAGGGTAAGGAACATCACATACATAAAAGCGCAAGTGAAGTCCAACTCCGCCAATCTCCATGCCAACAAGTTTCCGACCGTATACATTCAGAAGTTGTCCTGATATGCTTCGAAGTGGAGGTGGCTTACCGGTCAATGGCAGAAGTGGCCATGCCGGTGCGAAGCTTCTGGGGCAGCAGTTTGCCGCTGCACCAGAGTCGAAAAGAATCCACTCCGAAGTGTCAACCATGTGTGCAACCAAGTGTTGTTCAAGGAAGTAACCATGAAACTCAACGTCCAAGTGACCTAAGCCAACTGAAGTCAAGCTCACAAACTCATCCATGTGAAGAACTTCACAGTTCTCCTCAACACCATCATGCAGAAGTGGTGCCATTGCACACTCAGTGGATGAGCACAGGTCACTGTGAAGTACCGTGCTCAAATCCGACTGAGCTTTGTTCTCATATGGAAGTTGGTCCGAAGTGTCAACCAAGCTCAAACCACGCAAGTCTGGCAAGCTCAAGCCAACATCAACCATGCAACGGAAGTCACTCCAACCTGCAAAGTCAACCAAACCAGAACCGCTTGAAGTCGAGGTACACGAGAAAACGCCTGAGTGAGCAGGTTCAGGAAGTGAGTGTCCTGTGGCTCCTGTTGCAATTGCATTCAACGTCACTGCAGCGAGAAGTATGCTGGGGGAAGCCTTCATCTTTGCCTTAGGCATGGGGGCCTTGAAGTGTGACAGCTCCTACAGTTGGCTGCGAAGTGCTTGGCTCAGCAGGTGCCTGTGGAAGTTGGGCCGAAGTTCCATGAGTCATCTTCATCTTCCCAAGAAGTGGGGTCCCAAAGAGCCCCAATGGACCATTCATCAGAAGTCCACTCATCATTCCACATGTCGCTCTCATGCCATGAAGTGTTCCATGAATCATCGAATGACTCACCTGAAGTTTCATCAACAGCACTGACTCTCTTCCAAGGACAAAACTGAGAAGTATGCCCCTGTGTCCCACATGACCAGCATGTCATGAACCCTTTACCTGAGGCCGAAGCGCTCGAAGTGCTGTACTGCGAAGTGTTCTGCTTTCCTTTGCCTTTGAAGTTCGGTTTACCTTTACCTTTGAGCCCTTTTGCCTTTCCTTTCATGAAGTTCCAGTGACCGAAGCCACCCTTTCCTTTGCCTTTGTTGCCTTTCTTGCCTTTTCCTTTGTTGAAGTACGAATACTTCCCTTTGCCTTTAAGTGCACCTATGTCCATGGGAGCTGCTCCGTTTGATTGTGAAGTGGTCAGGATGTGACGCGACCTGAAGTACTGAACCAACACCTCACGAGTGGCCTGGTAACTTTGAAGCGCATGCGCGTTGAGACGAAGGTGCTGCTGAAGCGCGCCTTGTGTTTTGTTCATCAGCGTTGCCACAAGTACACTATCGGGAATTGGAGTTCCTGTTTGCCTTTCGTACTTGGCCTTAACTGTCTCCCAGGCGTTGAAGTCTTGCTCAAAAGTGCTTGTGTTGAACTTCCAGTGTAACAACTGAGTCAGAAGTGACACATGTCTGGTGGCATCTGGTAGTGAAAATTGGCGATGAAGTCGGCGCCAGGTCTCAAACCCGTGGCCTCCTTCATTCTGCCTTACCAGAAGTCTGGCACTATCTTTCGTCAGATTGGCTAGCAAATAATGAAGTTTCCTAGAAAACGTCACAAGTCTTTGCCTAGCAGCTGTATCAGTTGCGATACCATCGAAGTGGTCATCCAGGATTGGGTCAGCAGAAGTTGCTGATCTTTCCAGAATGGGAATCACTGAAGGCTCAAACATAGAAAGATAAGTGCGGAAGTTCCATTCCCATTCCTCCCAGGATGCAGGGTCACCATTAAATGGGTTCGGAAGTGGAAGCCTAAGCTTCCCACCGAATTCCGACTCCAGCTCTGCCATTGGTTTCTGTGCAGTCGAAGTTACCTAAGTGACCTCCTTTGATTTCTCAAAAGTTGGGCTCTACCGAAGTCCTACTGGAGCACTAAGCCTCCGCTACCATGAGAAAATCCAAGTTGATCAGAAGTGATGCAAACAACACTCCTACTGTATGACCACACTCAACCCTGAAGTACCCTAGCAGCTCCCTATTTTCCTCTGTGCACTTGAGCCCTTGAGCCGAAGTGTCATGGTGAAGTATATATATTATGGGGTGTGCCATGCATGCAATACTTTGACACAAACAAACAAACAAACAAACAAACAAACAAACAAACAAACACAAACAAACAACCACAAAGACACCAACCACACAAACACACAAAGACACCAAACACACAAACACACAAACACACAAACACACAAACACACAAACACACAAACACACAAACACACAAACACACAAACACACAAACACACAAACACACAAACACACAAACACACAAACACACAAACACACAAACACAGACACAAACACACAAACACACACAAACAAACACAAACAAACACAAACAAACACAAACAAACACAAACAAACACAAACAAACAAACACAAAGACACCAAACACGCAAAGACACCAAACACACAAACACACAAACACAAAAACACAAAAACCCACAAACACACAAACACGCACACACACACAAACACACAAACACACACAAACAAACAAACAAACACACACACACACACACACACACACAAACAAACAGAGTCACACAGACACACAGACACACACACACACACAAATAAACAAACAAACAGAGGCACACAGACGCACAGACACGGTTCAGGAAGCCGAACAAGACCAAGGCCAAAGGACGGCCAAATCGGGGGATAGACGTGAGACGTGAGACCACCTGTCCAACTCGCCGAAGCCGCCCGAAGCAACCGGCCGATGGCCGATGGTCGATGGTCGTCCGAGTTGCCGCCTTTGACACGGGGCCTCGAAGCTTCATCAGCCCTGTGACCACCTCATCAAGCTCCAAGACACCGCCCATGTCGGCGTCCAGAACGTCGAAGAGGTCGAACCTGCAACCAGAAGCCCAAAACCCAAAACCCCCAAAAACAAAAAACAACTCGGAAAAGAGGTTAGGGCCTTGTTTGGCCTTGATTAGGTCTCTTGATTCCTAATCTTGGGGTGTGCTAGCAGTTGGCCGGGCTCGCCAAGCTCACATTGGTCAGTCTCATCCCCTGTACAATGAAAATCAATAGGGGGGCCAACCCTTGCACGTTCCAGGGGTTCAAGATGGGATTCATAAACATGCTAGAAGGGAGGCACGAGCTAATCACTCAGGTTGCTCCCCCCCTTTCTGGTGAGGTTGCGGACCATTCAGCATGCCAACGCGTGCCGAAAGGATATTTGGCGGACTGCCCGTGACTTAAAGGATGCACAACTCAGCCTTTGGGTCGTCATGTTCCTACCCAGGCACCCGGGGTCTCTTGAGATGACAGCCGAATAAATGAGCTGCGTACAAAGATTGCAGCCATACACACCCAAAAGTGATGGATAGAACCCGCAAACTGCAACCACCCAGTCTAACCTGTCACTTCCTAGTGGAACTTGTTCTCAGTCCAAGGCGCTTGTTGGAGACGTCCACATCAGCGCTCTCCAGGATCGCCCTCAGGAGAAGCCGCGTGCGCAGCTTTCCAGCTGGATGGCTCGGGAACCGCAAATCAGGGCTCGGCAATGGGCAAATGAATGAAGCTCCCAGCACTAGTTTGGAGCACGCCCCTGGTACTAGGACGGGCTTAATGATTGTGGGGTCAACCATAGGTAGATCATCTTGGATTACTTGCTAAGTTGCTCCCTGCTGTGGATGGACGAAATCCTGCACCGCTTTGAAACCAAGAGAGTCCACTGCTTGTTGGTATGTGCGTTGGAATCATCATTCCAGGGCCTCTTAGGTGGTGCAGGATTTCGTCCATCCACGGTATTAATAGGACGGGCTTAATCCGGGGTCAACCATCAGATCATCTTGGATTACTTTGCTAGGTGTGTGTGTGTGGGCCGTCTAAGGCTGCGATGAGGCAACCAGCTAGGCGATCCAAATTTTGCCAGGAACCACCCCACAGCACTTCAAGGCGTCCGGGCGCAGAGAGATCAGCATGCTACAAGAAATCGCCGCAGGAAGGCTTTATGCACAAGGCGTTGATGTTAGGAACGACCTTTCTGGGCATGGAGTTTCAAGGAGTTGATGTTTGGAACAAACTTGCTTGGTACACATGGAGTTGACTTTGGCATTATTTTGGGCTTGGAGGGGTGCATAGATTTCGCATCGTAGTAGCTCTGGCTGCTGCCGACTCCGTTCGTGCTGTAAGTGAACTGACCACAACTTGTCAAGTCATTTCCTAAACACCATCCCGCTGGAGATGATCTTAGAACCTGCTCACAATGACTCATCAGCTAGCCCCCCCCATAGGTTCGACATGTGTTCGGGACGTATGTATGTGCAAAACCACTTACATGGCACAAACACATAGATAATATGGAATGACCCTTTTGAAACAACACTTGGCAAACAAACATCAAACATTGGCTATCCACCGTGATGCTCAAAATGACCAAATTCCCAAAGTAGGCTTTTAATATATGGATATAAACATCTGAATCCAGTATAGTCATAGATATTCAGTTATGCATCTATGGAAAACAGCTGTTTACATGTGTGTATATATAATATATATATATATATTGTATATATATATATGTGTGTATCACGAAATTCATCCACAGAAAGGTTGGGGCGGATTAAATCGCGGTCAGCCGGCAAGAACTCGGGCAGCTGGAGCCACTGCATGAAGGTTTTCCGGTCCACACTGGTGCTCCGCCTTAATGCTTCGAACCTCGGGAGCTGGCGTTTGTCTGGCAAAGTTTCCTCCCTCCCCTCCCTCCCCTCCCCTCCCCTCCCCTCCCTCCCCTCCCCTCCCCTCCTCTCCCCTCCCCTCCTCTCCCCTCCCCTCTTCTCCCCTCCCCTCTTCTCCCCTCCCCTCCCTCCCCTCCCCTCCCTTCCCTCCCCTCCCTCCCCCTCCCCTCCCCTCCTCTCCCCTCCCCTCTTCTCCCCTCCCCTCTTCTCCCCTCCCCTCCCTCCCCTCCCCTCCCTTCCCTCCCCTCCCTCCCCCTCCCCTCCCCTCCTCTCCCCTCCCCCCTCCCCTCCTCTCCCTCCCCTCCCTCTCCTCTCCCCTCCCTCCCCTCCCCTCCCTCCCTCCCCTCCCCCCCTCCCCTCCTCCCCTCCCCTCTTCTCCCTCCCTCCCTCCCCTCCCTTCCCTCCCCCTCCCCTCCCCTCCCCTCCCCTCCCCTCCCAATGGTGAAACCCAACGGAACCCACGAAGCTTCATGTTTCGGAGTCAAAGGGAGCCAGGTGCTTTGGAGCGCGAGGCTTTGTGACTTTTGGTGTTTTTTTTGCCAATCATGGAAAGGTTTGCTTGCGACTTGTTTGCCTGTTTTCGAGGGGTCCAAGAGGCTGGGGGACCAGTTTGCTGTCAAGTTGGATGACCCCACAATGCTTAATCGCGTAATCCCCTCAGACAGCCCTGCGCCTTAAACATGTTACAAGACCAGGGCAGCGGATTCACCAGCAATGCAGACGTACTGCAGCAATAAACATGTGCGGCACCGCAAACCAAAGCACCCCAACATCTACCCCCCCCCCCCGCCCTCTTTCTAAACTTGGATTAAGGGTTCCCGTGCACGTCCGGCCCCATGTTTTGTTTTTGTTAGGAGAGTGGGTTTGCTGGGCTCGTGGCTCGGGGCCTTCACCGAGTCGCTGCGTGCGCCAGAAGAGCTCGTCCTGACACCTGTGCTGGGTCCTGCAGGTTCCAGAAACGAGGCAAATTTCAGACCCGATTCCATGTGAAGGGGTCACTGGATTTCCCCCTCACAAGTTGAGCAACTTACTGGTGATGTCCATCGGAAGTTCCAAACAAGGAAATGGAGGAAACCCAGTTCATACCCAGTGATTCCATTTACTTGTATAGGCAAGCAGGGACCACCTTTACAACTCAAAAAACAAATCTTGTCGTGGGAACTGGGACGCAGTGGAGAGATTCAGCCTTCAGCCATCGTTCAAGCGCAAAACATCTTCATAGCCTGCAACCAGGTTGTTCGTGTGAAAATAAATGCTGGAGAAGTTGAAACAGGGATGCTCGGAAGCCCTAAAAAAGGAGAACAAAAGGCCTCAACGTCAAGTTTCCACCCGTGTGGTTTCCTGCAGTTGTTTTAGGTTCCGAGCAACCCTGAGCTAACACATTTCAGACGTCTGTCTCCCCGCCCTGAAATTCAGAAATGGCCTTTCACCAGTTTGGGCCCCACCAAATTGAAAAGCATAGTTGACCATTTAGACAGGGGAGTCACTGAAAAACTGACCACAGTACTCCAAGAAACTGCTGCAACGAATGACCCATGGCACCACGGTTTCGAAGAAACTGGCCCTCCAAGGATTCCGGTAAAAAATCCTGCAAAGGTCTGTTTACTGTTGGGCCCACAGAATGGCATCGGTTTCCTTTTGATTTCCCGTTAAAACCACAAAACAAATCGGGGAACTACCGCGCCTCGGGAAAAAAAAGACACGCCGACGCCGCCCATCTGCATTGCTTTGTTTTAGTTGGTACCTTGATTTCACGCAACCCTTACTTGGCAGTTTGGATTGGTGGCGGGATTTGAACCTCTCGGAGTGGGAACGAGTCCGACTCGCAGACTCCTCCAGGTGGCAGAGTTGCCCCGCACCAGGCCGCTGAGCCGCGAGGCGATGCTCAGGCGCCCTGCAGGGACCCTTGGAACCTTTGGGGTTTTGGTTTTGATGGGAGGCCAAAAAAAGGAAAACCACCCAAGACACATTTCTCACTTGCCCAAAGGACCTGGACATGAAAGGTTAACCTTTTGGGACCTCCACCAAAAATGGACCAACACAGGAAAACCAAAAGGTCAAAAGGTCGGTTTTGAACAACTGAGATTTTCAAGAAATGGCCCGGCCATTGTAAGACACGCTGATGTTGGCCTTTTGTGAGTTGGTACCCTGTTTCGGCTGGTGAATCTGAAAGGAAACCGACCAGTCCTTTGCAAGGTCCACATGGGTCCTCTATTTTAAGACCAAACCAAATAAGTGACCACCTTCTTGTCGATGGACCCAAGGCAAACAAAGCAAAGCCAAACGGAGAAAAGGTCGATTCGAAGCGCCTGGGGCGAGGAGGCCCATTTGAGAGGATCCGGATCACTTTTAGAAACTTGGGGGGCCGCCCCCTAGTAACCAGCCAGGCTGATCCAGGGTCAACATGTCCTGTTTTTCAACGACGGCAGTCAGGGGACAGGGCGTTTCTAAGTCGATGGCACCCCCCGCCCTGGCTTCCGAGTGGGGAAAGGGTATGCCCAACTTGTGCCCAGTGGCGGTTTCAATTGTCTGCCTGGCGCGGCTCTTGGCCAAAGTTGGGTAGAGCACAAAGCGACAAGAATGATCTGGCCTAAATGGCCGTGGATCAAAACCAATCATACCATTGTCTATTTTTAGTGGGGATTGGGATGTTCATTGGGGGTGCGGGATTTTGACCCATGGCCTAAATAGGGGGGGGGGATGCTGGAAGCTCAAGACATGATGCGTCCTTCGGACCTAAGGCTCGACCAACCCTTGGCGTCGATAGATGCGAGGCTCGCGGTCCGACTTGCGCCTACAGAGGCCCGCTGCGCCGCTGAAGGATCCAGGAGCAGCACAATCGCCTTCCGGATGGCCTGTGCGGCGCGGGTCCACGGCAGACGGGCGGTGAAAAACACCAAAGCGGTGAAACGTGCGGGCGCAACGTCTGAGGGTTGCGTCGTTCTTTGTAGCTACCCTTTTGAGGTGCTGCAAGGGACACAAGAGCCAAGAGCCAACCACCCAGCTTGGGGATCCTTTGGAGAAACAGGCCAGACTCCGAGCGCATCCGTTTAGGGGGCTTCCCTCGCGCCTTGTACGAGACTTCGCACTAAGAGTTGAAAGAAAGATTAACCGACCGAAAGTGCACAGACTGCTCACTTTTCAAAGATTCGGCAACTTCAAAACCGCTCGACCAGCCCAACTTGAAGTATGTTTGTATGTGTGTACGTTTGTATGTTTGTTTGTTTGTTTGCTTGCTTGCTTGCTTGCTTGCTTGCTTGCTTGCTTGCTTGCTTGTTTGTTTGTTTGTTTGTTTGTTTGATTGTTTGTTTGTTTGTTTGTTTGTTTGTTTGTTTGTTTGTTTGTTTGTTTGTTTGTTTGTTTGTTTGTTTGTGTGTGTGTTTGTTTGTGTGTTTGTTTGTTTGTTTGTTTGTTTGTTTGTTTGTTTGTTTGTTTGTTTGTTTGATTGTTTGTTTGTTTGTTTGTTTGTTTGTTTGTTTGTATCTTTGCATGTTTGTATGTTTGGACGGTTGTACGGTTGTATGTTTATACGTTTGTAAGTTTGTACGGTTGTATGTTTGTTTGTGTGTTTGTTTGTTTGTTTGCTTGTTTGATTGTTTGTTTGTTTGATTGTTTGATTGTTTGTTTGTTTGTTTGTTTGTTTGTTTGCTTGCTTCTGTGCATCTTTGTATTGTGTTGGTTGTATGTATGTTTGTATGTTTGTATGTTTGTTTGCCTGAATAATGGTTTGTTTGTCCGTTTGTCTGTGTGTTTGCTTGCTTGGTTGCTTGCTTGTTTGTTTGCTTGCTTCCTTGCTTGCTTGCTTGCTTGCTTGCATGGTTGGTTGCTTCTTTGTGTGTGCGTTTGTTTGTTTGTTTGCTTGCTTGTTTGCTTGCTTGCTTGCTCGTTTGCTCGTTTGCTCGCTGGCTTGTTTGCTCGCTGGCTTTTTTGTTCGTTTGTATGTTTGTATGTTTGCATGCTTGCATGTTTGTATGTTTGTATGTTTGTTTGTTTCTGGCAACTTGAAACCAACCGATGCACAAAGGGTTGGTTCACTTCCTCAAGATCCGGCAACTTCAAAACCCCAAAACGCAATGAGTTGTTGAAGGTCTACGGAGTGAAAGCGGGCAAAAGGTTGATCTGCTACTTTGCTTGGCTATATCTTTGCTTTGCTATGACTGTGGTCTGCTCTGCTATGCCATTTCGTCGCTGTCTTTGCTTGGCTATTTCTTTGCTTTGCAGTGTCTTGCTTTGCTATCGCAATGTCTTTGCTTGCCTTTCTTTGCTTTTCATTTCTTGGCGTGTCTGGTTTGAATCGTCCGTAGCTCGGAAGTCACTCATCTAAACTTCTTCGACGACAAAGGGCCAAGCTAGGGCTCTTTGCCCACTCGCTCTGGGCTGGTTTGGGGCTGCTTTCAGGAGGGTTTCCCATACTAAAGTAAGTACTGTCCCTCCCGGAACCCCAGGATTTCCAGTGAAGAGGCTCCAACATTACCATACAGGCCCTAAGCGTTTCACAGAATTCTAGGTTGGGGATATGACTGGCCCGTTTGTACCCTACAAGGGCCCAAACAAAACACCCCACCCACCTCTTGGGTTTTCAATCCTCAGCGCCCCCCGACGGCCCACTCACCCCCGCCTGCTCGGAGGCGTCGGCCTTCTCAGAGAGCTCCCGCTGCTTCCGGCGCTGCGCTGAGGCAGTGGCGTTCTCCAAGAAGATGGCCATGATCCTCGGGTGGCTGGGGGAGGGAGGGGGGAAGGGGAGCGAGGGAGGGGGAGGGGAGGAGGGGGGGGAGATCCTTGGGCAAAGAAGAAGACTGGGCTTGGTTGACGTATTCGATTTTTAGCAGGTAAGTGGTTGGATCTCAACCACTAAACCAGAATAAGCAAAAATGCAAAAGGTTTCCCAACAGCAACTGAAGGCCCCAAAGAAGGCCATGAGCACAAGAGAGGCCCATTCTGAATTTCAGAAATTCCGAATAAGATCCTCAGGCAGAAGACATGGGGGCTGGCTACCTTCCATGGGTACCACTTTGGTGGTTTAGCATGTCTGGACCACTGCCAGAAAACACCAGAGAGGTGAAGTTCACATGAGGTGTGTCTCAAAACTGAGGAACCATACCTGCATTTTGTTGCGGAAGACAGGGGCCACCTTCCAGGGGTCCCCCTGGATTTGGCTCCGGTGATGTGTCAAGGGCAAGGACACCCTCCAGAAGCTGCCAAGTAAAGGCCCCTTGTCACGGCTTTCGCTCGTTAGACCCCCGAATCGGAAAGCTCGTTGTGGAATAAGAAAAGTCAACCCAGGATGACCAAGAGTCCGGGTTTAGAGGTTGGGCACCTTCTCCATGTTTCAACAGGAACTTGGGCTGGAAGAGCTTGATTCCCTCTTTTGAAAATCTCTACCAACAGACCTGAACATACTCACTGGCTGAGTGGATGGCCTAAAAAAAGTCCAAACTTTGCATTTTCCAAAAAGTTTAAAGTTCATGAACTCAGGAAGTGATTATACCATTGGCAATGCATGGTCCGCATCCCGAACCATGGCTTCACTGCTGGTGGATGGGTCAGTCATCATTTTTTGGGCCCGATGTTTTGGCCCGATGTTTTGGCACAAGGGGCTTCAACCCCGCAAACCACCAATGCAAACCACCTTTGTCAGGGTGCAGAGCCGAAGAACACGAAAAAGACCTAGCCACCCACTTCACCCACTTCTTGCTTTCGTTTGGGAATGTAAAAAAGAGTAGTCGCCCGCTTCTCTTTTTGTGTGTGAGGCAGCACACATGCTCCTGAAGCAAACAAACTAATTGCAGGTTTGGCGGTGAATTGCGATTCGTGCTCATGTGGCTGCCAAAGAGCTAGAACAAGTCTTCAAACAGTTTCCCATCCCGATTGTTTTATCCTTGGACAAGTAGTACTGTGGATAGATAGACAACATGCGGCACCAATTGGCATGGATAAAACCCTATGAATCGTGGTATGAACCACTTGTCAACTGGTGCAGGATTTTGGCCATCCACAGTCTGCCTTATAAGCATTCAACCAGACCAGTGGTTCGAGTGGTTTTGGGGGTACCTCGTTGAGCCCATCGTTCGAATAGCCCGTCTGTCGGGTTGCAAACAAGCTCTCTTTCCTTTGGAGGCCATGTGGCATACCATGCTGCCTCTGAGCCTATCCTGTGTTTCTGCAAGCGCTGTTGCTCTCTTGGTGAGCAAAACGAACCGCGTTCCCTCACCTCTATCCGCCTGATGCAATTGCTATATACCGAATTATAATATATATATATATATATATATGTACAAGTATGAATAAAACAATAATATGCATATACATATATACATATAGAGCTATAGATATGTTGCTATTGTATACACAGACATATGTGTATGTTTGCATGTGCGTTCATATGTAGGTGTTTTCTTGCTATGTATATGTTGAATCAGCAAAGGCCCTAGCACACCATACGTTAGTCCTGCAAACTCGGGCGGCCTGGCCAAACCTTGCGAGCTCCATGTGTTCGTTCCACCTTTCTAGGTGTGACGCACATGTTTTTCCTTGATATAATATATATATACACATACATATATATACATACACATTCTTCACGTATTTTACACATACGTATCTATCGCCAAATGGGCAGACATAATATGGTTTTTAATATACCATATCTCTTGGGTGGAGAGCCATGTCCCCCAAAAAACGAGCAAAGCCGTTTACCTCGGAGCCCAGACATGGCATGGCTGGTCTCAAAGGGAAACCGCCATGGCAACCGTTTTCCTTTTGGTTTCCTCTTAAAAAAAAAAAAAAACGCCGACGAGGGGTCTGAAAACAACACGCACACCCATGTGGCCTCCCCAACCAATCTCAAAAAGGGTACCTTCAAACAAAGCACCCGAGAGGCCAGCCGACTTGACCAATCATTGCCTTACCCGAAAACCTGCGAGAGGGGCAGCTCCCGAAAGAACAGGCATGGCGCCGCTTGGGGACGGAAGCGCGGCTCCCAAGGAAACCAGCAGGCACGGGTTTGGTGATGCAAAGATTTGCAGGCATGCGAGGGGGGCTCCCAAAAACCGTGCGGAGGAGCAGCTCCCAAAAGAAACGCATGGCGCTTCTTGGGAGGGCGGAGCGGCTCGGCAGGCATGGGTTTGGTGAGGCAAAGATTCGCCGGCTGTGCGTTTGGGGGAGGAGCAGTCCCCAGAAAACATGCGAGAGGTGCAATGATTTGCAGGCGCTCACAAAATCTGTGCTTTCGGGGAGCAGTCTGAGGACGCGGGGGATGCGGACCCTGCATCACCAGCATCATCCGTATTGAAATCGAGGGGTGAAAAGCTACAGAAAACGCAAGAAGGTGTCAAGCCTTCCCCCACTAAAATCTGGAATTTGGTGCCACACTACGACCTTCCCCCCCAAATGGAGCTTCGCTCCCCACAAAGAACTCGAGCTCATGGCTGTCGTGATTGCAACATTCAACTGCAGCTTGGCACCTCCGCACTGCAGCCGAGGTGCATGTTGAAAATGCCCACGGCCACCAGCATAGTGACGCAAACCTCACGAGCCAAGTGGTGAAGGCACCCTTGACAGCATCAGGAAAACTCTCCCCACTCCCAATGCCCATGACAGGTTTCTTCATAGATGATGTCTGTGAAGGAAAAGGCAGAAACCAACTGGGAAGTGTGCACAGGGCGAGGTCGCATCCACCCCGTGAACACTACAATGCGAGGGATACAAGTCATGCTGGGAAAGTCAGCCCTTATGCCCACGAAGCTTGGGAAGCGTCGGCCATCCTACTTGCTCCGCCCGGCGGGTGACAAAGATTGATTGCCGCCCTGCAACTGGCCGCCAGCGCAGTGTCAAACAAGGCTAGGCTGTGATCACGTGCTCATCTACCGGCAACTCTGCCAATACTCGGTCTATTCGCAGGCTTACAAATTTGTTGCGCCCATTTTCTCGGTGGAAATCGACCAACTGTGATACATGCCTGCACAGCAAATCCCGACTTTCCAGATCTGCCATGCCGCATGCCTGAGTCTCGCCACCTTGAGGAATCAATACTCGACGGATGAGGCACATGCTTGGCGAAGAGGGCGTGCAAACGCTAAACGGGACGCTGAACACCAACCAACAGGACCAGCAATTGGTCGCGAGTGAAACACTGCGCCCTGGCAAGCAAATGGTACCCTGTATGCAGAGTTGCCGCGCCGAGACTGCGTCGAGTAAGAACGCCGTCAGTACAAGCGCCAATGGGCGAACAATCAAACAAACAAACAAACAAACAGACAAACAGATAGCCAGACAAACAGACAAAACAAACAAACTGACAAAGGAACAAAGAAAAAAAGCAAGCAAACAAGCAAACAAAGACACAAAGAACAAAACAAGCAATCAAGCAAGCAAGCAAGCAAGCAAGCAAGCAAGCAAGCAAGCAAGCAAGCAAGCAAGCAAGCAAGCAAGCAAGCACGCAAGCACGCAAGCACGCAAGCACGCAAGCACGCAAGCACGCAAGCACGCAAGCACGCAACCATACAACCAAACAAGCAGCAAACACACAAGCTCAATGGCGATCAAAGAAGCCAACAAAACACCCAAAACACACAACAAAAAGCACACACAAACAAACAACGCACACACACACAGACACACAACTAACAACAAGCAACGCGCAAACAACGAGCAAGCAAGTCACGGAACGCCTCCAGCACACAACACACCGGTCTGCAAGCCTGGGAAACGCCACGTTCCAATGCATTTCGACTCGAAGGGCTGCGCCAAATCCATGGCATCTAAGAATGAGTCGACCAACTGCATCTCGATCTGGATCAATCTCATGGGGAAAGCGAGAAACCCAGAAGGAAGGGCCGCAACTTCACATGTGCCACTTTTTGCTGGCCTTCCCTTTAAAAACGAAAAGGAAAACCACGATTTCGGGACTCCTCCTAAGAAAGAGACACAGGCACGTTGATGAGGCAACTCCAACTTCCTTGGACAAGTTTGGGCCAAAGCACCGGCAAATCCTATGAACAAGATCCCAACTCGAGTCATGCAAAGATCTAAAAAACATCGCGTCATTGGATTTGAGCATCAAACGGAAGGGTAGTTATGTCAATGTGTCCACAAATGGGACACCCCCCGCAAGTGGGAGGTGTCCCTGTGTTTTCCCTTAAAAACAGGCCCCAATCAAACAAACAACGACATCCGCTAACCTATCGCCGCGAAACGTAGCCCAGCGTGAAGGGCGCACCATAGATGCTCCGCAGCCGCTCGGCCAGCGGGGCGCCGTCGTAGGCCGAGCAACCGTCCTCGGACAAAAACTTGCTATGGGAAGTTCAACGATCTGCGGTTTATTGGCTTCACTATTCTACCATCAAAGTCACCCCCTTGCTAATTAAGGGGAACAACCCCATTTTCCGACTTTGATAACCCCCAGAAACCGTCAAAATTATGACCCCAGGTTTAGCAGGGAAGCACCGTTTAAAAATCCGACCAAACAGCTGGTAAACCTGGAGATTGGAGGTTGAGAAGCCCAACACAGCCAACTTGCACTTGCACTTCCTGACCCGTGAAAACCCCATCCACACAAGTGCTGCACATTGCCCAAGCCTGACACAATTCCGTGTTCAAGTGTTCCAGTATGCGCCAACTGGGACGTGCTGGGCATCAAATGCAAACAACAAATGTCAGCGTTCCACAACTACGCGAGCATCTGTACATTCGGACATGAGTTCCGCTTGTGGGACATCATTTGCATGATACTCCCCGTTAAAATCGTGGCCATCTTCCCTGAGCACAGGGCAAAAACATGTCTTGGACGGTCTGACGTGCATGCTGTTGGGACTGGTTGCCTCCCGGTTGTCCACCCCAGTTTAGTTTGGCAAAAGCCTCATTGGTGTTACACAGCATAAGCGATCAGATTCCAACGAGTTGCTCACTGACTGGCTTCATTATTTTACCATCAAAGTCACCCCCCTGAGTGGTGGGTGAAAGGGAAATCACCGAATCCATGTTCTGACTTACCATGATCAAAGTCACCCCCTTCATGAGTGAATGGGGGTAAAACCGAATCCATGTTCTGACTTTGCTAACCCCCAGAAACCGTCACTAATGACAGACTGAACATGCCAGTGGCCTTTGCGCAGCTTTTTGGGGCCAAAAAGGGGCAACTAGATCGTGAGATTCGGTCGCTTCGCTTTGGCTGCTAAAGCGACCCGGGCCAAATGGCCGAAAACTGTTCAAACCCAGCGCTTCCAGGCAAGCCACTATGGGCAATCAGGGCAATCAGGGGCAAAATCGAATCCACCACGTAAAACCTGGTAATATATATATATTTATATATATATATATTAAAAAAAAAAAAAAAAAAAAAAAAAAAAAAACGAAGGGGTACCTGGCTTTCGTAACCCAACCGCCTGGAAGCACTGGGATCACTGGGCAACCAACAGCTCCGTTCCGAGGCTCGGTGAAGCAACGGAAGAGGGTGAACATCGAGTTGGGGATGTTATCGAACTCCGCCATGGTGCCTGACGCTCACAATTAAGCCGGGGGTCACCTTCCTTCGGGCGCTGTCTTCTGAGTAGAACCAACCGCACCGGCAAATGCCAACCTTCACCATACCCCGAACACTTGGTTGACGTTGGAAGGGGAGCAACCATTTATTTTTTAGCAGTTAAGTGGGGATTTCCCACTAAACCACAATAAGCAAAAATGTAAAATGTTTCCCAACAACAACCATGAACTGCCTGAGAAGCGGACCAAAAGCTGGCACTGCTTAGAGGGAACAAGCCCTTTGCTTCACCAGCCTTTGCACAAGCGCCCTTTGCGCCACGTCCCTGGCCACCCGAACCTTGCATGAGCCCAACCCCACGCTCCACCAAACTGGAGAAGTCAATGGTTTGCGGCTGCCCATGCTGCTCATAGGCAGGAGCTGCCTCTATGTTTCTATATGCTAATTCGTGCCCCACCTCTATGCACTCCCGTTTTGCTGGAGGGTTGAAGGTGGTAGTTCCAGATCAGCTTACGGCCCCTGGCAAGCACCGTGACATGAGCCATGCAAGCCACGCCGTCCAGGGCCACCAGCTTGCGTATGGTCATGCTGACCCTTGATTCATAGACCCGAGTCATCTGTTGCAATGGTGGACAATCTGTTTCGCTTGAGTTTGGGGAATTTAGATACCCAAATTGGGTGGAATTTGTCCCTTGTGATCCGTTGAGCGGTTTGCTGGGGGTCCTTATCTTCCAGGTTCCCTATAAAACTGGGCTGTTCTCAGATCCCCCGCTAGAAGTTTAACAATTGGTGGGATAAATTGAAGAAATCCCCACTAAACACTAAAAACCCACAAAGCTAAGGAACCGGATGGCTGGGAGCTACCAAGAAAAGACCAGCCAATCCGACACATCCGGTGTGTGCAACGAGCATTGCTCACCTCCCTGGGGCGGGGGTGGTGAGTTATGCCCTGGCATTTGCGATCCATCGGCCTCCAACCAGGTTGCGCATGAGCACGCCAAAGACGTAGATCCTTACTCAGAAGTGGCAGTGTAGCATTGCGTGCCCAAACACCAGACAACACCTCATCAGCCGGATGCCGCTCTGAGATATCGTTCAAGCCAAGTGTCAGAAGTTTAGCCGGTCATGAAATCATGCACATTAAATCGCACCATTCAGGCCGCGTCTGAACCCTGTTTTCTTCGCGCTTCCTCACGGAACCGTCCCCTCCAAGACCCACTTTCAGCAGGAAACGGATTCCAACCCCCACCTCCCGCTATTCTCCGACCCCTGCTTCACCAGAATATGAAGCTCTTGGCATGTTTGAGTGTTTAGGAAACAGAACAAGGGTTCGGGTTCGGAGACGAGGATTGGGCCCTATGAGCTCCTTGGGCATGGTCAAATGGAATGGGACCCTCCAACCAAACCCAAAGAGAGTCCAAAGCCACTGGAATCTGCAAATTTCCTCGCATGCTACAAACATCATCTCGCGGAGAAAAAACGTCAACATGCCCGAAAGATGCCTAAACCCTGCACCTGAGCCCTAAAACTTCAACCCTAAACATGAACCCAAAATCTAAGTTAAACCAAAACCCAAACCAGAACAATGAACCAAAACCTGAACCCTACACCTAGGCCCTAAACTTGAACCCCTGCCTTCTCCCTACGCCCGGGCTGTACCACGGCCCTACGCTCTGAAGAGAACGAAGGCAACGGGCAGGATCAAGCGGTGTCGGCAACCCAAAGCAAGATTAAATAGGTTTTTAGATAGATAGATAGATAGATAGATAGATAGATAGATAGATAGATAAAACAGATAAATAGATAGATAGAAAGATAGGTAGATAGATAGATAAACAAACGGATGGACAGATTAGATTAGATTAATCAGATTGGATACAAACATGGATAGATAGATCAGCTTAGATTTCTTAGATCGATTAGGTTGAATCAGACTACATTACAAAAGATAGATCGATAGATACCAAAACTGATGGATGAGATAGGTGGGTCGGTAGAAGGGAGGGATAGTTGGATAGAAAGATAGGTAGGTAGATAGACAAATAAATGGATAGGTAAAGGATAGATAGGAGAGATGGGTAAGCATATAGAACTATGAAAAATATAGGATATATCCATTAGCATGGATAGGGTTCGTATAAAATCGAACAGAAAGATCGATAAAATTGATAGACAGGTCGGAGCAGATAGATAAATAGGAGAGATAGGAGAGATAGGAGAGATAGGCGAGATAGGATAGATAGGCAAGCAGATACAAGTGTGAATATAGGATGTGTCCACAAGTTTGAATAGGGTCCGAAAAACAAAAAAACACACAAAGAACAAATAGATCGATAAAATAAACACTGGTCGGAATAGATAGATCAATAGGAGAGATAGGAGAGATAGATGATAGATAGACAGACAGACAAACAGACAGACAGATAGACAGACAGACAGATAGACAGAAAGATAGATTAGATAGATGGATAGATAGATTAGATAGATTAGATTAGATTAGATTAGATTAGATTAGATAGATAGATAGATAGATAGATAGATAGATAGATTTAGATGGATAGATAGATATGTAGATAGATTAGAGAGATAGATAGATAGATAGATAGATTAGAGAAATAGAACAGAATAGATTAGATTATACTTAATTTAGATTAGATTAAATAGACAGACAGATCAGACTAGATTAGATTAGATCAGATAGATAAGATTAGATAAGATACGATAAGATAAGATAAGATACCACAAAATAGGACAAGAGAACATTTAAAAAAAAAAAAGCAAAAAAAACAGATAAGACAAGATTAGATAAGATAGACAGATAGATTAGATTGACTAGATTAGATTAGAATATATTAGATCGATAGATAGATAGATAAATAGATGGATAGATATAGATAGATGCATCTAGATAGATGTAGCTAGATCGAGATAGATAGATGTAGATATCTATAGATAGATATAGATACATAGAGACAGATATAGATTGATATATATATATATATCAGATATAGCAGGTACATAGCTAGAGAGAGATACACACACACATATCAAGCAGATAGATACATATAGATAGGTATAAACATATTGAATGGATAGATAGTAGAGAAATAAGATAGACAAGCTAGATATATAGATAGATAGATAGATAGATAGCTAGATAGATCGATCGATAGATAGATCGATAGATAGATAGATAGATGGACAGATAGATAGATAGATAGATTAGATAGATTAGATAGATAGATATATAGATAGATAGATAGATAGATAGATAGATAGACAGACAGACAGACAGACAGACAGACAAATTAATAGATTAGATCGACATATTAGATAGACAGATAGGTATATATAGATAGATAGATGGATAGATGGATAGATAGTTAGATAGATAGGTCACATTAGATTAGATTGGACACATAGACAGACAGACAAACAGACAGATTAGATTAGATCAGACAAAACTAGATTTGATTTGATTTAGGTGAGATAGATAGATAAATAGAGAGACAGACAGACAGACAGACAGACAGACAGACAGACAGACAGACAGACAGACAGACAGACCGACCGACCGACCGACCGACCGACCCGCCCGCCCGACCGCCCGCCCGACCGACCGACCGACCGACCGACAGACACACACACACAGACAGACAGACAGACAGACAGACAGACAGACAGACAGACAGACAGGCAGGCAGGCAGGCAGACAGACAGACAGACAGACAGACAAACAGCAGACAGACAGACAGACAGACAGACAGACAGACAGACAGATAGATAGATAGATAGATAGATAGATAGATAGATAGATAGATAGATACATAGAGAGAGATACACAGATAGACAAATCGATGAAGTAGATTAGATTTGATATGATTACAAGCATATTTGACATGGACAGATGGGTAGACACATATACAAAGAGACAAACAAACAAACAGATAGATAGATAGATAGATAGATAGATAGATAGATAGATAGACAAGTGAACAAATGCATGCATGGATGACTTGGCAGGCAGATTCTCAGATAGATAAACAGAAAAATAACAATAGGTTGACAAGCAGGTAAGTGGATAGCCAAGAACACACACAAACGACGGCAGCTATGGGCAATTCATTCGCCTTCGGGCTATCTTGTGATTGACCGGGAACGCGGTACCTAGGCTAGGCTTATGACCCATGTCCACCTGCCTGCGCATCCGGGCCCCGGTCAGCCAGGGCTCACAGCGAAGAGCAACACCACAGCCCAGAAGAGGACCTGAAGAGAAGTTCGGTTCGGTCCCATCTGTTGACATTGAAACATCCCCATCTGGATAGGGGCCCAGTTCCAAATGGAAGACTGAAACATCCCTGGATAGTTGGGCCCAATTCCACTTCAGAGAAAATCAAACTCGAGAAATGTACTGGAGACATCCCAGCTCTTGGCGTTTCCTTTCAGAGTTTACGTGGTTCTCCCACTCCATTCTTTGCAAGATAACCCGCCGTGGGAGTCAAGAGGGTCATGGAACCCGTCGGATCCAGGTCTGAGAGCCTGGGAGGCTGCCGATCCGTGTCGATACCGATAGGGAAAAGTAAGGACATCCAACAGGACAAAGTTTTAAAGAGCAAAAAGCCTTGGCAATGAAGCGAAGACATCTAGCCTACTTTGATTTCGAAACAAAATGACACAAAAACAAGGGCATGAAGCCTGCTCCAGGCCTCCGCCAGCGACTCTGATCAAAACCCGTTCGCGTGCCCGAGGGTGAGGTGGGTCTGTACATGCATGTCCCTTTATTGTTTGATTCCTGGTTTTTTGGCATTGGTTGCCAAACGCAGGCATGCACTGTCCTAGATGTGGCAAGCCGAGCTTGCTGCCCAAAGTTTCAATCATCTTTCCGAAGGCTGACGTCATGACAGGTTCCGGGAGAAGTTCGATGGGCGACTCGAGGCGAAAGGTTCCGAAAGTTTGGGAGCCTGGCATCACACCAAGTCCGAATCTTGCCTGACAAAAGCTACCATGAAAGGGTAGGCTACCTGGGGTGCCCGTTTTTAAAATGCGATGGCAGTTTGTCTGAGAGAAACACGAATCCAGTTCCACCCAAGGGTTTGGCTGGGTCGCCTTTAGTCCGACGGTCGGTGACGTTGTTGCCGGATCCGGAGCCTCGCAGCCGTTCATGATGCCCATGGTGATTTGCCGAAGCTCGCTGAACATCTTGAACTTCAGAACCCGCACCGTCCTTCGCGGACTTTTTTTTGACGAAGCCTCAGTTCAGTCCTTAGCTACCTTAGTGACCCCCCCCCCCGGCCAACCCCAAGTCGCGAGCGACGTTAGTTACGAGGCGTAGAGGGGAAAGGAACTGGGGCTGCACTGGGGGGTTGACTTTGGGATGACGGGCTGAGGGAGAGTTGGAACTTGTCGCCAACCCGGCTCAGCACAGCCCGATCCACACAGGGCAAGCTGACGCATTAAACCTGAGGAAAACTTCTAATAAAGTGCTACAATCCTGCACGCCCTCCCCCCACAAACAGCCGGTTTTCGAAGGAATCTGCTTAAGTTTTGGGGATCCCCTTGTTGGGCTTTACTAACATGAAGGCTCGGCCCGTTGAGGAAAATTGTCGTCATGAACGCAGCCCTACCGAGGGCAGCTGCATTCTGCAAGTTGCTGCTGAAATCTTTTCCCGTTTGCCCGCAAGAAACTTGGTTGCCCTGGCTCCGACCACCGTACAATCTTCACATGTCTGAAAGGCTGCCGTCAGGTTTTGGCTGGCTTCCTCTTAACCCTTGGGCGTAGATAGGCGTTCTTCTATGGACCCCGTTGACAGGAAGCAACAACTCAGCCAAAGCCCCTCAGGGTGGTCAGCGGATGAACAGGAACGGCCGTAATCACCGCAACGCGACCCTGCCATATTCTCACTACTCCGTACCAGGATTAAAGACCCCTGAAAAAACTGGCCTGTGGGAGCTCGGAAAAGGTTGTCCGCTGCATACCAAAAGTGACTGAGTTTTTTGTCAAACATGCAACCACTAGTATGGCCTTGTGTTGAGCGACTCTTCTCGTCTGGACGCATCACGTGTCCCCACTTAGAATCCCGGTTTCCAAGGCGCATTTTTGTGAAAATGGGATTCCAGCCCGGAGTACTTTATCACGTCAAAAGGGAACTGAAATGGGAATGACGTTATTCATGCGGGGGATCAGGGCTTAGCAAGCGGCCTTTTCAAGACGACGGCCCGAACCCTCCTGTCAGCTTTCAAGTTTGTTGAGCAAAGCGCACCCTCCGCTCTTTCAAATGTTCATTGACTTACCACACTGACTGCTGTCACGGGTGTCCACCGGTCCTGTTGGTGTTCCAACCGGTGTTTTTTTTAATTATCACGAAGCCACTCCAACAGTTTATAGTTCAGTGGCATTCAGTGGCCAACGCCAGTCCCAATCATGCCAAACAAAGATTGGCAACGGAACTGAACGCACAGGGCCTTAGCTGCCATCGCAGTCCTCATCAGCTGCCCCAGGCGGAGGACCCGCATCACCGCCACGTCCTCCAAGAAGGGTGCCGCGTCGGCGCCCAGCACCTCGTCACATCTGGGTCTTGACGTCGGCCCCGGAAAAACTAGGACGCCGCCCGTGTCACAAAACCGGTCTGGAGGAGCAAATTTATGACGGTTAAGAACACGGGCAGCAATGGCTTCATTTCTCTACTCCTAGCTGATGGCTGCAAGAGTGTGCAAGAAGGGGCTTGGTCTAGTGACGTGAAACATATGATTGCGTGAGGGCCAAAAGCTTTTGACCTTCAGCATCGAATTGTGTTCCGTGGCCATGCGTGTTACATGGTCATAGGATTGTTCACAAGAAAAACAAAAGCGATTCTCGCAAGACGGACAGACGGACTCGAATGTATTCTTACTATTTGATTTCTCGAATGAGTCATCAAAAGTTGTACATTGGTTGAGACAGCTAGTTCTGTCTAAGGTGCTTCTGACTCAAGAAGACTTATCACAACTGAACACCCGTATAGATGGTGTCCATACTGAAGACTTATCACAAAGGAAGTAGTCTTGTAGACGATGGGGACAAACGGAAACATTGAAGTGATCCATCATAGCACCCATCGCCTGAGGAGGCAGTGCTTTCAGCCTGCATTGTTGGAAACTCAGCGTGACCTGTTCCAGGATTCATACTTATTGTACGACTCATAGTATCCATCCCAGCCAGGCGACGCACGTGGGAGCGGTGGAATCAGTAGGACTCAACACGCCGTAGCGCGACTGGCTCACAGAAGATGACAACAAGTCTGCCGGGCGGATCTTGGACTTCTGACAGCACTAGTCAAATGCAAGATTGCTGGAACAGTTCTACATTTCGAGAGCGTTGAACAGCAAGAGGGCCGGGATACAAGAATAAACCTGAGATGCTCACGAACGCAGGGAATGATGGCGACTGGCATGCTCCTCTCACGCTTTTTCTATCAAAAGCAAGTGCGGGATTCAGAAGGTCAACAACCAGCGAGCGAAGGAATGGAAAGACTACAACAACCGGGGCTAGAACCAGGGTTAAGGCCATTCCGGATGGAAGGGCTACAGCAAGAACTAGCGCGGAGGATATGCATCAGGATGCAAGAATTATTACTGCCAGCAGCGTTGACACTGAAGACCAAAAAGTGTGATCAGCTGCCTCAAGAAGTGATCATTTTCCAACTCACAACAACCGATGGCACAACAATACTACCGACCAATCGACATCCTCACGAGATCCTTTGCATGAACATCTATAAGACTTTTCTGATTGCGATTAGAACTTCATCGTCTACAATGATATCTTTGCCTGAAGCGAATGAGTCAATAAATTGTTTCGCAATGACACATCAGTCCGTATCTTCTTTGTGGAAGTCACCTGTCCGATTAGCCATGTTCCACCTTGCTTCCGTCCGAGCATCTTGGACTTGTGTTCCAGTTAGGTTGAAGAGGTTCGGAACTCATCCGAAGCAAGATCTCCCCTGCTTCTTACTGTCGAGCTTCCTGAAACGTTTGAAGTTGTTTGGCTTGAGTTGCTGAGAGCTCTTCTTTGGTTCTCCCAATAGTCAGTTGCGTAGGACTTGCGACATGAAGCTGTATGAGGTCCCATCTTCAGGGACGATGGTGATGTCCTGCGTTTGATCGATTCTCAGCATGGTCTTGACTTGCCCTCAGCAATCTCACTGCTGTCTCGGCCCTGCCAGGGCTTGCTCATCGGCTTGCTTGCCTGCGAAAAAAGTCTCCAGTTGTCTTCTAGTATGTAATGTTTGCTGCCTTTCTCTCCGTAGCGTTTCCTTCCTTTCTTACCCCGGTACGCCTCATCGTAGGGATCCGTGTTGATGTTCTCGTCAAGAGGGTCGAAACCCGCTTCGGCGACTCCAATCTTGACACTTCACCCTGATACCTTTCTGACTTCACATACATCGTGACCTTGGAGGACCAAACATGTCTCTTTACAAGGTCTGTCTTCTTAACCCTGCATGTGGGAGACTGGCAATGGTCCTGGATCAATGTCCTTGTGACTATGAAGAGCTCGTGATGCGGAGTCTTCAACATCTCGCACCCATCGGGCTAGATATTGCGCAGTGTCATTTGGCTGACACGCCCCTTCTTCTTGTTGATCAGTGAGCTTGCTCTGCGCGATTAAAGAACTATGTCACCGAATGGCAACGCTTACTGGAGGAGAGGGGCTCAGCTTCCTTGAAAGAACATGTTTTCGCACAGCCGCGCACGCGTCTGTCTCCGGATCTCAAAGGGGAGAGCCACAGCGGTAACAGCTAGCCAGTGTAGCTAGACTCGTTACTGGACCTTACCGCTTCAGACCGTGTTTTTTTTCTGCAGGGCCCTTTTCGGCCTCCCAGCGAGAGAATCGAATTCAGCGCCAGTCAAGTGGAAGATAAGCGTACACGAGCCAAACGAGATACCCGCGCGGTGAACTGCACGGAAAACACCCCGGGTTCACGCTTCTTTCTCCCACCAACACGAAGTCATGAGGGTGGCGACGGATCCAAACTTGGGCCAGCATAACTCCTCATCCTTGCTGCGCTTCAGAAACACTGGCTATTCAAATCTTGCTTTTGACAAATAAAGGCGCGTGTGGCTCGGAGCAAGCCCGTCTCCCCTTTGCGCAAACAGTACGGGCCTGGTTGTTTGAACAAAATTTGGCAAAACCCTCCCGTCCTCGGCGCCATCGACCGCCCACCAAAGTGGCTAAATACACTCTGGGTAACGCGGCTGCTGTTCATTTACTTCCTTACAATACTCCGAGACTACGAAATCAACAGCAACAGCCACGCAGACAGAACGTGCACAAATTGAGTTGATGTTGAATGGCCTCAACCCGGCTCGTCTCTTTCATCTCCTCGCTGCTCATTTGGCGCATTTGAGGGCCATGGGCGCAGTCGTTGCTGCAGCGGCGTCATTGCGCAGCGTCAACAGAGAGTTGAACTAGCAGAAATAAACTAATATGACATGTTTTCTTATGTGTGAGATCGGTTTTAGGGTGAAGTTTTAACCCTTTCAACAACCGTGCAACAACGAGTATGTGACAGTGTGTCTGTGACAGTCATGTAGGGAGCGACAGGAAACTGAAGCCTTCATGCCTTCCGCGCTGACTTCGGCATTCCCGAACTCACTTCAGTAAATGTCCCAAGTTTCTTGCTGCCTGAAGGCCTCGGATGTCCCGGATTTTGGCTTGCTGAATAGTTGAGTCTGAGGCCCAGTCCAGGACTCGGCGCTTCCAGTCTCTTTTCGCCGCGGACACCTAGCATGTTTCATTCGAAGTCTACACTCCCTTCCAGAAGTCAGCAAGACAACATTCACGTCGTACACGTGCCAAATCGTGCATCTGTTCATTCTTGCTTTACTTGCGCAAGATCCGTGTCACATGCATTGTCACTTTATGCTCTGGCGGTCGTGTAGTTGAAGCTGTCGTCACGCAGTTGCGGGCATCAGTCCTGATGTGCACATCTACTATCTCACCTGTGATGCCTGACCACAAACCTCAAAGAAACAAGCGTGAAGCATAGCATCTCATGAGTCCATGACATGAAGTTCTGCAACTGTTGTTGACATGGTCGCGGTTTTTTCCTCGTGCGTCACGTAATCCACTAGTGAGCCTTGTGAATCTGCCGTACCTTGATGAAGACCTGAACGCTCTTGATGGCTCGAATGGTCTTGCTCTACAATGGTTGGTGTAGCTGCACGTGAACCGCGGCGGGAAAACGGATCACCAAAGTGGAAGTGTGTTCGCCATTGCAACAAGCTGATCTGGCACACTCCTGTACGTGGAATGCATCTGTGGCGTCACAAGCATGTCGCCCTTCATGCCTGAACATCGCACAGGCAACATTCTGATGCACGTTGGTGTGCCAGCCAAGTTCCTTCTTCCACGTCACTCCAGCAAAAGGCCATCACTCTTGTCTTCCGATCCAACCTAAAAATATTGCCGGAGTTTGGCCATGATTCCCTTTTCAATACAAGCGAAAGACCTCGATTAACTTGTCTCTTTTGAGCATTGTTCACAGAAAGGGGTCCATGAGACAATCTACGGCTCTTCAAGATCAAATGTGGTGTCTTCTTAGCACTTCATGGTGTAGGCTTGGAAGTGCACCTGTCGGCACAAGCCCACAATACGTGAGTGCCTGGACTTGCACAGTGCCGGGATGAGGACGTTCTTTGATCGTCAAGGTGCATCATTGAGACCATAAGCTGGTTTCTTCATTCCGTACCAGGGTAAAGTGGATATTCCATTTCAGGAAGAATTTGGCAAACGAGACCTCTTGTTTCATCATATGTCTCCTCAAAAAGGGCAGTGTCTTAAGATCCATGATGGTCCATGCGAAAGACCTGTCATGTCCTTGCACTGCGCGTCAGGCGATGCGAAGCAGGGGTCTTGATGGCCTTGTGCCTGACGAATCTCTGGCGTCATCGTCCTCATCGAGGTATCGCCTCGTCGTCTGCGATTGCCCGGGCAACTTGGCGGTGATTGACGGGTTGATTTGCTTCCTCTGTACTTCCGACTGGCTGCAGTTGTATAGGCCTCCATGAAGACTGCGCCATCTGGCGACGCCCTCCTTGTCTGAAAGCCGAAAACCTGCTCCGCCACCAAACGCAAGTACCCTGCTCGAGTGTCTTAGTATCAAACCCTTTGCCCTTAGCCCTTCACAGGTGGTTTGGATTGTTGGGAACTGGGGATTTAACACCCTGGTTCTTGTGGGCAATGGGAAGCCACCCAAGCCAAACTACTAACTAGAGATTTGCTTGCATTCCCACCGGGTCCCTTCCAAAGAACACTTGCCTTACTCTCCCACAGGTGCTGTGTGAGTGGGGAAGTGCTCTTCCCGAGTGCCAGTTAAGGATCTGAGACATTTGCCAAAAGGAGCTCTTTGACCCAAGATGTTCCAATGTCGACTTTTTGTTGCGAAGTGGATTTTCCGTTTCAACAAACCGGGTGGGGGGTGGGGCCTGTGTTGTCTACACACTTGACCTTCATGCAATCCAAATCATGTTGGTCAGCTAGGGGTAGAGAAAATAAGCCATTGCTGCTCGTATCTCAGTGGTACAGTAGAAGAATCAACACGGGACAGAGCCGATGATCTAGAGCTGATCTTAACCCCCCCCCCCCAAGACTCCAGGTGGCAGGGGGGGAAAGAAGGGCGGCGCAGTGTTGGTTTTCAGCGAACCCCCCCCCTCTCAAAAATTCGTGGAAAACCGGACAAATGCCCTGCTGGAGGTTTCTGGGACTGAGCTGCATAGATCAGGACCGCCACCAGCTCCAGCAAAGCACACCTCGATGTGTTGAGCGCCCAAAGCCCATGGACCTTTCGTTCCACCAATAGGGGGCTACAATGGTTTCATATAGGCCTTAGGACCAGCCACCCCACACATTCGCAAGCGAGATCGAACCCCCCCCCAAAGAGTGACCCCGACCCTGATCCATGTTCTTCCTGGGTGAAACAGTGTCTCTCACCAAATCGCGTGTCTCTCACGGGATTTGGTGAGAGACATGTGAAGGGACCACGGGGCTTTGTGTTCCACCAACACTGTTCTAATGGTTTATATAGGCCTTACTAACATCTTTACGAAACCAGGTAGTAGGACCAGCTACTGCACAAGGGAGCACGGGGGATTTGGGCGCTGCCCATTTGGCTTAGACTGTCAACTTTAGGACATCCACTCGTCCTTTTGGTTTAATGGCGGCAGGGTTCAACCAACCAAACCAATCAGAAGGGACTGGGGGCAACAAGAAGGGCTGACTCCCTTTGCAAAAGCCAACCCCCCCCAAGTCAAACCTCATCTTGTCTGGTCCGGAAAAGATAAAGCCTCAGAATTTGTCGGGCAGCCGCATAATGTCATAAGATCTAAGGCGGCATCGCTCGCAAGTTATCTCCGGCGCGCCTTCCGCTAGCCTGCCACCGCTTAAAGCCTAGTGGCTTGGGCAACCCTTGGCATGGGCTTGCAGAACACTTTGCTTCTTTTTGCCGCAGCCTACTGAATTTGAACAGAACCAACAAACCAAAAACTGGCCAAGAACAGTGAAGCGATCTTTGATCCTGTTTTGCTCTGCTGGCTTTTGCTTCTGTTTCACAATGTAGCCCGTGGCCAAGCCCCAAGCTACGGACCATTGAGGCCACTTCCCACCCTCAAACTCCGGGCCAAAGGCTTGGGCCCAAGCGCTCAAACTGCAAGGAAGCGCCAAACCCGTGTCACTTCAAGTTCAAGTTTTGCCGGGTTCTCAAAATTGCTCTTGGGGATGGCGACCACCATTGAAAAGGTAACTTTTGGGGATGTCCCTATGCGCTGTGTTGGTCCCGGGCCATTTGTTCCAAGAAGGCCATAATAAGCTTTGTGAATCGATCCGAGCGGCAGCAGGCACAGAAAGTCGAACCAGTTCCACTGCCAATTCTCGTCCCAAAAGTAGCCCCGCCAGCCCAGCAGGGTCAGCTTCAGCAAGAACTCCGAGAGGTACCTCTTGCGTGAGAATTCCAGGAAGGCCATGGTGACCCCACATGACTCAACCCACCAGTTTATTAATACTGTGGATTGACGCAATCCTGTACCATTTAAGAAAACCCAACGGAATGATTTGATTTCCCTGCA
Organism: Effrenium voratum; assembly: GCA_963377175.1. Classification (NCBI taxonomy): domain Eukaryota; class Dinophyceae; order Suessiales; family Symbiodiniaceae; genus Effrenium; species Effrenium voratum. Next base: position 13,217 of record CAUJNA010000791.1, on the reverse strand, counting down.
AACATTCACTAACCGCGGACTCCTTGGTTTCAAAGCGGTGCAGGATTTCGTCCATCCACAGTAGGGGAGGGTGCTCCCCTCCCAAAGTGGTCTGATTCCCCACATTGTTGCCAGGGCCCCCCTATTAAGAAGCTGGGGTTGATTAATCTGGAGTCAACATTGCCAGGGTACTTGGAGGGGCCATGTGACCTTGAACAAGAGATACCTTGCGAAATTGCTGAGGCAAGCGGTACCAAATTAGAGAGAAACAACACTCGGTTGCTTTCTGCTCCCCTGCTAAAAGTTTAACTTTTAGTGGTTCCATGGAAAGCCCATTAGTTGGCAAAAAAATAAAGTCCTAACATCCAAGCAAAATGCACCAAAGAACATATAGTGACAGTGCCCCGACAGGTTGGAAAACGCGTTGTCATGTTGTCCCTTGTGCCACTGTCGGGCGCGGCTTCCAGCGGGAAAAAACGGGCAGGTGCCATGAGAGGTTGAACACGAAAGTCGAAGACAATTGGTGGGCTGCAAGGGTCGGTCGGCGTACGTGTTCCCAATTTCTTCCTAGTTCAAGGGTCGCTAAAAAAATACGCGCTGCCACGTTGGGCTTCGGTCTCTCCCGGATGTAGCACCAATTTGACAGGACTAAAGGATAGCTGCGCCAAAACAAATCAACCAGTTCAACCATAGCCTTGGCCCAAGTGACATGCAAAGCCGCTTTGGGTGGTGACATCGGTCCCCGCAGAAAAGTGAACCTCATGCTTGCCCAGGGCAAAACTCCACCTAGCGCCCTTGTTTGGAAAAAGGCAGGAAGCCAACACATGGGCCCGTGCATCCAAGTTGGTTGCTTCACAACCGAAACGCTGGCCAAGATGTTGGTGAGACTCTTGGTAAGCTTATTGAATTGTCTACAACGGCTTTTCTGGTTGAAAAGTGTCTTGAACCAGCACACCAAGAGCTGCTGTTTGCTAACAATCACACGGGGCTGCTCCGAAAACTCTGGCACGAGGATAGAACAGTGGCCACTTGAGTAGAAGCTTAGGCTCTTAGACGCTTAGAGGCTTGCGCGGCTGTTGCCTAGCAGGAAGAGGCTTAGGCGCTTAGAGGCCTAGAGGCTTAGAGGCTGGTGCTGAAATAGGCAGACCCCTTCTCCCAATACCATGCAGTAACTTAAATGAGACACAACCAATCTTCTACCCGTGGTTTGGTCATAGAGGTTTGGAGCAACATCAAAAGCCCACAAGCCCAACGCCTTTTGGAAACTCGGCGGCGATTTTTCGGTCGAGGCACAGCAGGGTGAAGACAGCACCTATCACCTGGGACACGGTCTCGTTAGTGATCACGTCGCTATCCAAGGCGATGGCCACCGCATTCCTTGGAACATGTTCACCCCGAATGAATCAAACCCTGTTTAATACTGTGGATGGCACGAAATCCATTTCGCACCGCTTTGAAACTAAGGGAGTCCACTGTTTGTTGGTATTCCAGGGGAATCATCATTCCAGGATTTCTTAGATGGCGCATAATTTTGTCCATCCACAGTATGGGGCTGCCCCTGGTTTTAGCGGGGATTCATCAGACAACCCCATATTGACAAACAGGGGTCGATCATTCCGGGGTCAACATTAATCATTAATCATGGAAAGGACACCAACAGAAAGCTTTGAATGGCAAACTTTGGGAGGGAAATCCAAGGTTCCGCCTCCGGACAGGTCCTTAGATAGAACCGTGTTAGAATAGGTTCTGAACAAAGGGTTCTGGGAACCTTTTTTGGGGGCAGGAGGGGCCCAAGGTCCCTCCTGAAAATCAGCACCAGCGGGCCTGTTGCGCAACTCCTGGAGCTTGCGGGGACCACGTGGTCGCAATGGAGGTTGCCAACATCGTGGCGGCAATGGCCATCGCGGGATGAACTGCCAAGAACAAATGGCTGGTTTGCAACTTGGCGTTTGGCACGAAGTAGAATGCCCCAGGCCCAATTCTGTTCAAGAAGGCGGCGGTGAAACACATTTGCCATGCCTGGGGTGTCAACCTGCACCCGCGGGGTCAAAAGCCACGCATCTGTCAGGTGCGGCACTCAAAGGGCAGGTAGCGGAGTGGTTCTTTCTTGGCTGGAATTAGGACCCCAGCAGCAAAATAGGTTTTGCCTGGCTAGTGGAAAACAAAGGGAACCCCAAAAAAGCAACAAATTAAACAGGGGAACTAATTCTGGGGAAGCTTTGTGGGCGCTCTCCATTCCGAGCTTCAGGATGATCACCGCTGGCGGCCCCAGCTCCAGAAAATGCGCCGCTCGGGTTCGCCACGCCGGCTCCGCCTGAGCTGAGCTGAAAATGTCAAGCCTTCGGCACAAGCCCTACTGACCACAACGCAGCGCGCAATTTCCGAGCACGAGATCAAACATGTTCAAGAGGATGTGGCTTCTCTAAGGCAAACAACAGTCTATTCGCGCCAAATGAGTGAAACTAATTCCAGTTGAAGATAGTCTAACAGCCGCAGGCAAATTCCATTCAAACAATATTTCAACGTTAACCACCAATTTAACAACAAGTTGCCAAATGCCCCAATGCCAATTGCTGCCCCCAGCGTATGTCGAGGCGCCACTGCTAGGCGATCCTCCTCCATGGAAAAGAGTCGTAGCAGCATGGGCATACGACGGTTCTCCTGAGCAAGGTGTGCCATGGTCCTCACATGTTCCCGTTGAATGTTCACCCCACCAAAAAAAGAGACTCATCAGCCATTGTTCACCCCACCAAAATGGTGGAACCCATCTGAAAATGGCAAAAGATACATGATGATACAAGTGAATCCCAAAGAAGGGACCTACACCCCAGATCCATTAGGTTCAGGAGGCAGGTCTTTTTGCGACTCTTTGCAACCTGCGGCTGTTCGGTTGGTTTCCTCTCCACCTGGCGCCTATGGCCTAGCAAGGCTTCAGATGCCATCTACTGTCCAACGCCGGCCCCTCTGCATTCATAAGGCAGCAAACCAATGAAAACAAGACACCTCGCCCATGAAAATGGAGTAAGCCGACCCCACTTCACAACCTAAAGGTCGCTGATAACAAGTAAGTTCTCGCTTTCCATTTTCTACGGGGCACGGAGCGATGGCGAAGATGCCTGACTGAGAAAAGACGCGGCTGAGCCCGACGAGAAACAGCCGTGCTTTCCATGTTGGACTGCAGTTCCATGCGTTTGTTCTCCGAACAGCAGGAGGAAAGAAACGTCGTGCCTGCAAGGTTTCCAAACAAATTTCCTTGCTCCAGGTCTGAGGATCCCCTGCACTTTCCTTGGATTCATCCACGCGGCCCCCATGGAAACGTGAGTGGAACAACTCTTGCTATGCCCGAAAAGCTTCAAATTCAAGGCATGGCCACCTGGCCCTAAAACAAAAACCATACCCGATAGACAACCAAAAAACAAAAAAATGTAAACATGATGCCAGGGTCCAAGCACTTCAAGTTCACATGGCTCCTCAGAATTGGGGGAACCCGCCATATGGCCACTTCTCATTTTGGAAAAAGGGGAGTCGCTCATTACACAAATGTGCCCCTCTCCCCCGCCGCGATTCCTTTTTGGATTCAAAAGGGGAGTACTCAAAGTACTCAAAAATTCAAATATGCCTGGAGTCGCCCCCTCCCCCGCCCTTTGCTTCACACGCAAAAGTTTTCCTGAGGCTCCCGCAGCCTTCTCGTGGCTCACTGGCACGACGTACTCGCTTTTGGTCGATGAGGACGTAGAGTGGAAGCTTCTTGGGCGAACAAAGGGCTTGTCTGGGAAAACGTCTTAAGAAGCGCGTCTCCTTTTTGGAGAGTGGTACCTCCTAGCTTGGATTTTCGAAAAGGCAAGTATGTCCAATGATGCTTGCATGCCAAGTTGGTTCTACATCAGCTGGCTAGTCTCCTTCAACACCACCAACACCACCTCCTATCAAAGCTGATTTGAATCATCTGGCAACTCTGATTAAACAAGACTGCATCCACTTTGGTGTCAATCATCTGAATACTCCACTTCAACAATAATGAGCCATCGCACTTCAGGAGGGTTTTTCATGTATTGAAGGACAGTCTCGCATTTTGTCAGGCTGACCCCGACTAAGTGTGGAACTGTCCCAAAGCAAGCAATCCTGACCCAAACAAAAATCGAGACTGTCCCCCCCAAAAAACAGATCCCTTGGGCAAGATTTCTCTTAACTTTTTTGCACTGTCTCGAGCTTTTGCGTGGAGTTTGCTTTGCAAAATTGTTTTTTGGGGACAGCCTCGCATTTTGCGAGGCTGCCTCAAAAGTGTGGAACAGTCAACAAACAAATCCTGACACGCCCACACCCCAAAACACAAGCCCGAGACTATCCCAAAACAACGGCAACAAAAAAGAGCAATTCTGGCGGCCTTGCGCAGGCCAAGAGCGCAAGACTCTGCAGGATTGATTTGTTCTTTTCTTTCTTTTTGCGGTCGAGGCTTTGCAAACATGACTTTGTGGGACAGTCTTGCATTTTGCCAGGCTGACCCATAAAAAGTGTGGAACTGTCCCAGAAAGCAACCTGACACGCCCAAAACCCAAAAAACAAAACGCTGAAAAACACTAATGCCCCATCCTTTCTGGGCGATTTTTACCAACCAAAACGAAACCCAAGGGAACACCCTAAGTAGTGCTTCCAACATGGTATTTGGTCTCTTGGTGTTCCCTTTGCAACCACCCCCAAGAGGGTACCTTCAAAAAACACCTAGGTGTCAAAGCAAGGCCTTTTGTTGAACATGTTGAACCCAGTTGAAAAACTAAACCTGCGTTTCATTCATGTTAGTTGATGGGCTGGAGCCCTAGTCAAGGTTTATTAAGAGGCATGAAAGGAAGGTTTGCAACTTTTTGCGTAAAGTTGCGATCGGCCGTGTTCAGTGCTTTGCGGATCTTTGCCGTCCCCGTGTCGCATATTACATGTTTTGGTGGAACGAACGTTGCGTGACATGCTTGAAACTCTTAAGCCAATGCCACGCTTAAAGCCCCTGCATCCCCTGCAGGGAGGGGACATTGTGCCTCTCCCAAATGGAATCCTCGCCGGCGTCCAAGGTTCCACCATGAAAGGTGCCTGGTGATTTTCCGGGAGTGACATGTGAGTCACAATCAAAACCCGTTAGTAAAATGGTCGACCCACAACCATGTAAAGCATTAAGGCGGCCGCAGCTATCTATGGCAAGGGGATTGTCCCGTGCTAACCCTCATCTACCCGGGTTTTGAGCATGGCTCATGTGGTTTATTTGGATGTGTCCGGCAACCCGAGAAAATGGCTGCCACCTTGACGGCCAGTTTCAGAAGCGCCTCCCTTGAAGTGAGGTCCAAGATGTGTAGGTTTTCTGCAGTACTGGCTCGATTCCCTCAGCGCCGGATAGATAATTGAGGAGACCCCAAAACGTGGAACTCCTGGAAGAACACATTGATCTTCGAGCTTCACGCATTTGCCCCAATCCGGGAAATGTTGAGTTACCGAGTCAAATCAAATCCGAGGAAATTTCAGCCACCCAATGGAGTGAAGTCCATGGCGCGTGCGTGTCTTGGAAAGATTTGCGTCGGTGTCCGTGCTCTGCTCCAGGAGGTTTCGCAACTCCTGGATCTCATTGAGACCCCAGGGGGCCCACAAAAAATCCCACGAAGAACACCCGACCCAATAGCCCCACGAGGGTGAGGGGAATACATTATGCAGTTGAGACCTCACTTGGGCGAAAAAAATGTTGGCATAGCCTGTGGGGTAACATGTGCTTCGGATCCTAAGGTATGCATGTCCGTAGTTCGGACTCTTATCCCCTTGGTGACATGCACAAAGATCACCCCCTCCCAGGGGAAAGCAAAGCCAAAGGCCTGAAATCTTGGGAGTTGTCCCTGACACGGGTTCAATGTTCAGAGGACAGGCACGTGCAAAGTCTTAAAGAAGCCGGAGACCAAAAGACTCATTTCCCCCCCATCCTCCAACCCTCCAACCCTCCAATCCTCCAACCACCACCCCCAGACCTCTTTTTCGCCACAAGGGCGCCCTTCTTTTGCAGATTTGAAAAAGGAGAAGCGGGCGGCGGAGGTCCGGCTTTTAGCGATGCCAAACTTCCAACTGACTCGAGAAGCCTCCCTAGATCAGAGTGAAAGCACCGGGTGGGCTTCCAGAAAGCTAGCAACAGCTCCGAACGCGCGCTAACTTAGCGCGCGCGCGCGTAGGCGACGGACCAGCTTTTGGACCTAACATAGAACCACTACCCCCCAAGCAAGGTCAGAAGGCTTACGTTTCGTCTTTGGCGTCAAAGGTTGTGGGATCTGGAGACTTGTGCGTCGCCACCGGGCCCACAGCAATTCGAGAGGGGGGCACACCTGGCTAAGTTAAGAGCTGGGGGTTCGGCCAAGTGGGGGGTGGGTGTCAGAATTCGGGGTCCTTTTGGCATCCCTCAAAAAGTTGGCGGCGCCGGCCACGGAACAACAGCCAGACGTGACCGGAAACTGTCATCACCAGCCTTGCATCCGGAGCCCAAAAAGAGGCAAAGCAAGCTCGAAAAAGGCCAGCGAGGAAATCGCATTCTGGATGTTGGGAATGAACCGGATTTGGGGATTCCCTCAAAGGAAGCCTTCTTGGGGATGGTCACTTCTCGGGGTCATTCCAACTCCGTCCCTGCCTATGGAACCAGCAATCTAACGGTGAATCCCCCATTCTTTTCAACCATCGTTCCTCTACAAAACCTGCAGCTTCCCTGGGTTTCCGGGGGGTTTTCTGGAAAGGATCCCTGAAAAGGGGGAAGGTAGCACCAGAAGCAAGTAAATCCTTCGTGTCCTCGTTCTCCTGCTGCAGGCTGGACACCGTGCCCCGCAAGCTGCGGATCTCGGAGCCCAAGGCCGTCAGGTACTCCAAGCCTCACAGGCGAGGCTTGCGCCCAAAAACCCGTCGCTCGAAGTTGGGGGTTTAGGGCGGGTTTGGTGCCCCAAACCAAAAAGTGAGAAAAAAAACCGGGGAAACATGTTCGGGTTTCGGGCCTTGGTTCCCCACAAGTCCCTGGAATCATGGGACACCCCCTTATTCATCAATGAGGTTTCGACAGGACCGCATTTCTAGCCGGACGCACGCACACATACCTATAACCCCGCAGGATACTTGGAACGTCCTTTCTCGCCCTTGAGAAAAATCGGGGGGGGGGTGAGGCCCACTACCGGGGTGCCTATCCCAGAAGGGAACTGGTACCCTGTGGTAGTATGGTAGTAGAGGTCGTTGATTTGGTGCCTGGATCTATTCCGGAGAGAGTCCTATATGGCAATATGGAGGATTGGAGGATGGATTGTCCCTGGTGGCTTGTGTTGACTGTGAATCCTGTGAAGCGGTCTGCAAGCCCTTTTTATCACTGTACCATGAGTCGAATGACTGTACAAATGACTTGAAGGGCCTTGAGCCCATCATGTCAGCGGAGTGTGTGAATGGTCAATGTGCAACAAAAAGCAACACAAAACAGACACAACTTTCTTTGGACCTTTCACACCAAAGTGTATGATTGGCTTCTTGGCCTTACGTGCCGTAGCCATGTTTGGAAGTGCCGTAGCCATATATTGTTTCAATGATTCATCCAATTTTTGGCGCGGATGGTTTGTCCTGTGAGCAAAATGGAAAACAGTCTGTATTGATTTTGTGAGATACCTAGATGTATCGAAAGGTGATGCACAACGCTATGTACATGCGGGACGAATGTGAAACTATTGATCTCTCACTGAATAGTCTTGTTGGCGGTGAGGATCAATCTGGTTGTAGTTCGTAGTGTCGATCGTGGGAGTCTTCTCAGTCGTTCGGATAAGTGCCAAAGGTGGCTGCTTCATCAGGTGGTCAGCGGTACCACCGGCGGCCGCTGTCGGATTGACTGCCATAGTTCATTCCAGGTCGAGTCGCCATAGTCTTTCCATTGCTTTGGATTGCCCCAGTACTGCTTATTGTACTCTTTGTAGTCTTGCTGAGTTCAGGATTGTTTCTTCTTGAGGTGCTCCTTGGATCTCTCGAAGTTGCGTTGCCTGGCGGCAGATCTGCTTCGGATGTAGACCATGACCGGACTTTGCGAGTCGGAATCTTGTGAGCCATTCATGAACATATCGTTGTTCACGTGCTTGAAGCGTTCCGCGGATGAGACCTGATAGTCGAAAATTGCAGACGTTGGATCGTTCCGCATGGCTTCCAGTTGTTCATCTCGCATGGCGTTCATCTCTTCCTTCCGGAAAACCTGCTGGATATTCGTTTTGCCCCATCCAAACACGAATGTCATCATCACATCTGGGAATGTTCGATCATACCCTGATCCAGTCTTCATGTATAGGTGATGACGGACAATGGATTTTAGGGTGCATGAAGTCTCCATTGCATACACTCCATTCTGTCCACGAGTGGCAGATTCTCCGTTTCATTCCACAATCTCTGATATTCCTTCATGAGGATATTCATGAGACCTTTGGCCGGATTGAAGACGTGCTGGAGTCTGCTGTAGGTATTCGCGGATTTGTTTGCGTCTCCGGTGATCGCATCGCATTGGTACAATGTCACGAGTGGCAGGATTTCGTTCTGAAGATCTTCCCGTGCTGCTCCATGGCTGAGTGATGGATGAATGTGGAAAACTCCAATGGTAGCAAACGGGAGGTCTGCCCTCGTTACGTGGCGGCTGTCAAACTCGAGGAGTGATTTGTTGGATGATTTTGGGAGCATACCACGATACTCATCACTCTGCTCGATGTGGAGAACGACAATCTCTTTGTTACGTCCGTGTCCTTGGACAGTGGTGCCTGGTGGCAATCTCGGTCCGATGTACTTCTTGGATTCAGTAAACATGGATGGTCCCGTAGTTGCCAAGCAGTCCGAGGTCGGAATGTCGTATTCAGGATCAGTGCAATTTTCCTCGGTTCCGAAGAAACATCTGAACATCCCGAATGTGGTTCCCCAATTTTGACTCTTTGTGTATGTGTCTTGCCAATAGTTCCACTCGTGCGGAAGGTCCGCCGCGGACAAAGCATGCAATTGGTCTGGATGACCATTGCTTGATAACGATGCCCTTGTACCCGAATCGGATGAACGTCTTGATGAGTTCTCTGGGTTTGTCATCTTGAGGACTGAGGAATGCGTCTGCTTCATTAAGGCATAAGATGTGTGCGCTGTTCTGCATCATCATCTTCACGATTGGTCGGTCCTTCATCGCCATGTTGTACACCTCCCTGCCGTCCAGCTTTGTGAGGTTTCCATGGTTCATAGCATGCATGTTGATCGTCAGGGATGAGGTGAACTCATGCATCTTGAGATGGTCCACAGAGGGACGGTCGGTCGGCTGCATCAGCAATCCCAGGATGTCGGCAAATGCTCGAATGACTTCTGGGTTATCAGGTGATCTAAGCTTCTTCAATCCCAGCGGAAGCTTAATCGGATATCCTGATACTGGCTGTGCCTTCCGGTACTCGTCCATGGTGGGACATTCTCCTCGATGGCGGAAATAGAACTCTTCTTCTTCGAGGTTGACATCGGGATCGACGTGTGCCAATGAGGCTCTCTCGCATTCTGTCAATTTAGGATGAGCTGTTCTTGGATCCTTGTTGTACTTCTGCATGAAATGGAGGAAGTTCTTTTTGGTCTCCACAAGCTCTTCCTCGGCGTCCTTCTTGCTCATTTCTATTTTGAGGTAGATCTCCTTGAGTTCCTGGATGAACTCGTCTAGGTTCTCAGGATTTGGATACTCCATGGTGACCTTTGGCTCGACGGATCTCTCCTTGCAGAGTTCCATGTTCTCCTCTTCAACCTCGTCCTGATCGGTGGAGTGCCGTCGCTTCTTGGTCTCTGTGGATGTATCTTTTTCAGACCTTTCCTTGTTTTGGTGGTCATTTTTCACATGTTTGAAGAAGGCATCGGCGAACTCTTGGATCTTGCTGTTGTACATCTCAATGTCTTCACGACCGAGATTTTTCTTCATGATCCAACTGTTACTCATTATGATGGTTCCTCGGGATCAAATGCTGTAACAATGTTCCTCGCCTCGATGGTTTGATCTGTCAATGCTGTTCGCTCTTCGGAGAGTCGGATGTCGTAGTCCTGGTCCTTGAGGAATGCCAGGATCAACAAAGCATCTCTTCCTGTTGGCACATGTGTCAATGCGGCTTCTGACGCTTCGTCATCAAGGATAACGTCGTCGATGCATGCCATGTGGATGGCACTCTCCCCGAAGGGTTCGACTGGGATCTCCCAGATTTCAGCCCGTGCTCCATGATGCTGATCAGATTTTCTCCATATGTAGCATGGAACATGAAAGTGATGGGCTTCTTCGCGAACGGCTTGATCTTTCTCTCTTCTTCAATGGATTGAGGTGCCGGCCTTCGCATTCTGGACTTTGCCTGAGCTGTGCCTTCGTCTTCGTGGGGCGCGTCTGATCTTGACGGATGCGGACTTGGAGGAATGGATTCCGTTGGAAGATCATAGTCCGGTTCTTCTTGGCGAGGCTCACTCTTCTGCTCGGAGTACAGGGGTCGTCCAAAAGATTGGAGATCGACTTGTCGTGTGTGACCGCTGTTGCATCTCACGTAGAACTCCATGTCAGGATCATTGAGTAATTCCTTGCCATTAGGCCGGAGTGCATCGTATGCGGATCTGGAGTTGAGATTGTCGATCCATCGATTTCTTGGAACAATGTCTCCCCTTGCCTTGCGCTCATGATATGTCCCGTCCACGGATGGATATACACGAACGCAATCTCGAAACGTGCCTAGCCATCAAAAGAAGTCCTGGCGTATTGCCCATGTAATTCCTGGCATGCGTGATACAGGTCAATGCATCATAGAGCTCAACGGATCCATCAAGACCCATACCCACTTGTCGTTTGCATTCTCTGTGTTGGCCTAGCGTGGAATCATGTCGGAAACATCCGGAAAACAATCTGCTCAATCGCTCGATTCGCCAGAGGATGAGGTCGGTGATCTGTTTTGCCTTGGATGGATCCATGTGGAAGTATTTGCACACCTGCTCAACGTTCTGGACGGTCTTCTCGAGATCGATATGGCGGTTGTGACATACCATGGGAATGATGTCTGTTCCGAAAACTTCTGGCTGAGCATTGGTATAGCAGCAAATGCTGTAGACCTTCTTGATGAAGTCCATGTATTGTTTCTCTGTATGTGGACCTTCACCTTGAAGCGTTGGCTTCTTCAACCAGAATACCTTGGCTCCATGTTGTCGTTCATGCTCAGGGATGAAGTGGAACTCAGGGTTCGTCTCGAGGATGGTTGGGCACTCCTTGTAGTATTCGTACACGAAATTGAGGAATTTAGAATTCCCGAAAGGTCCTGGATGTACGGATTCCCTCTGGAGGCTAATGTCCGTATCTGATCCATCTGGTACATGCCACCGGTCGTTGGATGTGAGAGTTGGCCGCATCGCTGGTCGCCTTGGAAGTGCAGGATGATTGTCGGATTCTGTCTCCTCATCCAGGATGTTCTTAGGCGCTGGCTTCATCTTTGACATAAGCCTTAGTGTTGTTGGTGGTGACTTTGGAACCAGTTTTGGATGTGGCATCGCCTTCGGCACTGGATTTCCTGCGAGAGGTTCTTCGTCATCCAGGTCATCGTCGTTGTCGGTATCGCGATCATAACCAACCTGCTCCATGTTGACGTTATCTGGTTGTTGAGAGGCGGATGGATTCTCATCGGCGACCTGCTCCATGGGGCAGTCGGATGTCCCATCTTCCTCATCACGAGCAGGGGATTCCTTCAAAGGAGATGCCAGTCTCTTCACCAGCGGCTTCGGCGAAGGAGCCGCAGTGCTGGATTGTCCGAAGATCACGTTGAGAAACGGAATGTCTTCGAAGTGATCAAGCATACACGATCGCAAAGGTCGGAATGGTTGTAAACCGAAAGTGGCTGCGGATGCAGACACATATTTCTTGAGATTCAAAATGGGTCAAGTGCAAAAACACGCATCACGGATTTGAGGAATTGAAAATGTGCAAAATGAAAAACTCATGCATCAGAGTTCTTGGACATGCGGATCATGCCCAGGTTCCCCAATAAGCAAACATGGATTCTGCTATACCGACTCCTGCAAAGGCAACGATGTCGGGTCCGTGCTTCGTATTGTGTGCTAGCCACTCAACCAAAAATGCCTTGTTCTGCAACATAGTACGGAAGGGCGAATGTGCATCAACATTCAAGAGATTGCCAGTGAGGACGGCCTTGATGAGCTCGTCTGCTTTAGCTGAATGCTTGGTCAGCGAATCTGCCAGGCAATCTTCACTCCGTACATGTGCAAGGTCATGCATCTGTCCACTGTTGCTTTCCTTTCTCAACATCTGGATCAAATGCATTGTTTCTTTCTGTTCCGGTTGATGTGTTGTGGATGCTGTGGTGACAAGATTATTCGCATCAGTGCGGATGTGTACATCTGCGATTTCGCCTGTTATGTCTGACCAGGGACCGCGAAGAAATAATGCTGAACCATAACAACGCATCAGTCCGTGCAGTTCTGCAACACTAGTGGACATTGTTGTGGTGGTGATCTTGTGCGTCTCATAGTCGACCAATGAGCCTCTCGAGTTCGATGAGCCCTGGCGAAGATCTCTTTGTTCTGCAAGAAATATAACATGCGCACGTTGGGATGACTTATCTTCATTGTTGCGATAGGGTGCATCTGGATAACCAACTATGCGTGTCTTGCCACGAAGGGGCCAGAATCTCATACTAAGCGGAATGCTTTTGATGGTTCTGACTGTCTTATTAATGGCGCGAACGTCCTCAATGGTCGGTGATGATGCCTTGGAGGCACACCTGGAGAATTGATAACCAATGTGGAACTGCGTTCGCGATTGTAACCAATTGATCTGACCTAGGACACTTCTGTATGCAGTATGCATTTGTGGAGTAAGAGGGGTGTCGTCCTTCAGGTACTTGTCAAAAGTGATCTCCTGATGTTCGTCAATGGCAACGTTCTGATGGACATTGATGTACCACCCATGCTTATCGTCTTGCTTTCATTGGATGCGTTGTCCTACGAAGAGGCAATCATTTTTGTCTTCGGAACCAACTTGAAAATCTTTGCGAAGTCGTCCGATGATTTCCTTCTCGAACACATCATCACCCGTCATAAGAAGATCATCAACATGAAGAGAAAGTGCTCCATGAACTTGTCGATTCTTGGCATTGTTCCCGGAAACAGGATCCATAAGGTAATCAACTGCTTTATCGAGATAGAAAGTATTGGATGACTTCTTTTCACTTATC